>JANEYF010001318.1:0-265730 GCA_029963845.1 Rhamnusium bicolor
TACCCATAGTATTTCTGTATCTTTTATTTGATCCTTTATTCCTATCAATCTTATCTAGTCTGTTATGATTTACTATACATATCTTCCTTTAATTTATTTAATTCTGCTATAACATCTATTTTCAGTATTCATTTTTCCAATTTCATCACGCATTTTTTCATTAACTTTTGTAACTCCTCAGTAATGTCTTTCCATATGTTTTATGTATTTTATATGATCATTACTAATATTTGCATTAACTATTATTCTGTTGAACCAACTGTTCAATTTTCTTTTAAGCTACTAACAAAGTACTTTGTGCTCGTTAATTTCTGTCCGTAATTCTGCTCAGACTCGAATACTTCTGTTTCAAAATCTTGTGTCCTTCTTCTTATTTTTGTTTATATAATTATCTTTTTCTTCCAATTTCCTTTGTTAATTTGCTTATCTCTAAATATAACTCCCTTAATTAAGTTCTCTTCATCAATGTTTTTTTCAGCACATTTATCTGAACAATATATTTTATGCCCTTCTATTACAATTAAGATACTTTTTCTGTTCCAACAACTTTTATGGAAAATTTTTACTGCAAGATACACATGCTTAATAGTTATTTAGTTCTTTCATGCAACATTTAAATTTAAATTTAGGGCCCATTTTGAGTAGTCCGGTTCTGTTCATTGTAAATTAAAAAAAGTTGGTTTATTGTCAGATAAAAACTTATTTTATTATAGGTAATAAAAGTATCTTTTCGCATGAATTTACACACTTGATATATATATGTACAGTTTTTACACTAGTGATATGTTTTTGTTGAACTGCTTTAAACAGATTTCTCTGTTATTATGCACTATTTAATGGTTTATGGAAAAATTGCTAATTGTAGTTATAAGTTAATTAGCACATTGTATTTAGGACATTTTTGACTCGTATAAAAAACCTAAATTTCCATTTTTCTACACACTGTTTAAACCATAAAAAACTTAAATTTTCTAGGAGTACACTACACACTGTGCATACTATGCATCCGCTTCATTATACTTACCCGTTTCGACATAATAACTATATAATCTATAGTATACTTCTTCAAAATCTTTGTGATGTTTGTATAAAATTTTTCTCCCCTGATTTTTAAACTTTTGATCAATAATTCAAGCTGATTTACATCATCATCTGAAATGAAAATTACTCTTAAAAAAAAAATTCAACTCAATTTTCTTGTTTAATTTTATTTGCATTAAAAGCATATGTGGAGTAAATATTAAATTTCCTTACTTTCTAGATATTTTTGAGCTTCATCGTTTATTTTTCTAAATGGCTTCAAAGAATAATTATCTCCACAATTGACACAAAAACTTAGTGCAGTATTAGGCATTTCCGGTACAAGACCTTTGCATTTTGGACACAAATAACTGTCCAACATATCCTGAAAAAAAAAAAAAAAAAAATGTAATGTCAAAAGTTTTGATTTATTTAAAATTTAACTAAATCCAAAAGAAAGTGAAAACATTACTAATTTTTGATGCAGATATATTAAAAATATTATTTTGATGAACTTCATTCAATATTAAATTATCTTTTACTTGTGTGTATACAAGTTACTGGTAATCAAATATTAGACATTTTATCACATTTTATTTTAAAATAATTTTTTAACTATGATTCTGGGTTAATAATCAATATTAATTTGATTAAAAATAATTCTTGAAATTGAAATATCCTGAACATACAAATATAATATTTTAAATGCCACCCCATTTACTTTATCTATTCCATTTAATCATATGCAGTTTCAGTATTTTTTCATGACCTAATTCCACGTAAAATTTAAAAAAATCTCACTCATACATTCTATCATCATTCCTATTCTACATGTTACAGGTCCATTTCCTATATTTTTTTTTTCAGAAACTGATTTTCTAGTCTCCATACATCTTATATATTTTTTTAAATAATAGGTTGCAAATCAGTGTGCTCCTTGTTTTTATGTGATTACATTGTATGCAATTAATTTGATCTCATAAATTTAAAGCATTATTTTATCCATTTATAAGCAAAATAGTTGTTCGTTGTCTAACATTGACTAATATTATAGAAAGTATTCATCATTACAAAAAGCCGAGAAATGTGAGGACTTTAACAGGTTCGTATTATGGAGAAATTGGTATATAAACAATAATAATGTCTAGATATGATTTTACATTGCATTTGGATATAGGTCTATTTTAAGAACTGAAATAAAATTATGTTTGTTGAGGTATGTAGTTACCTATCTATTTTTGTATAGCTATATTATATTGCAGTATTAAAATACAAATAACTCCAAAATTATGGCGCCTATCGAAATTTAGTAAGAGCATGTTCTTTATGCAGTTTTTAACATTGGTGTCTTTTTCTGTTTTATATGTTTAAAAAATAAGTCAAAAAAAAAAATTATAACAAAAATTCATCCTAGCATCCTTTGTAACTACCCCAACAAATCATAACATTTAGATAAAAATTTAACAAAATATGTAACATGAAATTAGTAAATGGTCGAAATTTAATTTTTGCAACTTAAGACATTTCAAATTGATTGACAAATAACTATGTTGTATTTATAGAAAAAAATTTGAAGAAACTATTAAAACAACTACTGAATCAAATAACAATGTTCTTAGTATTAAAATCAAAAAAAATATCGAGATTAAAAAAAATATTAACTCATCAAAAAAGGAAAATTTTTACACCTAAGAAATGATTTCTTCCAGTTACAATACAAAAACAAAAAACCCCCAGTCCGATATATAAATACCTTCATTCTTCCTCAACTCATCAAGGGCTGGTCCACGAACAAATTATTTATAAAAAATATTTAAATTAGATAATTCAAAATATGAACATTTGTCATATTTATATTGACATTTTAAATTGAAAGACAATATCTAGATTAATTATTGTAACTTCAGTAATCATAATAACATTAATGACATCTAACCTAACCTTCATAAGCCCTATCTTTTCATAGATTTAAAAAAATCTGACATATTATTACTTCATAGTTGTGCATATCTAGAAAAAAATAAAATAATTATCCGGTATTACAAAAGCATTCTTTCAAACCTAACATGATAATAACAATAAATACCTATTTATATTTTATACTGTCATTCTTATCTAAATGTGCTAGTATACAAGTTTTAGTTTTTTTTTCTTGTGTAAAAATTTTCCTTTTTTGGTGAGTTAATATTTTTTTAATATCAATGTTTTTTTGCTTCTAATACACTGTTATTTAATTCAATGCAGTTCTTGCTCTAAGACTGAGTAGTTGTTTTAATGGTTTCTATGATAACATGTATTGGAAGCATTGTTTCTGATTTATTATATACCCAAATCTTTTATACAACACATTCAGATAAGAATGACAGATAAAATATAAAAAACTATAGGTATTTAATATTATTATAATGTTAGGTTTAGAAGAATGCTTTTGTATACCCAATAATTATTTTAATTTTTTTCTAGAAATGCATAAATATGAAGCAATAATATGTTAGATTTTCTGTAACTATGTTGTACTTATCCCCTTTAAGAGATTAAAGCTCCCTTGGTAACTGATTTAAGGCAAATGTTTATATACAAAACTCAATTTGTTTGTCTAAGTGCCTTCCTTGAAGGAAGGCACTTAATTATGGGACACCCTGTATAACAGTACATACAATACTACAAGGATGCAATCACCTTATTAGTTTCTTGTTACTCTTGTTACAATGTCAATAATGTGACAGTCAAAAACATATTAAATGTGTTTAAAATGCATCATTTAAAAAAAAACTAATTATTTTATTGTAAACAGGCTGAAGGACTTCGGTCAAAGGCCATTTGGGTTTGTACTCAATAAAAGACTTTTATTATTATTATTATTAAAAAAAAATTCTAAAAAAACCACGTGTTTTCTTATATTTGAAAAAATATGAAATTTGCCAACCCTATATATGATTGTGAGTTTATAAGGCTTGTAACTTAACAATAATGTGTGTAATTTCTCATATCGTTTCTTTCTACATTTATGTATTTTATTATATTTTTTTTCTTTTGTTAATCATTGATTATGTCCTAACTGAATTTTTCTGTTGGGTAGTGTACTATTAAATAAATAATAATACTGTTTAATAAATAAATTAGGCAGTTACGTTCAATATTTTCAAAATACTCCACTGGTGTGGAGTATTTAGCTAAAATTTCTATACTTACCACTTCTTTTGAAGGATCTATACAAATAACACATTTACATTCAAAATGATATAAACTTCTGCAAGCAATCTGTCGTTGTTTCCTGTTCATGCCGCGATAATCAATACCATAACAATTAAATACTTCGTCATTCTCCGATATATCTTCCAGAGCTTTTACAATTATTGTATCACAGATGAAACTAAAAACAAAACATTAATTAGGAGTAAATTAATTATCATAAATACCTGGAATCATAATACTATTACCGGGTCGTACTGTCTCTGCCACAAAACGCTATGCAAATATTGTTATGATTTAAAAAATACTTTTTAATGAAAGTATTAAAAACATATCCAACAAAATTTATACAAAATAAAAAGTAACAAATTATCACCAAGGAATGATTTAACACCATTATCTCTTCTTCAATACTGCTTCTATTTATTTCACTGGGCAATGCCAGTCTAAATTTACACAATGTATTTGTTTAATTAGATGTACAAGTTTAATTAGACAAAATCAAGTCATATTTTGTTATTATGCACCTTACAAATCATAAATAAACCATAATTTTTGTCTACTTCTCAGTAACGGACATAAAAACAAATTCACTAAAAAATTTTTTAATCAATTTCATTTGACAGGCTTATATGTATGTTTTCAGAACACCAACATTTTTTAGGTACAACACGATGCAAATTCTATGAATATGTATTTTTTTATAGAAATAATAAGATTCGGAAAAATGTAACATAATTTTTACAATGTATATTTAAAGGCACACACATACACACTTATGGAGTTACAATCTTCTTAACATTGAGTGAAAGAATTAACAAGAGAAGCAACCTATCGTGGGTCAAGATTTTAGTCAGTACTGTTTCTTTTGCTAACATCTTGGGGATTGTCATCAAGTTTTAGTGCTACGCAGCCAACTTACACACATCTTCCTATTCCACTAACGATGTCCTCAAGCTATTGGCAACAAAATACAGTACCTACTAAAATCTTAAACCATGATATAACGAAGCGATTTTTCTGTAGATTGTTTTCTGTTATAATAATACCTAATTGGGTTCCTTTTCAACTTTAATACACCCTGTATCCTATAAATTGTATTAATGTGTATTTCAAAAACCATTTTGAACAAAGGGTAAAATTTATTTTGTCAAATATTTGGAAGAACAATTGGTTCTCAAGGTAATTGTTTCTAATCCGGTTTCTTTTTCAGGGTAACATTAATTATTTTATTATTGAGTATGTAAGCCAAGTAAGAGAAAATAATTTTAATTTAATGGAATTCAGTTGAGAGCCAAGTTTAATATATTAGAAATGTAGTTTATACTAAAAAAATTTTAATTGATAAAATTGTTATACTGTAAAAGAATTTCTAGGTCAAAGCTAACATTCTTCTTACATGAATAATTGTATACAAGTAGTTAATTGCGTTCACATCCTATACGCTTATTTTGCATCTAATTCTATAATGTATGTATGTAGATGTATTTTTTGTATATAAATTTGTGTGTACTTCTGATCGATCAAGTTATATTGATGACTAATGTATTTATTATGTTCTCTGATTTATACTGTTTATATATTGTTTTCGTACTATTTTTATATATGTTCTGTATTTGTGTACTTCTGATTTATATCGTATGTTTTATATTTAAATGACTAATGTATTTATTATATTCTTTGGTTTATACTGTTTATATACTGTTTATGTATTGTTTATATACTGTTTATGTATTGTTTATATACTGTTTATAATTGTTTTTATGTGTTCTGTATTTGTGTACTTCGTATATTTTGTGTACTATATAAAATCTGAGTATCGTGTATGTTTTATATTTATAAGACTAATGTATATATTATATTCTTTGTTTTATACTGCTTATATACTGTTTATACTGTTTTTATACATTATGCATTTTGACCAAATTTACAAATTTGTATCTAATTGATTAATAAATATTATTGCATTATTATTATTATCTTGATTATAGACGCACTTTTGTCTTGCATTTTAAGTGTCACCCGGTACATTTGAAAATATGTAAGTTGGCAGAATCATAGTTCATCGAAAGGAAAGAAAGCATTTGTTAATAACAAATCCAATTCTATTTTTAAATAATTTACAGGATGAAATATTAGCTGATTTATTTTAAATATTAATTGATGACTATTTTAAATAATTTCTTTTTGGAAACATAATTTTTAAAATTATGAGAAAAGTGATTCCCAGCCTTACAATATTTTATAAACATTTGTTTATATGAATTAACGCAGGGAATTTGTTTATGCTGATGCGTCAAGCTAGCTTAAATAATGTTTGTCACGGAGAGTCTCTGGCAACTTCGCTCGTCACGCAGATTCAACGTCCCAGGGTGGGTATAAATCTAAATGAGTTGATTAAAAGTACAGTTCTCAATCGTGAGTTTGCAGTCTGCAGTTCTACAATAACCGATAGACTTATTTTGATTCGCTTTCTGCTAACCATATTTCCGAATTGTCGCTTTGTATCTGAATGCCTGTTAATCCGATCGATGGAGATATTGAGGAATCAATAAGTAAATCACGGGTTATCTATTCAGAAACGAGCATTGGGAATATTCAGTTATCATTATTTGATGATTATATATTATGCACCGGTTGGGACTCCTAGTATCTAGCATATTTGAGTAAAATCCGATCTCAGTGTCATGGTGAAGCCCTCCCCGATACCATTCTTTGGAGAGGGATTTCACCAGAGAATGTAAAAGGCCAGTTAGATTTCAGTATCTAGCATATTTGAGTGGAATCTGACGTAAGTGTTCCGGGTTCAATCGATCCTAAGAAAGGAGACAGGAGGTAATTCTACAGATATAGCACACCCAAGTGACTAATACATATCAGCAACCACCTGTCCCTGGGTTAATATCCTGCTGTAGTGTTACGCTGTACAACCGTAACCACTTGTACCTGGACATTGCTGCACCGACCGCCTGCTGTATTACCACCTTGGGCATTAGTCACTATAAAGTCGCTAACCGCTTGCTATAGATACAAGTAGTAATAGATACAGTAACTTAGCTTGTTTTGAATCACCGCTATTTGCTTGTATACCATGCTTACAGTAAACGTTTGAATAAAGGCTTGTTATGTACCTTATTTTTTTTAATGTGAAACCAGTCTTAAATAAAGTTGATACTCTGAATTTTATTTAACACAAAGGTATAAGTAACAAATTTGTTTGTACACCGAGAATCAATTTTGCGGGTAAAAGTGAAGTTGTCCATTTCTACTAAACCGAAGACCATACATACTGACTCCTGGACATTCCGTTTCTTCACTGAATTATCCTAGCTTCTATCATACTGCTAATAGAATAAAGTGGTGTTTCTACACTTTAAAACAGGAACTGGCGCTGAAGATCGCACCGTAATAAAAGCTCAAAGTACCACTGCTATAATAAAGGGTGCCAAAGTAGCTACGTGGCGAATACCATTTCGTTTATGTAACGATGATAGGTTGCTTCTCTTGTTAATTCCTTCACTTAACTCTCTTAATAAGTAGAGTCAAGATGAATTTTTATTAATAAATGAAGAATGCTCTGGAATAGGTTTATACTTGGTATGAGATATAATTACAGATCGGGTAATTTTCAAAGAGAACTTCTGTGGAACAACAAATATTAGTAATATATATCTACGCTTGTGACTTTAGTTAAAAATACATGTGTGTTAGTGTTCCATTCACCAATACTTTGGATGTTCCTGAACTCACCAAAATAACCACAAGATAAGATAATTGTGTCATATATGCAATAACATATTTACGTAGTGAGACATCAACTAGAGGCAACCCTGAAATTGACGTCATTTATCGCTACCTCCCGATCTCTAGATATAATAGACCAGATTATCATTCTTAATTTATTTATAAATAATCTAACTCCATCCCTTTTATGTAGTTGCAACTTCATGGGCACTACCTTTGTATATAGGTAACTTGGGCATATGTTTATTTTAATCTGAGATTCTTCCTTAAAAATGATGTTACATTTTCCAAAATCATCTTATCCACATATGGACTTATGTTAAAACTAATAAGCCAGTACGACCCAACCTACTATTACTTAAATAACTGATTTTAACCGGTTTCATTAATTCTTTTAACTATCACTTACAAATTAGTCACATTTGGCCTACACGAATGGTTCATAATGCTAACAGACGGAAACATGCCACAAGCTATAGTGATGAGAATATCTGGGAAAAGAAGGTCTGTTGAGGAATAAGTCCAATGTTCAATAATACTTGAGTTACAGGATAACTGCGCAATATGTTTAGTAATAAGGCCACCAACGTACTTAACTAAAATATTTAGATCATTTTTTGGACAATTTTTTTGTTTTAAAAACCACGTAAAGAAATCTGTGTATTTTTTTAAATAGGTCACAACTATGGCAGACATCTGAAATGGAAATTTGTTTTTAACATTATCTCAACTACTGCCTACAAAAAACAATTCTTACCACTATATATGGTGCTGCGTTTTTACTTTTATAAATGTTGGACACCAGTCTATTAAAATATGGATAATTGTCATTTTTATCCCCAAAATGCTTCAAGTCTTCCTCATAATTCCCTTTTAATGGCTCGGAAGCCAGATTTAACTCCCTTTAGTACAGCTTTAAATGCAGGAAATGCTATCCCTAAGTCATACCAGATATTAGCTTGCATTCCTTCACACTCCCATTTATGACATTCGTTCCATGAAGACATTCTGCATTTTTCATTACAGTAAACACATAATGTACATGTTCGACATCTGAGAACAAATAACTGAGAACTTAACCAAACAAAATTTTAAAATTTATTTTTAATTGTAACAACTTAGTATAACGTTTAATTCGACTGATACAGAACTCATTACAGTTTTTCCTAATCTAATTTATGACAGGTTAAAAACAAAAATAAAAAATACATGTTTACTCTGTAACTATAAACTGAAAATAACAAAATATTAATATTAAGAATTCTTTTTACTTGACCAACAAACATCATTCTTAACAGATCAGTGCATTTGAGTATGTATAAAGTATAAATTGATGGGAAGTTCACCGGGATAGGACAAAAAAGAAACTAATTCAGTTCAATTGCTAACGTTTCAACTATAATTTAGTCTTCTTCAGATCGCTACAATAATTAGGTTACGATTATAAAATAGAGACACAATTAAATTGGTGTTTTTGATATAATATGATTGATTAAAACAAATAAAATTTAATAAAATTACACAGAATGTGAATTTAGATTTAAAATATGTTTATAAAATATTTAGAATAGATATATTTTAAATCTAAATTCACATTATGTATAATTTTATTAAATTTTATTTGTTTTAATCATTTATGTTATTTCAAAAACTCCAGTTTAATTGTGTTTCGTTTTATAATTGTAACCTAATTATTGTAGAGCTCTGAAGATTAAATTATAGTTGAAATGTTAGCAATTGAACTGAACTAGTTTCTTTCTTTTTTGTCCTATCCTGGCGAACTTTCCATCAATAAATATTTCTCAAGGACAGAAAGATATGCCTCATAAAGTATAAAACATAAAACTTGAGTCAATTTTATAATAACTAATGAAAATAACTAAATTTATTATCTTTTACATTGTTATACTGACACTTTACAATGAATTTGGGCTTTCAAAACTAGGTTAAGTTCTTTTCTCTGTTATGAACAAGGCTGTTAAACTTGGTTGGAATTGGTTAAATTTCTCTGGTCAAGTTTCCATTAAAGATTTGATTTTGCACATTGTGAGGTCTGTTCTTTATTCGGCTGCTAGCTTCACAAAGATAAACTGCCTTCAAGAAGTACCAACATGAATATATTTTAACAACAAGCAAAACTAATATATGATTAAAAAATAAAGTTGACATTTCTGATATTTGGTGCCGTGCAAGAACTTGAATGAAACCTTGGTCCAGATCTAGTTTCAAGTATTTTTCATAGTTCAAAAATTAAATGCAATTTTGCTGATTTATACGTATAAAGTATCAAAATCAAATAATGTCAATCAGACTTTATACCTAATACAATACATTGGATTGAACAGAAAACTGCTACTGAATGAGAATACATTGTACATTAACTGTGTACATGTATACCAATAAAATTAAATCAAGTTGAAAATAGGGTTACCATAAGTCCGGTCACATCATATTTTTGAGGGCATATTTTTGCCCGGTATTTATTTTAATTTTTTTTTGCGAAATGTCCTCTTTTTAGTCAAACATACAACACTTGTGAACATGCCATAATCATATTTCAGAGCACACTCCTCCAACCGAGTGGGACTCACGAGTTACTACCGATGGTCAATAGTCGTTACAAAACAATGGTGTCTTTTAGAAATGTTATTGCAAGTAATTAATGATTATCGAAAATCAAATTCTTTCGATTATGGGGAAACAAAATATGTTGCTTGGAAACCTTAAGAACACTTTAACACAAGTGTGGTTTTTACAAGCAACATATTTCGTTTGAAAAAAGAGAACAAAATTGCGATAGGTAATCTTTAATTCAATGAGTTGCATTTATTAAGATTAAATAATTAGTGCATTTTAATACTGAATAAAACTGTCAAAGCGAAATACTAAAATGAATATACAGGCTTATATTGAATCTTCAGTCAAAATACAAAAACACAGTTTTCGTTCAATAATACACATATTAGAACCAATCAAAAACGTTTATTTTATGTTGAATGAAATAATCGATTCTAATCTGATCCTAACTGGAACATTACTGTTTTTTTTTTTGTGTTTTTTTTAGTTGTGCTCTTTTGGCATGAAGGCAATATGGTAACCCTAATTGAAAATGTCCTATTGTCCATTTGATTCATTATAACTATTAGAAATGAATTATACATAATGAATTAATGATAAATTCAGGTTATTTTGTCATCTTGTTTTTCGATATTAAAATTATTGTACTCCAACATTACATTTTAACAAAATACATTTTCATGTAAACATCTCATTAACCTAGTTTTTACACAACTGATAAACAGGTATGAAAAACCAGTAGCAAATTTCCTTTGGTCACACATCATATAATACACTATGTCCAGTTCTTTAATTCATCTAAGAAGTGTTGCTTTAATAACAGTGTTGTGAAAAGTAATTAAAAAAAAGACTATTATAAAAGGAATACTTACGGAATACTGCTGATGATATCCTTTAAACAATTGTAACATTTAAAAGAATAAAATTCTTTATTTTCTTTAAAAACCGGTGCAAATATAAATGCTTTTTCGATAAATAATACATCACCCTTCTGAATTTGCTTTTTTGCTAGCACATGTCTACCTCTGATTTTATCATAACTAAAAAAAAATTAATGAAGCCATTTATTTACATACACCATTCTATAATCACATTATATATTTCATTATTCACTTAATATGGTGAAAAAGAATAATTCAAATTTAAATAACTCAAAAAAAGTTTGAAATACATAAAACCTGTTTTATGCTCCACCCCACCAATGACACCCGATAAGATTTATGTTATGCCATATCAGAAAATTTATCGACCCGTTTTTTTCGATTTTCGAAAATTTAGATTTTTGTAAATTTCGAAATGTCATATTCATAATTTCACAAAAAATCAGTTTTTGAAAATCAAACAAAAAAAAAATGGTCAATACATTCTCCACCTGATATGAAAGAAATATATTGCAAATACATATTTTACATTAGTAAAATATTGCAAAAGACAATTAGGTCTAGAAATAATTTGGGGAGGCTGTGGGGCAGCACATTTTTACAATTTTATTTCCTTAGATTTTTAGTGTATTATTTTTCTGCAAAACTTGCTGTATAATCAGAATTGATACATCACATGTCTCACTTCTTTAGAGTATTAGATAATATTTTAATAAATATAGTCGGGCCGCTGTAAGATTGCAACTGTCGTCTTAAAGAATCAAAGCCATAAATAATGTTATTTGTTTCAATTGTCAGCGGTACTCAAACAGTATGATACAATTCATAATACTATTTGAGATCATTTAGTGTTAATAGGTGTAACACTCGGTATTTATTATTAAAATAATTGTTTAGTCTGTGCATTGTTAATTTTATGAATAATAGCAAACACAAAATAAATAGTTATATGAATATCAAAATAAATTACAAATATATTCATTTACTGTTTGAAATTCACTGTTAACCAATTCTACATCATCCAAAGAGTAGTTGTAAATAAGTCACTAATGCGTATACTAGGATGTCCATTATTTATAAATGATAAGGAAAATTTTTATATTTTTTTCGGTCGGACCTACTAAACAGTTTACACATTGTATTTCAACCCTCTAGGTTAATTCCTTCCTGTGCCGACGGGGCTTTAATTTTGATAAAATACGTATTTTTTAAACAAAAAACATCAAAGCGGAATTTTTCGAATTCAGTACTTAAATTATGCTTTACAACACAAATGATTTCAATTTCAATTTTTTATTCAGTTTCATTAGACATAATTTAACAATATAAAATATATAAAACAGGTCATTTCATTTCAGATAATTACAGACTAAAAGAAAATAGTAATTGTATAAACAAACACTTAATGTTGTATAATATTGAAGACAGTTACACTTACCACAATAATAATTGTTAAAAGTAAAATTTGAGAATTACTAACATTAAGCGTCAAAAAATTCTTGAGATTCCACATACATTTAGTAATCACTTTTGGCTTTTTAAATTTTTTTCACAGTAAATATTTTTAAAATGACTATACTAGTTTATACTGAGGATGGACATTGTTAATATCCCCTAAAAGCTGTAGCTTATTCTTAAGATCAATCAGCTCGGAACTAAACTAGTCTGATTTATGAGGCTGGCGAATTTTTCGCTTTACTAAAGGGAAATGTTTACAAAAAGCATGATTCATTATTAAGCATGATTCATTATTAAAAATTCTTCTGTTTTGTGATATACACTGAACCAGTTTGTTGCACTTAAGTTCAGCAATGAAGTTGTTTATATTCATTTCATTATAGGACCTTGTGTACATATATTGTATTTTTTTAGCTATTACTGTGAAGGTAAATACCTGTGCTCTATGATCAGATAATGACGATTGCAGATCTTCAGTTTTGTGATCGTGACATATATTCGTAATAATATAATCAATGATTTTTTGCTTGTTGATGTAATTTTTGTATAATCATTGACTGTTACTGATAGACCATAAGAATCAACCAAATTTGACAGCTGATATTTTTTCTACACCCTCCTTAACATAGTCTATGTTGAGGTCACCTGTTAAAATAATCACTTTATTTTTATTAAACAAGCTTTCCAATACAAGATTCAGTTTGGATAAAAATAAATCTAAGGAACCATTTGGAGGACGATAAATACACAAGATTACACAATTTACACTACTAAAATTACACTCAATTGCGCTATAACTTCAAAAATGGGTAGTTTTAAAGTTAATACAGTAGATCGTTCTTCAACTTATATTCTATAATGACTATTGCAGTCCTGTCTTAGTCGCTGTAGTATCACAGCATAGAGCTTCAAGAAAGTCTGAAAGGCCCCAATCTTTCGAAACACTACACATGGCCATCTCTTGCTCTTCAACTGTAGATCTTTCCAATTTTGGCACACCAAAGAACTGTTCCATATTTGTCATAACTGTTGATAAACGTTCTAATTTTTAATGAAGCTAGCTTTCTATCCCAATAAGCAACAACATAATTAGGTGATTTATCTTGAAATCTTGATTTAATGTTTTCAACGCCCTCAACTATTAAAATCTCTCGGCATCGGTGTAATGAAGATCAATATATTACTAAGTCATCAGTATTATGCTCTAAAGCCTCCTCAACTGCATGCAAATCATAAAACAAATCTCTTACACTTAATTGACATTATGTCTAAACTTTCAACGAGGTGTAATAAAATTGGTGCGATCCCTCATTTTTTTAACTGTAGGTGGTGATGAATTCTAACTGTTGTACGTTTCTCAAATCTTGTTCCAAAACATTTGATTCTGCATCAAATTCATCAGATATTAATGAAATTGACATCGATGTTGACGGATGTGCCACTTGTTCTTCATATTGAATTTTTCTTTCTATTTCCTTGTTCTTACATTCTCATTATCTTTCTTCTTTCATTACTAGTTTTAGATCAATAGGTCCAAAACAACCTATTCTCCCACGCTATCTCTAGTTTATTAAAAATCGTTAAGCGTTACCTAGTAAAAATAGCGAATAATTAATTTGTTCTTAATTATTACAACATGTTTTAACCAAATTAGCTGCCCTGCATAGAACTCGTAACTGGCAAAATCATCGTTTTGAGATATTATTTAGTTTGAATAATTGATAATTGAATTCAACATAATATGATATGTTGTACATCAGGTTCTAACAGGTCAAGGCATTATTTTGTCACATTTTGAGTTTTAACGGACAGGTGAAAATAATAATTACAAAGTTGTAGATGTAATAAGCTCAAAATATTAAAAAATGTACGACTTCTATGTTTAACAAGGCAGTATGAATGAATAAATTTAATAATAATATATTTACCTGACCAGTTTATTCTGAGAATTTCAGTGGTTTTTCGGCACGGATTAACGATTGAAAAAACTTATAGTTTACTTTTATGTATATGGGATATTTTTTAGGGAGGTCAATAAATAAGGGACACCCTAGAGTATACCTAAGCACAACTGGTCTGCTGACAATTGAAACGAATAAAATTATTTATGTTTTTGACTTTGTAAGAAGAAATTTTACACCAGCACGACTATAACAGTTAATAGTCAGTAACAATAGTCATATTTAATTACTAATAACTAATATAGAGTCTGTGCACAAAAATCACAAGCAACCTCCAAATAATAGATTTTCTTAGTTTTCTACTATACCAATTAGTATTTATTTAAATTGCATTTTAATTTTAATTAATATCATTAAAATATCAATGCATCTAATTCTGAAACTTTGAATATAAAAAAATAAATAAGGAACATGTATTACAAGTTATGCTAAATAAAGATTTTTTGAAAAAATAAAAAAAATTATGTAAAAAATATTATACACAGAGTATTGCAGTTTTAACACGTTGAGCCCCTCCATAGAGTACATCATATGGACTCCTGAACTGGGTTTATTTTTTGTATTAGCGTTTTATTCTTAACCAATACGTGTATTTTATCTTATTCTGAATAAAATGGGTGCCTTTTTTGCAGGTGTTTGCAAAAAAATTTGAGGTATCACATTGATACCATCCGGTCTGAACAATAAAATATTCCATTTGAACCGCATGGTGTCATTGCGATGACTCAGAAGGTCGTGTTGATTCTTGTCTAATACCCCACTGCTATGTGATGCGCTTGCGATTTGTTTTTCCATTATTGTGTCGAATACTTTTCTTGTGGTTACACAATGAATTCTTACTAGAAGGACAAAAAATAACTATATTTGTTATGTAAATGAACTTATCCGAATTCAGCAAACATGCTTGTGTTCCTCAGACCGGGCTTTTTTTAATGTGTATAATGTTTGCATTATAGCGTGGATACAAAAGTAGACACGCGGTTCGAATTAAATTCCTACTGCGTGGCATTATGTTGATGCCACGTGGTCGAAGGCTCTGTGTTTGTGAGGCTTAAGGTTGACCCCACCCGAAGCTCAACGTGTTAAGTACCAAGACCTCGACAATCAAGAGAGAACCTCATTTTAAGAGAAAAAGTTTCAATAAACGTATATCGTATTTCGTTGAGGTCCTCTCGATGTCAGTCTTTGCCTTAAAACTGGGACACCATGTATAGCAATTGGCATAGTATTTTTTTTAACTCCAATAATGCATCATAAGTATTGGGGTCGTATAAGAAAAATTTACATAAAAAATCGGGGTTAATTTAGTGATTTACACTAGGAAACTGCTCCCAGGCAACATAGTTCAACATTGGTTCTCTGATTGTACCTTTAGAAAGGTAGAAAATATCATAATTTTTTATTTCTTTTGAGATGTAGGAATTTAACAAGTCGTCGTTGAGCCTAAAAAACTCCTATGTGGCAATTCAGTTGAATTTAACCTAATAGTTGCGTTCAATAGATTTGAAACCACTTTATCGACTGATATAATATAATCTGAGGCAGCTGTGATGGAAATTATAAAAAAAAATGTTTATCGAAATCTCCTTTGTGCAAACAAATTAATTCGTTTTAAAAATACCTCTTATGTGTAATCATTCCATATAGGAGATATTTCACACATAGGAGGTTTTCACGCTCAACAACGAAATAATAAATTTTGTATTATTTTGGTATAATAAGCATTCAGATGTATTATGCAGAATGTACACGGTGTTAAATTTAAGACACCATGCACGTTCTTTGAACATTATTTTGAGCTATTTAAAATTAAATGTAAAGATTTCTTCCAAAGATTCCAGATATCCATATGAAAAAAATTGTTGATTAGGCAGTAAACATAATCTCAATTTTTTTAAATGGAACACCCTATATGTTTTTATATATTTGGATAGAGCTTGATAGTCTCATACTATGTGTTACCTATCTCAGATCAGTGGTTGTGGAAGTATTCTGAAAAATGTGTGACGTTTCATTTAATACCTGTAAATACATATTATATTAAATATAAAAAAGATTGATGTCATGTGCATTTATGTGACATTCAACAATAATTATTTCATAAGGATAGTTGGCATCTACAAAAAAAAATCATATGTAGGCTTACTAAAAAATTTCAAATTTCAAATAGCTGAAATAACGTAAAGAGTCCTTAATTGAACACCATGTACACCAACTAGAATAATGATTGCATTTGAAACTGTTCACTTCATACTAATTATTAGTATTGGAGCATGGTAGCCGAGTGGATAAAGCGCTTATAGCTATTTACTCGAAACGGAACGTTGATGGTTCAATACCACCCTGTGGCAAGTTATAAATTTTACTTGTAATTTGTTTCTGACTAAGATGGGAGAGGGAATTGTTAAAGTCCTAGATGTGGTTCGGACTTCACAATAAACTATAGGGCCTCGTTTCTCTTTACCAAACACAAAATCATAGGATTTTTCGGGGGTTATTTTGGTAACTTGAGAGGTGAAGAAAACATTGAGGAACACATTTATTACTATTATTATAATAGTTCTTAATTGGCCACACAATACACCATCAATGTTCTCAATGTGTACCGAGTTATCCATGAGAGTGGTCATATTGAGGGCATCTTATCAGAAGGGTGTATAATCATAGCACTTACATTGGCATTCACGCTCTTTTGATATGAAGCCCTCGAAATAGATACAAATACTTCGAACATAACATTGTAAAGATGTACCTCATTTTAATTTTGGATGATGCATAAGCAAAATTAGAATTTTCTCCCTCATTAAATTCTGGTAGATCATTTGAACTGTCTCTATTAAATTCTATTCCCTTGAATTTAACTTGTGCCTTCTTTATTTGCTCCAATTTTTCAATATGTTTATCTAAAAATTGACAACAAAAAATGAAAAGTTGTAAACAATATTTATAACATTATAATTCTAAATTTAAGAAAAATTATAAATAAAATATTATATCAAATTCCTTAAAAAACTCCGCAATATCCACTTCCCTTAATACTATGCGTTATTAAACTTCATTTGTTAATTATTAATCATACATTAATAAATTTCTGAAAACGCAAACATACCTTTATCTACTACATTGGTAGATGAAAGAAATTTATATGTTTCAGTTACAGATTTTTCTAAATTTTCTTTTTGTCCAGTCTCAAAATAACATTCAGCTTTCCTAAAATATATTTTTGGTTTTAGATCCATTGGATAATCAGTGTTGAAGCAGAGATCTATATCTTTCAAACAGTTCTAAAAAGTAATAAAACATAAATAATAAAAGTAATTAACAAATTCAGATATTACCAATATTTTCTTACAATACAAATTAATAAAAGTGATTAATTCAACATAATTGCTAACACTACCTACAAAATGTATATATTTTGGTATTTTAATACGAATTAAAAGCATATTCAATAGGGCTTGTGCACAGTGTGTTAGCTGGATGTAACTAAACATTTAAAAATTGAAATAGGTAAATTTGTTAAGCACCACAATAAACAATCATTACATATTTCATCTTCAACGGCAGAATAATTCTATAGTAGTAGATCTACTACAACGGTTGAACTTCGTTTGTTGTACATTTTTAATTGTGATTTTACTATAAATAATATGTTTATTATGTATTATAAGAAAATATGTATGAGGGAATAAATTAATCATGTACTGTGCCTTAATGAAAATACAAATTCTGCTTCTATAATGATTCATTTATTAAGGCAGTTGTACAACAATAAATAACCTATTTAGCTATATTAGTTTTACTTAAAATTTCATCCATTTATTTTTACCTCAAATTCTTTCATTTCAAATGAAACGGCAGACCTATTTGCCAAAGCAAGGCCATACTCCCTACCACTAGGTGTGGCACAACATAAACTTTTTGTGTAAAATTCTAAACTTTTCAAAAGATCTTTTCGAGCATAGCACTTATTACCCTCTTGTCTATAAAATGTAGACAAATGATCATCTTTTTTCACCTTGTTTTTAAACTGAGATTCCAACCAAGAATCTACAGGAGATCTAAAAATAAATTTGGTATATTTTATAGTGTTAATTACTGATGTCAACAATTAACTCACAAGTCCAAACTATAAAACTTTGAAAATACTTCAAATATATTTCCATCAATTTTTGTAAATTTTTCGGTATAATACGCTAATAAACAATCCATCTTCCTTAAAAGCCCCTAAAAAAAAAAAAGAAAAAAAGGATTTGTAATACCAGGTGCATCGAGGTTATGTAAATATTGTCGAGTAAATGCAAAGTTTCGGATAATAAATTGATTATACCTTTGATACATACCTTGAAGGTAATTCATAAATATTATTTTTGTTGAGAGGAATTTAGATATTAACTCTTAATTGATATTATTTATTACAATCTAGGTTAGACGTTGACAATATGTCAGATGTCCAAAAAAATTGAATATTTGAACTATTTATAGTTAAATTAAACTATTCTCGTTGTGCCTACGAAAGAAGTGAACTAAACGGAAATCATTTGGATATAAATTTATTTTGTTCTGCGATATAAACTACCAACAAATAAATCAGCTCTTATTTTGTGCCTTCTATAAACTATATTTTTATTTTGCTTCATGGCATTCAAACGAGTCATATATTTTCTTTTATTGCTTAGACTTCTCACATTGTTTTTTAAGAGCCGTTTTTTTCCATCTCCCATTAAATCTAATGGGTAGATAAGTTCCACAAACAATTATTGCTACAATTGTATCCAAGAAAACTATCTTCTTTTTCCATCTCCTGTTAAAACAGTTTTCTTGGATAGAGTTTGTATCAATATCAATGATTGTTTATAATAATGAAACTTATTTGTCAAATAGATTTAATGGCAGGTGGAAAAATAGGCCCTAAAACTCATCTTCCTTTTTTGCATTTATTCTATCTTCATACATTTATTTTATGACTTGGCCCCATTTGTTCTTTTCACCAAACCCAAGAAACATTGCTCTTCTTACTACTGCTTTTTTACTTTTATCACATTTACTCTAGACCTCACAAACTCTTTAGACGTTTTTAAAATGTCCGTTCAAGTACATTAGGATGTCCCTGACGTTTTTAGGATGTAAGTATAGTTTCCACTAAATTGGACATCCTTAGAACATTCACTAAAGGTCCATAACTGTACAAGTATACATATACAGTTGTGGATTGTTGAGGGATATCTTATGGATATCCATTTGTGTTGAAACTGTACATTCTAAAAACATCTACCGTACATCTGAGAAACTATACAGGTATGTTCAACGCTTATCCACTATTATAAAGATCCACAGCTGCCTACAGTTTTGATGAAAACACCCCAACAAATTGTTATATACATGTTAAGATAAAGTGGCCAAATATGATCGAAAACAAGACAAAAAAACTTTTCAAACTATATTTTGGAAAAAACCATTTACACACGATTCGCTTAAAACAATTACTGGTCAAGGCGTTTACATGGAGAATATCAGAATTTAAAATTTGCCCGTACATAGTTTGGTATGCTATTGTGTACGATGCTAAAGGCCTCTTATTTTTTTCCTGGTAATCCTAAAGGACTGAAGGTGACATTTGTATTCTGTTAGAGCTCATTGTACCTCCTCTCTTAGAAAGCTAAAATAACCCTCTTTATCAACAAGATATTGCCCGTTACATTAAAATACCTAGATGAAGAATATGTAGCGGTACTTTCATATTGTCCTTATGCTCACCAAATCTTCCACTCATACAAAAATAAAAGTATATGGGATATAATCAGAATGACTTTAATTTATACAATCACCAGACAATGTTGATGATCTTATCAAATATAAGGGCATGGAATGAACTACCTCTGGGGAATGTCAAATTATTTCAAGCATACCAAGAATTAATAGTTAGTATCAGAGAAATGAATGGCGCCTCTATTTCTTGTTGATTTTCTTTTGATTTTTAATTCATATTCAAATTTTAATCATTAGTTCCTTATAGAAAATAATAACATTATTTGTGAAAGTGTCAATGAAATTTTTACTTTTTTTCTAGGTGGAAGATAATAAGTGTAAGCAAGAATATGGAGCTGCATGTTTAGGACTCCAGTCTACAATGTAGCAGGACCTTTCTTTAAAGTCTGTTTTATTATTAGTCATTCATTGCAACTAATGTATTTTTCAGGTTGAATGTTATAATCACAAGAAGAGATATTATTACTAATTCAAACAAATACATAATTTAAAATTTTTATTAAAACATAGTTTGTAGTAAATCATTGAAAAAATGACAACAAATATTAAAATTAGGTAGGTATATATTTTTTAAAAATATGCGTCAACTAGTTTAAATATAATAATAATACTTTGTGGTGGTAAGAAATTTTAAAATATTTTGTGTCCTATATCCTGGTATATTTAGCATGATTTAGTTTGAATAGATTCGAATACATTGTGAACTTTGACTAATAAATCTCGATGAAAATAGATTCGTTCGTCAGATAAGTAAAACAGAAGGTCCTCTTTAATTTTCATTACTTCTCCCACAAATATTCTCATAGTCTCACTGGAAAAAAAGTCAGTAAAGTACCAATGATGGCACATTTACATGATAATATAATTACTCGAAATATGAACAAATTAAATGTTCTAATACAAGTATAATAAAAAACAAAATACCAAAGTATTCCGATAGAGAGGTAAGATTAATTTACAAATAGTAATAAATACTAAAAGTAATACCTAAGTACAAAATACTAAGTCGTAATCCTCTCATTTTATTTAATTGAAAATTAAAGAAAGTAGCCACACACACTCCTTGATGATTTATAAAATTTATAACACACAGAGAAGTGATTATGCTTTAATTATGATTACCCACTAGTAAAAAAATTTCATTTATTTAAGATAAATTCCGTAAGTCAACCTAGCTTACCACAGCAGTAATTAGCAATAACTGAAAAAAAGTGACAGTGGTTATTTCATGGAAGATGTTTGAAGCTTTATTTACAGAACGGCTGTCATCATTCATTCACGATGCTCTTCGGTGCTGTCATCAGTTTTAAGTGTAAAGTATAATGGTTATTTGCAATTTACATAATTTACCTCATTTTAGTTCATTTTCTTATCCCTTGATCAATTTATGATAAAAACAGAAAAACACAATAAGGAGAAAAGTAACAACATCTGTTACTTTTCTCCTTATTGTGTTTTTTCTGTTTTTATGCTTTCCACATATATGTATATCAACAATTGTTTAAGAAAAAAGAAAATTATTTACATTAATTTTATTTCAAAATTATTCTTTTAAATTGACATGGGGCATTGTCCTATGTATAGAAATAATTCTATTATGTAAAGAATACACAAGGCAACAATCCACTCGGATATTTTAAAAATATAAATTTTTGCGGATTTTCTCTATTCTCTAAATAATTCTAAAATAAGTAGTCTTACTTATCACTCGTGGCAACTTCTAGTTTTTGAAAGTTAGCATAAATATATAATTGAAGAATATATCAAATACTGGATGTTTATTAAATAATAGACAAAATAACTATAATCAAAATAACAAATTTTTAAAGAACCGTATTATTTACAACTCAACTAAACAAATAAAAATTGCATTTATCCATTATTCAATTATGTTAATACACATTATTTTATTTGGGCCAACAATTATTTTGAAAATTATCATATCATTTCATACCAAATTGATAAATTACCATAACAAGATTATGCCATTTAAATAGGATTCAAGTTAAAAATAATTTCCTTCCTTTAAATAAAATGATAATATTGTCATTTAACACTGATATGCAAATTTTTATTTTTCTATATAAACTGGAAAAAAATATATTTCCATTTATTTTAAATCACTAACTTAATACCATTAAAATGAAAATTTTAACATTTATAGTGATTCTTCACATTTTCTATGAAATAGAAGGTGTTCAAATTGTGTGGGATAATTCAGTTGATTTCGACTTTAATAATTTTGATACATCTATTAGATCCGAAGAGGTTCGCATACCTAACAGATTTTTCATTTATCCAGGTAAAACTTAGATACTTACAACTTTATCTTAAAAATATTATAGTAACTTTTGTAACTAAAAAATATATTTTTTTGTCAGAAAAGCATTGTAGACTTTTGAATTTAAATTTAATAATGTTTTAGAACTAACGAAGTACTTTGCGCATGCTTTTTGAAGATGTCAGTATCTTGTTACACCAAAATCAGTTAAATACAGTTAGCTAGGTAGTACTAGTTTGTCGAATCACCATGGTTCAGCGTTTTACTACACTGGCAGCATTGTACTGCTATTTCGGTAATTGTGTCATGTTTTTTCTTTAATTTGATTTATGTTATAACTGTCAGACTGACAACATACCTGCCACAAATTTACGAAACAACTTATGTTTTCTGTCAGTTTTGATAATGTATTGCTGTTAACAATTTCAAATTTGTAGCTCCAAAATAAATAATAGAAGAGTTATTCTAAGGCTCACCATGACAACCAAGTAGAAACTGTAGAATCGTTACACATTTTATTGATTCGACAAATCTGTATTACCCAGTAAAGCAAATTTAGTTAACTCTGGTTGTACGTTATAAATTACTGTACCTACTTCATCTTAAATTTGCCACATAAATTTTAATGAGATGTAGATTGAATAATAGTATTAGTAATAGTGGCTAAAATGGTGTTTTTCTTTATGTGGGGTGTTTATTGTATGAGCCGAAGGCGAGTGCTATAAACCACACTAGTAAAAACACATTTTGGTCTCGAGTTATACACAACATTTTTTGTATCGCCATTCGAAATTAGAAAACAGTATAATTTTGTAATAATACGGCAAATTGACAAAGTTACCTTGTCGTAATGACTAAATTCTAGTTCTGTTTTCATAGAAATCAAAAATAAAACAACTAAATATTGAACGATTTAAACGTCGCATTTGAAACATTCTACTTTACAATAATTATTATTTGGAACAAAATGAGTGATAGTGAGGAAGATTTTATTCCTGGTACTCCTCCAGAAATCAGGGGAGCAATTGCTGTAACTTTAGATTTATTACCAGCGAAATCTAGAAAATACGATTTATTTATGCACTGGTGTAAGCAGAAAACTGTGAGTAACATATTTGAGTCTGTTTTTCTGACTTATCTATCTGAAAAAGCAAAAACTTTAAAATGTTCAAGTTTTCGATGCTTAAAGCAGTTTTGAATGTAAAGAATAATGTAAATGTATCCAATTATCAAAAAGTAAAAACTTTTTTGAAAAGACAAGCCACTGGGTATAGGACGCTAAGATATCTAAAGTTTTTGACAGAGCAGATATCAAACGTTTTTTACTAGAAGCATCAGATGAAAAAATTTTAATGTTGAAAGTTGTATTAATAATGGGCTTGGCTGGCGCTTGTCATCGAGAGTAACTCTACAATATGACCATTGATGATATTGTGAGAAAAGACTGCATGCTGGTTGTTAAAGTACCTGATTCAAGACCCACATTGAAAGGTATTTTACGGTAATTGATGGGACAGTTAATGGAATAAATTAGCTAAATATTTATGATAAGTATGCAGCTATTCGCCCTTCTCATGTGAATCACAAAGGAGTTTTTCTTCAATATCGAGGAGAAAAATGTACGGTCCAACGAGTTGGTATTAATATATTTTCAAAAATACCAAGTGTTATAGCTAAATACCTTAACTTATCTAATCTTGAGCAAAATACGGGTCACAGCTTTAGGAGATCTTCGGCATCACTATTAGCTGGTTCTGGAGCTGATATTCTTATCTTAAAACTTCATGGGGGATGAAAATCCTCAACAGTTGCTGAGGGATATATAGAAGATAGCATCCAGAACAAAAAGGAAAATTCAAAACAGATATTTTCAAACAATACTACAGAATGACTATGTCTGCCGATGTAGTCGTTGGTGAATATCAGACCAACTACCATATTAATATAAATGAATCAAATATTTTTCGCACATCTGAACCTATAATTCCAGGAATAACTATAAATAATGTTAGTAACATATTATTCACATAAATTGTCGTTAAATTATGAATAAAATTGTTCATGAAATTTGTTAATAATTAATAAATGTTTGATGTAACAACTTTAATTTGTTGTCTGTTGACTATTAAGTTTTATTTCACACTTTTTTCTTTATTTTTCACTTGTCAATAATGACATTGTTTTGATTCATTAAAACTGTCCAATAAATGTCATTTTAGGATATGGCATTACAAAAAAATGATTACAGTATGACTTAAACATAAATAAATATAAATAAACACCACGGAAATTAGACAACCCCAGAATCCAAAGCTGAAGCTGCACGGGCGAGGATTACATTGACGAAAAAAACGCGGACACAACCATTCCTACTGACATTGCCACTGTCGGTGGTGGGATTCGAACCCGCAGCTTCGATGGGGAGATTATCTAGTCATACTTGTCATAGCAAGCTCTAACCAACTACTCCAATAGTTAAAAAAGAGTGATAGTTCAACTCCATGAAGCTTTAAACTAACAATGACATCACAGATAGTTATCTGTGAGAAGTTTGTGGTGATTTTTGACCTAAATTCCCCGCATTAAAATAATTGCAGCAGGTAGTGCAAAGGACTGTATCATGTTTTTCACAAAGATGATATAGTTTTAAAGCAGGTCAGCTTGAGTTGATAAGGTTCAGTAGATGGGTGGACCTGTTCGAGACCCATGTTCGACATGTAAAATGAAGGTATTGTGTGCCTGCAATGTTATGGATTTTCAACATCCCCTACTCCACGACATACTGGAGGATTGACATTATTGGTAAAGTTCTCCAGGTTAGAGGATAAGCGTATCTCCTGGTGGCCCTGGTGGAAATAATGAAGCAAAAAATATAATCTAATTGGTAATAATCCTAAAACAATTTACACAACTACATTGATGAGATGATATATACTCCAAGAAGAAAAATATATACCTACACATAAGATATATGAAAAAGCCACAAATTAATTTCATTACAATTTTTTTCAAACACCATGTTACAGTATTAGGAGAAATATTAACATTTTCTGTGTAGAACTTATGTCGAATTGTTGATATTAACAGAGTTTTTCTACAGTTTTATAGTTAGGTACTCTATTCTAAAAAGATATTTCTTTAGGAACTAAATGGTGTGGGGCTGGTAATATTGCAGCTAATAACACTGATTTTGGAACACATAGAGATACTGATAAATGTTGTAGGAACCATGATTTGTGTCCAGACATTATTGAAGGCTATCAGACGAAATATAATTTAACAAATCCATCATTCTATACCAGGTAAACAAAACTTTAGTTTTTTGAAAATATGTTAATGCTATTTCATCAGAAAATTCTATTTGTAATATTATAACCTAATCAAATTTTTTCATAAAATGTGTTTAATGTAGCAAACAGTGAGGAAATAATAGAAAATTGGTAGACGACAAAGATAATTGCTCTGTGCTGTCACATAATTGCTCTGTGCTGAATTCCACATTCGCTTACGAATGTATCGCGTCGGCGAGAAGCTTAGTGGCAACCAGTGGCGTAACTTTGATTTTTGGCCCCCCCCGCGAAAAATGTTTTAGAGCCCCCCTCATGTCGTGATTAAATAATATAATTTTTGTCAGTACTTTAAAACTTTTTTTATTGCCTTATTTCTATTAACGCTCTGACGGAGTTTAGCTATAGCCTATAGCTATAGTTCATTTCACGTCATCAATTTTAAATTTCTAAATTTATTAACAGTGCCTTTGCTATAGAGCTATCGGCAGTATTGGCACTGCTCTCATTGCCCCAGAAGACATGCATTTCTGTTGTTATGGGGCTACGACAGCAGTGCCAACAGCTTCTATAGCAAAGGCATTGCGAATAAATTGAGAAATTTAAAATTGATAACCTGAACGCCAGCATTCGTGAAATGAACTATACCACTCAACATTTTGAAAGCCTTTTGATTTTGGGATATTTTAGATGACTTCATAATTCAACAATAGCATAATTTCAGTGCTTAAATCAAAATAAATAGGTGTAGAATAAATATTTAAGTATAAACTTTTATTTTATAAAATATTACATTAATACAATACATAAATAACAAAACAACAAAGAACAAAATTTATATACGATTAAGTTGATTATGCATATGTATGTGTCTACATAATTATTATTATTTATTTAAATCTTATGTTATATATACAATTAAAATATATAGTAATAATTAATTATATTTATTAGTTGTCTATAAATCCAACATCAATTTTGTAAATTAGGTAAATATTTTTTTCTGTGTTTTGATTTGTGCGAAATGTGATATTAAATCTGACATATCCATATTCGCGGCCGTTACAGACTCAATTGAAAGTATTGCTAAATCATCTAATCTATTTTGAGTCATACTGTTTCTTAAATAATTTTTTATTATCTTTAATTTGGAGAAACTCTTTTCAGCGCTAGCAACAGTGACAGGAAGGGTAAAAATAACAATAAGACAGTGAGTCTGATTAAAAGATGAGGCAAATGTTGCATTTTCTATTAATAAAAATTCGGCAAATTCAAAAATTGTTTTAAAATCTTTCAATTTGTCACAAATTAAATGGTTATTTCTTAAAATAGATAATTCAATGCCGAATGATTCAGATATGTCGTCTTTATACAACTTTTGTAACTCGTCACGTTTTTGTAAGATTTCCTGTTGTGTTAAATTGCAAAAATTTTTAGGTAATAAAAAATTAAATTTGTTTACAATATGTAAATGAGATTGAAATTTATTATTTAATTGTGTATGTACAATATTTATTACTCTATAAAACAGGGGCGTGCGGTGAATTTTGATACAGGGGAAGCAGTTTGTGATATAGAGTGATGGGTAGCGCGAGGCCCCGAGCGAAACGAGGCAAAAATTATTTTAAGAAAAGGGACGTGGCTTCCGTATACTCATTTTAAAACAAATGTCGAAAGCTGCAAAGTTATGATATCTAGAAAAAAGTACACTTGTAGGACCGCCACTCCTCAATAAACATAAAACATAAAAACACCACAAAAATTAGACAACCCCCGATTCCAAAGCCGAAGCTGCACGGGCGAGGGTTACACTTATGAAAAAAACGCAGACACACAACCATATCCACCGACATTGCCAGCGCCGGTGGCGAGGATTGAACCCGCAGCGAAATAGAGTTTGTTAAGTAGTTAACATGCACATACCTACCTATTTACAATGTAGTTTAATCCGCCTCTTCTTTTTTGCGATGTCGGAAATAACTTCGTCGTAAAAGTTTGAATTTTTGGACATCTTCACAAAGTCACTTTCTATTGTTAACAGGGACAATTTTGAAAGCCGCTCTTCACTGGTTAAATTTCTTGAAAAAGTTTTTATTCTCGTGTCCGTTTTGATGATTTTGAAAAAAAGGCAGCCATTCCACTAATACTTGAAAAAAACACTTTGCACTCTTTAAGACACGCTGCAGATTGAGCTAGAACTAAATTTAATCAATGCGCAAAACAATGTACAAATATTGCATTCTGAAAAGTCTCTTTTACTTTGGCCTGCAGGCCCCCCAATTCACCAGCCATTACAGCGGCCCCATCATAACTTTGGGCGATAAGTTTGGCACCACACTGTAGATCATCGACTATCTGACAAACTAAAACTATAGTATATAAAGCTGCGGCCGTTCATGGCGTTGCTACGTCTAAAAATCCTAAAAAGCGCTCTTGGAATTTCCCATTTGGATTTATGTAGCGTACTACGATTGACAACTGACTCATATTCGTAATATCGGTTGTTTCATCTAACATAACTGCAACAAAAAGGAGCTTTTTTATTTCTTGCTTGATCTTTTCTAAAACAATATTGCTTATAGACTGAATCAAATCATTTTGAATATGATTTGATGTACCGCGAAATATCGTGGAGTGTTCCAGATGGTTACTTAAAATTGTATCGTATTTTGCTAATAAATCAACTAAATTGATAAAATTGCCCCTATTAGCAACGCTTCGAGATTCAGTATGACCTCTAAAACTAAGTTCATTTTCGCCGAGAAAACAAACAATATCAATAAGTCCTTTTAACACTTTCCAAATGTTTATTCTTTTAGCACCGCTCCCAAATGAGTTTCACACTTACCATGCCTTTTTGTCACTTTGTGAATATTGTTTAAATCTGAAAAGCCATTTTTATTCCAAACACCTTTTTCATTTGTGAACAGTACACATGGCCAACAAAACAATTTACACAAATTTTCACAACCCCTTAACCACTGATTAGCACTGTACACTTCAATATTAAAGTACCTATAGCATGATTTAACTTTCGTTTTTAAGAATTTTAAATCAGGTGTTCGTTTCCCATTTCTAATAATATCCAGTTTATCTTGAAACGAATATGTTCAAAATCCCCTTTTCAACAAATTCCACACCACACAAACGCAAATAATATTTTCCACAGTGCTAGAACCAGCTTCCAAATTTAATAAGTAATTCTAAATCTGCATACACGCGCACTAATATTCAACGTTTTAAAAATCACTTGTCGCCGCACCACAGGTTTAGAAACACCAAAAAAGTTTTTACAAATATGGCACAAAAGCTGAGAATAATACTAGGAAGATTAATATTAAGTATAATATTAAAATCGATATTAAAATCGAGATTAAAATCTATAAAATAAAACGTATTACGATGCTATACAGCTGAGATATCAAGATTATGAAGTGGGGATGGGATGCATTTCAATAAGTTACCTACTTACCAGATACAGTTGTCTCTGCTTACATATATCGAAGTTGCGCGAGTTCATGTTGGCTCGATTAATCGAGTGCGTCATCGTTACGGTTTTATCCTTCGATCATAAACACCGAAGGTTTTATCATGCACCATTATCTTAGCTGCTGAAAAGCAGGGCCGTATCTATTGAAATTGGGTAAAAGTAAATTTTAATGATTAATATATGTGATAAATAATAATTAGGTTCTATTTATGTGTTTTTTTTAATAATCCCAGGGGAAGCACTGCTTCCCTTGCTTCCATGGACCGACCGCCACTGCATAAAATATATTTATTTTAAAACTATCCTCTTCATCTGTAATCCGATGATCTATACATAGTTCATTATAATGTCGTTTAACTTTAGGTTGCCTTTTCTTTTTTTAACTCTTGGTTAACTAATTTTATTTTTTTCAAAATTATTTCTTGTTTCACTAAGAAAATGCATGTTTTTTTCAATTAAACTACAAATGTCAATTAAATCAACATTTATGTTTTGAGACATTTTGGACACAAAATTTAACTCATTAAAAATTTGTTGTAAACAAACACAAATTAAAATAAAATTAAAATTTTCCATGTTATTTAAAAAATGCTTTTTGCATCATCACGTTCATCTTTTTTTTGTAGATGTTAATATTATCTTATTAAGGCACATTACAATATCTTTATAACATAATTCCATTTACTGCATCATTTATCATCAGATTTAAATTGTGAGCAGCACAGTGAATGTATATGGAAGTCTTTTCAATATCTTGAACTCTTTTTTGTACTCCTGAACATGCACCACTCACGACATTAGCACCATCATAGCCTTGTCCTCGACATTTATGTAAATCTAGTCCAAAATTTCCCAGTGACTATGTAATAGTTTCAGTTAAACCTTCAGCAGATTGAGAATTAACTTTAGTAAAACCGAGGGAGCTTTCTTTAATTAAAATTTTTTTGTACTACGGAATTTTCATCTTTTTCAGTTGCACATATCTTATTACTTGACTAAGTTGGTCAATTTTACTAATGTCTTGAGTGGTATTCATGATAATCGTAAAAAACGGCGCCACTTTAATTTCACCGACAATTGTTTTCTTTAATCTTGTGCCCAATGTACTTATTATCTCATTTTGAATCTGAGCTGAAAGATATTTATGAGAACCTTTGGGTAAAGAAATTATATGCCTTAATATATCATCATATTTAGCCAACAAATGAACGGTGGATAAAAAGTTACCATTATAATTATCATTGTCAGTGACGTTTTCGCGATGCCTACGAAATGCTAACATATTTTTCGTTAACATTAAAGTTATGTTAAAAGTCTCTCAAGAACTTGTGTCCAAATCAGTTTCATATTTAATTAATTTTTCGTTATCATTATTTAAAGTCTTTTTTCTTTTCCATATTTCATAAATAAAACAACAATTAATATGTGAATGTGATAATGAGTGGTCTTTAATTTTTGTTGATAATCCCTGCCAATCAGAAATGCCATTTTTCTACCAATAATTTCTCACGGATGAAAATAACCAACATGGTTGACAATATACACAATTTTTAACGTTTGAGTAACATAACCAACTGTTATTATTTTTATAAAAATGTTCGGAAAAACTCCTATTTTTTTTATCTTTGGGATATGGACCCTTGGCAAAGACCACTATTTATTATCAAATTTCGCACTAAATCCTTATGTAAAATATCGATGTTATTGAAATTAGCAAAATCTGTTGGATTTACCAATCGTCGTTGCCAGCACTACCAGCAGCGTTAACTGTAGTAGTCAACAATGAATCATCATCGGAATCGTCAATTTGTTCATTTTCAATCGAGGCGCTGGAAAAGTTTTCATTTTCCTTATGGTCGTTTTCATTTGAATGATTTGATTCACTTGATGATGGTGCTGCTGCATGTTCGCCCATTTCATTTTGATTTTTTTCAACTTCTTGTTGGGTTGAAGTAGATGTAGATGTAGATGGACACATAAATGATGTTATTTTGTTATATTTTTTTAACGTATTCTTCTTGCTTTCTTTTGCGCTTCTTTGCCGCTTCGCTGGTCATACTTAAGAAACTTGGATTAGAAGTCAAACTCATTTTCTTGCTGAAAAATTAACATAATTTTTTAATATTTGAATTCGAATTAATCGAATTTAATTAATTTTAAGCTTAATTTGTTTTATGACAACTCTTGAAAATCATTAACACAAAAAAATTATGCACAATTTAAATAAAAATTAAAAAAAATTTTCGCTTTTCATTAATCACACCGTATTTTAGTTAAAAAAAAAAGTATATTTTTTTCTTTCATTCTTCATAATTATATAATTATTTTGTGATTTGTTTATAATAATTAAAACTTACCATTTTAAAGTTTTGATTCCTACACAACACAAATAAAATTTTGATTTTATTTTAAGGTGTCCAAGGCACTTTTACTTTTGCACTTTTGTTTTCTATTTTAATTTTAAATAACGTGTCTCATGCAAGTTAATTCTTTTTATATGTTTCCCCTCCCTTTTTGTAAAATTATTAAATAAACAAAGCCTGCCCTACCTTCTTATTAGAACTGAAAAAAATTGCATCCAAGTTCGACGGCAATAAATAATTTAATATACGCGGCGCGGCTAACTACTTCGGCCGTCGGCGTCTCAAAACTAAGTAAAATATCTCGGCATATCTGCCATGGAATTAAAGTCGGATGTCGGGAAGGATTTATTATATTTTACAATGAAATACTTAAATAGAGCGGCTTTTCTTTTCTCTATTTTGTTTTGAATTTAAACTAGTTAAACTACATATTATTAAATTCCTTCATTTAATTAAATTACAATGTTATATGCAGAGAACACGTGCGGGTAATTATGGCATAAATTTGTTGATATCGGTACAGAGATCTAAGAAATATAAAAAACATAAAACCAAAAATCACCGTCACTGAATGATGCCGCCCGGCGCAGGTGTGGTGTGAGAGTAGGACAAAACACAAACACGGACCGCTCTACGGCTGCTGATGAGGGGCAATAACTCCGAAACACGTGTCCGTAGCTGCATAATTGTTTCTTTTTGGGGAATATGGCACTAAACCTTCTTTGTTTTATTTTGAACCCCAATAAATCTATCTTGTTATATATATATATATATATTATATATATATATATATATATATATATATATATATATATATATATATATATATATATATATATATATATATATAACACACACCAGTGGCGGCTCGTGATATTTTCCGCTTGCAATTTAAAAGGCAACTAAATTTCAATATGATTACAATTTGCATATTTTATCACCACCAGTACAACGGCGCGTTACATTTTTGTGTCGTGGGTTATTCACCAGAGTAGCCCTAGTATCCCACTTATAATTAAATTATAACTTCTAATAAAAATCAAAAGTTTTGAAAAAAAATTGAAAAATAAAAGTGTTCTTGAGCAATTATGTAGTTCTTCATAAATTTTGCCTTTAACCCTTTCGCTCCGGGAAACAGACGAATCAGCAAAAAAGCCGTACGTATCCGCAAGCGAAGTCCGCTGCCGTCTGTGCAGCGTGGCGTGCTAAAACCGTTGCCGTCCTGAAAGGGTTAATAATGGAGCTAACACTCCCAGTTAGGTCATTTTGAATTGACTTAGACGTTCCGGAAAATGGCGTTAGTCAAAAAGTTCTCTAATTTTGGATCATACCTTTTTAAAAAAATCTATTAGCTCCTTGAAACTTTATTATACGAATCGCGTTTTTCGTCATATACTCGAAAAAGAATTTTCTTAAGATAACGGCATTAAATAATCTCTTTAATATTTCCCTATTTTCACAGTTTTTCATTAAAATTTTCTATTTCTCATTTATGCGCAGAATCCAAGAAATTTACAATATTTTGTTTACCCAACATTTCGAATTTAATGCAAGATGAAATATGCTCCTGGGATTTTTCATGCCTTTCTAAACCTCGCGACAAATTTTGCAAATTATTAAACCCGGCTCTGCCCTATTAGTAAATAACAAACATTTCCAACAATATAATTTGTTTGTAACTGTTGATGCCGTTGATAACGGTGTAGGTCTGACAATTTTTTTAATTCTCACCTTTTGATCATAACTAAAAGAACTAAATCCATTTAACAACAAATAATCCACCACGTCTGGACAACAAGAGATTATCATTGGGAATATTTTCACCTAGAGCACCCTTTTTCGACCACCTGTTAAATATTTTATGTATGTTTATGAGAGAGGGAATCAACGTTCAACTGAAGTGTACATGCGCTAAAAAGAGATGGGGTGCCGGAAGCTAACTGCCCTAACTGACAGATCCAAAATGTTTGTTGAGATACGCGCCAATAATTCAAGGTCACTCAGCACATAAGAACGATGTATTGAAATGGAGGCTGGCTGGCCTCTAGCTTCTGTTTATTTGAGCAAGCAGGATGAAAGATGGGGAAACATGCACGTGGAGTGGACTATCCGGACTACAATGTTACATATTTGTGGAAAGGAAATGCAATTTTTTTTTATTCTGACACACACACACGCACACGCACGCACACACACACATATATAATATATAGGTATTATGATAGACATATTTTACTAATAAAACATTACAAGTATTAGTCAATACAATTTAAACATAATACTGTCCTTCGATCCATCTATGTATATATTTGTAAAACATTTTGGCACTTATAATATGTATATGAGCATTTTGCTAAAAATACTGTATTGAATATAATTACAAATTTAAACACGCAAGTTAGTCAAAAAATCGTTTAAAGATGGAAATCAAACAGGTAAACTTATTAATGGGAATTGAAGTTTCTCTCAGTCTTTGCTTTATATACTTCTTTAATTTGTTTTTTGAATGTACTAATGTTATGGCTCTTAGTTATTATTTTAGGTAGGGCATTATAGTTCTTTATACATTGAGATATAGGGTTATTTAAACTTATATTCGCTTTTAGTGTTCAAAAAGATCTTTGTTTGATTTCTGACATCATGTACATGTATCTGATTAACAAAATTTATCTCTATATTACATTTTTAACTATTATTGATTACCTTATCCTTATACATATATTTTTGAGATACCTGTTTGCGTGTAAACTAATATTGTTGGAGTTCTGTATTGCATATTGGACAAGACTTTTACCACCTTGTTCTGTAGTCTTTGGGCTTTATTAAACAATGTTGAACTACAGGTACCCCAAAGTAGAATCAGACACAAAATATGCATTATAAATCTAATACAATGATGAATGACTCAAATATTCTCTACATCTGTATAGTGCGCCAATCATTGGCATAATTTTTTTCCCATATGTTCAATGTGGGCACCCCAACTTAATCTATCATTTATGAACTCTGTTGACCATCTCTCCCCCAATCTCAATATGTAGATTAGGACACTTTATATTTCTTTTTGTAAAGATTATGGTATTCACAGGTTGTTTATTTAGTATTAATTTGTAACCTATTTTTTATCAGCCATGAATGATATAGTATTAGGTGGTTATTCACCACTGTCTGTAAGCTCATTGGGTCTTTACCTTTAAATACTATGACCATATCGTCATATCGTCCGCAAATGTAAAGGACCTGCCTGCAAACCCTGCGATCTGCAGACTTCTTACATATAAAAAATATAATAAGGGTCCTAAAACCGAGCCCTGGAGTAGCCCACAGCCTGTATTTTTCATCGTACTCATAATGCGTTTCCTCCCATGTTCTCTATTTTATTTAAAAGGTTCTTGCGATCTACTATATCAAATGCCTTATGTAGGTCTATCAGCAATGCTATAAGATGATTTTTTTTCATCAAAATTCAAATTTAAAACTATTTTTACTGAAATTAAATATGAACTTTGTAAATTGCCCTCGCCGGACACCCGGTCCGTTGCCGTCCTAGCATCTCCGCGTATGGTGGCGACGGGGCAATTGTTAGGTTGAGCGGAGCGGGGGCCAGTCCGGGCTTAAAACTAGAAACTTTAAAACAATACAACACCTAAAAGCAATAACATTTTAAAATTGTATAATAATTTTTTAATAGAAATCAACGACGTATGCAAAAGCATGTGCCGCTAATGTAAAACTTTAACAATGTAAAAATAAAAAGTATACTGTAAAAGATTTGTGCATATAAATTTCCAATTTTGATGAGGTTACGATGAGCCAAGCTGCTGCAGTAAAAAGCTCGCCTCTAAATAGTACAAAACTGTGACCAGGAATGTCTAATTTCGCTTATTTCTTTGGAATTTTAATAATAATTCATGTAAATAATAATGTACCGCAATTTACTGATTGTTGGTTTATGATTTGGAATTAATTTTGTGGGGAATTTCGACTACAAAAACGAAAAAAAAAAAAAAAGAAAGGTGAGAAAAAAATAATTAACTTTGGTGCCCCTTTTATAGTGTGGGCATGTCCTCCCATTTTTGTAGAAGGACACTGGTCTAAATATGTTGTCTGAAAATTGGTAACGTTTGGTACAGTAGTTTGTGTTTTATTCGAAATGGCGCGTTATACTCCCTTATTTGTGTAATGTTGGCTGCTAGTGGACAATCAGTGAGTTTAAATTCGTAAAATGTTTGTGAGATATCTCTGATATAATCCACTATGCATACGATATCATTGCAAAGTTGTCGTAATTCTCTTGTGAGGGTATATCTTGTTGAGTTACTTATGACGCGAGGGAATTTGTTTTCCAGTACCTGCAATTTGTGTAACGTCGTTGCGCTCGCGAAACACCAGGCGGCACTGCAGATATTAGGGCCGTTCTCGCTATCATTGTATAAATTAATTTTAATTAATTTTTTTTCAACAACTGCGGAGGAGATACAATCAACAAAGTCCATAGTGGCAATTAATGTGCTACTTTGATTCTGGAATTGGTGGTCATCAAACTGTATATACTTTTTTATATAGTTTACACTACATTTTTAACTAACTCCAATATTTTTGACAAAGTTGAGTTGATATAACCAATATAGGTTTATAGTTGTCGACTTTATTTGTTGTTCCCGACTTGTGCAGTGGAGTAACCCTACTGGTTTTGAAGACTTCTGGAAAAACAGCCTCCGAAAAAGGTTTTATTTATTACAATTATTAGGATTGGTACTAGGACGTCCTTTAAAGTTAGTATATCCGCGGTGCATATGTTATCAAGACCAGCTGTAGATTTTTTATTTATATCAAAAAACCAGAGTACCAATTTTTTCTAAAATGCTTCCTACGCGCTCTATGATGCTTTGAAAGTATAATATTAAACAAGATTTTTAAATAATTACTCAGTTATGGTTGAAACTACCAACTTCAAACTTGGCAGGGAAATTTGTTTTCATTGTAGCTACGATACGAAAAGTTTCATCAAAAACTAACCAGTGGCGTCGAAGATAGGGGGGCGCGCACGACATTCCAATGAATTTTTTTAATTTTTTTACTTTTGAATGGTATGATATGAAAAAAAAACTAACGATGGTGCATCCAAATCAACAAAACAAAAATCCGTTCGGTTGTAAATAACTTTTTCATGTAATTAACTACAGTTTATTTTACTCCCTCTGTTGGAATTGTGGTACTCATTGAAAGTCAACGTTTACTAAATCTAGCAATACTTATATCAAATACAGCGGCATATTTTCTATAAATAGAATTCGTTTTTATATCTAGTGTCAACTATTGTTACTTTATTCACATTTTGACATTTCCGTTTCTTCACTATAGCTATCTGACGTATCTACCATCCTGTTGGTAGAAGTAGTGTTTCTACACTCAAAAACAGGAACTGGCGCTTGAGATATCTAGTATATAATCCGCCGCCGTATTCGAGAACATCAAAGTGACAATTCCCTCACCTCTTATGAAGAGCTGGCGTACGCCACATTACATATAAATCCTGATATTTATTATCATTACTATAAAGTTTTACAAACAATTTACATAAAAGAGGCCTGAAATATTTATGATTTGCAACTGACAGACAAAAAGCAAAACAAATGCTAGAAAATTAATTATTAGCTTATTGCCATTGCCAGAGTTCAATTCAGATGCCAATACATACCACTACTTACTCAGTGTGTTATGGAAACGGCATATGTTTTATATGATTGTTGAAAACATATTTATGACTTGGAACTATTTTGCGCATTTTACATTAATTTTTGTGTTATATCAGACTTTTCAATACCATTTCAATTTGCACACAGTATAAAACTTAAGTACGTATTTTGTAACTTAATCAATTAGGAAATGAACTGTAGAAATTACAGAAAATAATAAAACCGATTTATAGTATGGCACCTGAATTTATTATTAACAGTATATCTGTGATGTGAGCACTTAAAGATCCCCAATCTATAAAAATGTGGACACTCGGCAAAATTTACAGGTTAAGAATAACAATGTTTATTTAGCACTGATCAGCTTATTTCCTGACATCAGTGATTGGTCTTGGTAATGGGAATAGGCCGACGCTAAATAAGTGGGGAAAAAGAAGTATACAAACTTCAAACTAGATACCATAAAATAAATAACATGACAGAATTTTTATATTATCCTAAGGAAATTTTTATTTTTGTTGTTTTTAATACTTCTTATATATAACTTTTTTTCTATTGCAGACTTAACTGTGATTGTGACAAAGAATTTTACCAATGTTTAAAGTCTGTAAACTCACGCATATCTTGTCAAATTGGTCATATATACTTTACAGCATTAGGTACGCAATGTTTTAAAGATGTATACCCTATCAGCGGGTGTAATAAATATACCAGTTTTCCGTAAGTACAACTTCTTAAAATGTTTGCAGAATAATTCTAAATATGCCGGATCCGCCATTTAAAACTCCCCAGGCCATTATTTTTTTTTATTTAAAGAGAGATATAGTAATGTGCTTGGTATCAAATAGTTGGTAAATCAAAACTCGTTTCAGAGGACTACTGAAATCAAGTTAATACTTTTCATAACTAGATTTTTTTTAATTAGAATATTGAAAATTGATTTTGACATACTTAAATATGGCATTTAATTACCTTTTATTTGATATAAACTCTCTTATATCAGTGAGGAACACATAGATTTTCTTAATAATTTTAATTTCTTTGAACAATATAACAAAAATTATAATTAGTACCTAAATATGATTTATTTTAAATTTTGTTTAAAATTTCTACCATCTGCAGCAATACTCAAATTGTAATTTGAACAAAACAAAAATAAATAATGTTTAGGTAATAATTATAATTATTTTCTTATTGTTCATTCAAATTAAATTTATTAAGAAAATCTACGTGTACTCACTGATTATTAGAGATCGGTAGAGGTACCTAGCGATAAGTGATGTCAATTCCAGGGTTGACGCCAGGTGATGTGTGTGTCACCGCGAAAATATGTTTATGCATATATGACACAATATATCTTACCTTGTGGTTATTTTGGCTAGTGGTAACAATCAAAATTAATACGAAAAGGGCTGAAAGTATTGGTGAATGTAAAACTAATACACACATAACTAGTGATCACAAGAGTAAAAGTATATTACGAATATTAATGTATCCACTAAAACAAACATTTGCCACCTTCCAGTCCCAAACATAGGTAGTCCAAACAAATTTGTTATCAGTTCAGAATAATTTTTGGTTAAAAACTGCCCCCTTCCGTGGAAAAAATTTTTTTCCTTTTTGGGGAAAAGGGTTTTTTATTTTTTTCTTTTTTCACCCACAAAACCCTTTTTTTTTCGCGTGTTTTAAAAAATTTTCCCCCAACAAAAAAAAACCCCCCCAAGTTATTTTATCCTCTGAAGGAATTAATTGAACGAGACATTTTAAAAAAAGTTAATCGTCGTTGTCTTTAATTTTACGCTGACTTGTACAAAATGTTCTTTTTGAAACAGATTGTCAATGATACTAAATAAATCTACCTATCTAACATTGGGCAGTGGGAGTAAACGTGATGGTCAGGCCACATGGTCCACCTATAAGTATCTATCTGTGCATTGCTATTGGACAATGGACAAAGGAACATTTCACCGTCAAGATATGGTGGTCAGTAATTGTTTTTTATAGCTGCAAGCTGTCCAATTACCTGATAAAAACCTTTAATTTATTGTTTCCGTTTTTATAACGAAAACAGATTTATTGCATATAGTACATAAGAATAAGAATATTTTATCATTTCAATTCATATTGTTTGGAAATGTTTCATTAGGTGTTGAATTCTATCTATATACATAAGTAAAAGCTATCTCTGGAATTTATCGCTACCTCCCGATTTCTACTGATTTGTGTATTAAATAGTCAAAAACAATTATTTATGTTCTAAGAGAAAAAAAAAATGAAGTTAGGGAACTTTTTGCCTGTCAATAGTTTTTTGACTTTCAGTAGTCCTCTGAAAAAAAATTTTGCCAATTGATACCAGGCACGTTATGATATCCCTTTAAATACAAAAGTTACCGGCCTGGGAGTTTTAAGTGGCAGACAATGTATATAAGAGATTTGAAGCGGCACAAATGGTACCAATGATTCTAGAATTAAAAATTAGACGATTGAACCAAACATACCTCAGTCTAAAGTTGCACCTCTGCAGAGTTACAGTCTCTTGAATGTTTTGACGCACAATTTTGATACTTGCACAGGTGATACATACTTCACATTAATATTGTCTAAACTGTCCATAGGGGTGCTGCAATCGACAATGTACAACATATTTTCTCTATCTTTTTTCGTCCTGTATAAAATACATATCTGTTTACGTGTTTAATTTAAGCACTTAAAGCAAAACTTTTGTTTTGTCCTGCATTTTTTTTTTAAAGTGATTAATTTTTGAGTTATTCGCCAGAAACTATGGAAGGAAGTGCACCACCACTGGTTGCGGAGGCACAAACAACAGACGACCTTTCGAATATGAAATATCAATTATACTCTTCAAAACAAGAAAAATATTTCATATGAATTTATTGTGTAAAATCAGGGCACATGTCCTTCCATAGTTTATGTTGGACATTTTTGATTGCAGTGTTCTCCACAGACATGTTGAGACAGAACTAATGTGAAGTATGCACCACTAATACATGCGCCTGTGCTGAGTATACAAATTGTATGTCAAAGTATTCTGAATTTATTATTAATGAAAATGTATGTTTGCTCTTAAACATTCAAGAGGCTGTAACATTGGACTAAGGTATGTTTGATTCAATCGTTTTATTTTTACTTCTAGATTCACTGGTACCATTTGTATTACTTTATTTCAAAACATCCCGTATGTTACTAATTGCTTTAAAAAATATAATATTTACTTTGAAAATTTGAAGGGAAAATTCAGCAGTCAAGACACTTAAAAAAGTTTAAATGAATATCAGTTGGTAAATGTTTGGCAGAACAAACAAATGTGATATTTTTTTGTGAAATTAAATGCTCTAATCAAATTTCATAGAAATATGACCTGTACAAGATATGTTGTACACCCTGTTTCAGTGCCATATACTAAATTTACATGAAACTTTATGGCCCTTTAAGGAGTTGTAACTCCTGATATGAATTCTTTCAATTGTCTTGGTGCGCTGTGTAATCACTCCAAATCTACAAAGACAGAAACAGAACAACTGGTATAGATGTAAATTTATACAATTTTGTCAATAAATTATGCATATCTAATATCAAAGCATCTAATTTTGTTGTAGAAGACGAAAATGTGTGGATTATATCTTTGACATGACAAAAGAAAAGGAATATCAATGGCTTGATTTACAGAATTTTTGAGTTTGTAAATTAACGCTATTAATAAAGACATACAATATATTGCTGTGTTATACTTACAATTCCTGTCCTGTCACATTTGATATTTCTAAAAATGTGTCCATATGTATAATACTAATAACAAATCTAACTTTGGAAATAAGAATTGGCAAATACAGTCTTGAAATATATTGCTCTAGTATATTGAATGATAACAACCCATACTTTATAGCTTCTAACGGTTTTGCTGAAATTTATAATATACAAAGTGAGGAAATAAAAAAAATATATATATATTATCTTTACCTTCCCAAATTATATGTTTCTCATACAGAAGCTTGTAAACATCAAGCAGAAACCAGGATTTTGTAGGAAATATGTTACTGTAGCATTCAGCTATTCTTGTGACATGATCAATTGAATAAGTCGCACTATCTAAAATTGATATATCTTAATAAAAACTAGCGATTCTTTGATGAAGTAGATATAATTTTAGAGGATAAAAGTGTGTAAAAAAAACGAATACATTCTAAGCCGTTAAGGATCGTCATGATTCATGATTAACTGTAAATAAACTAGAATTTTTTTCTTATGTAATGATGTACTTACATTAATATTTTGTAAAAATTAATAATTTAAATAACAAAAAAAAAGTCAAAGATTATCATTAATGACCTTAAAATTTCATATGACCATAAATAACTGGAATTTATGCAGACTTTTTACCATTTCCAAAATTGATCCAATGATCACAGTTATTTATGGCTTTGTCTAATAGGCCCCTTGCACTTGCCGGATTGTTTAAATTAATTCATACATTCTAATATAGTCTTATTAAACATTAGCAATTATCAAATCTGTTTAAATAATATATACCTGGAAAATATATAAATCACTAATTGAACTTCCGGGATTATCAGATAATAGGCGTGTCTGAGAACGCTGTTTTATTGGCGTGACATCACCAGCTACGAATCTCTGGGTGATGAATGATACGCTACCTAGTTCATGCATTAATTCAGTATAGGTGGTTGTTTCCTAAAATTATTTGATATTCTCTGGTCTGCGATATTTGTGCAGACATAATACACAGGGTGGGGCAATAGTACATCCGACTCGATATCTCGAGTTTTATGATAGCTAGAAACTTGATTTAAAAATATAAGTAAACTAGAGAAAAAAAGTCTATAATCGGAAATTGTTTTCGAATATACAGGGTGAGCCAAGATGATTCTACAGAGTCAAGTAACATTTTTTTTAAATGAAATGCCATGTATATCGGAACATTTTTTGAATCCTCTTTGTGGCCTCTTTTCACTCCTGTATTATTATTGACTTTCTCCCAACCTCTTGGATGTAATGATTTTTTTTTGTTGAAATTATAAACGTGTATATTAAAAATATCATTACAATCACAACTATCGATTTTAAGAAAAAATATGTTAGTACCAGTTATGAGACATCTGTGTGATGACACTCAACCATTTTTAATTTCTAAAAATATACAGTGGCCAAAAACGATTTTTAAATATACAACTTTTTTAACTGAATTTTCTCAATGTTTTTAAATGGAACCCTGTATATTTTTGGACGATGTGATGTAGGATTGAAAAATGAACATTTTTTTGTACATACATTCCTATGGCTATTTGTGACCATTTTCAATTCATTGAACAATAACTAGAGCTCCTCAAAAGTAACTGGGAATCTTAGTAAATCCTAATGTAATAAACATTAATTGCTTCAGAGAACTGATAATTAAAATTATATAGTGGAAATTCCCCGTAGGGTTAGAATAACTTAAAACAAAATAGGTATCCTTTTCTTGGTAAAAGTTCTATTAAAATATGGAATGATATGAAAATACAATAACGAGACTTTTAAAGTAGACCTTGAAAATTGATCTCGAGGTCAAGCTTAAGATCACCATTTTTAACGTCCTCAAAACCTTGCAACTTTTGTCTGAAATATTTTTCGCTATCTTCTTTAGTTCTCAAAATATTTGCCTGGAATAATTAGAATGGATCAGAAATGCTGTGGTGGTCTCTATTGAAAGAACGGAGCATTATCGAGAACAATTTTTCGAAAGAAAGTTGTGTATGTTTGCTAGAGAAACATGATGCTGTCAAAAAAAATACGGGTTCCATTTAAAAAATCAAAGTTGACATTGAGTTGACTTTCAAAATGATCTTCCAAGGTCATATCATTCTATTGCTTGTAACAAAGTTCACCTATCTAGGTAGATATTTATTTGTCTCATTTGAATTTATCCTTCCGCGCGCACTGGTTAGAGAACCGAGGTTGATTTCTGTACTGAGGAAGCGAGCCCAAGGCGATTCTACCGATTCTTATTAGATGCCGCTAGCAATACCATTTTATACTTTCTGTTTTTTGTATAAATCCTTTTTTGATAGCGATAATTTAAGATGTGAATAGTTTGGTGTATTTGTAACCCTAGTAAACGAATATAGTAGCAGAGTTTTTATGTAACAAATTTTGTGTTACAAAATAAGATTAGTGGGCTTGGTACTAGGTAAGTGTTTAATAATTTTTATTCGTAATGTAAAGTTGTAAAACCTAATTTATTAATTAGTTTATTTCCATATCTAAGTTTAGATTGTTCCCGGTTAATCGCCGTTTTATATTTGTAGATTTGTAAACTGAGGATTCATAAAGCCGAAATATATTTTTTGGAAAGCTACTAACTTTTTACTGGCAAGAACCCAATTTTTCCGTACATGCTCCTTCAAAACTCTTCAACTTTTATTTGAAACTTTTTTTACTAAAAGTTGGCATAAAAAAATTAAGAAGCCTGGTACATTAAAATGGTACATGATGTATGATAACAAATTAACAATGTTGCAATTAAAAAGATGATTTCTCCAAGAAGAAATAAGATATCTGAAAAATTCAAAATGCATTTTGATGGGGAAGAGTAGTACTTTCATATGCATCATCAAGTTTTTTTGGAGAAAAATTAATTCGCAGTGTAATATAATCCCGAATATAGCGAAAAACCGTGTTTTTTGCATTTTTAGGTTAGGATATCTCTAAAACATGATGTGATGTAGCAATTCTGAGGTCGGATTCGGATTCAGCGCACCAAAAGCCTTTGGGAAAGTATACTCTGGTCAGGATCAGGAGTTTCATCAATTTTGTCGACCTGTGCAATTAGGCTTATTAAAGCACTTCTTAGATTTTGTTTTCTTATTATAACAGCTTACATGAAATACTGCTGAGTACTTTTTTATTTACTGTAGATTTCTTGCAAAAACCACAGAACTCATCACATTTATTGCTCACCATTTTGTTTTACTTGAGCGAAGTAATTTCATATATTGGTACCATGCACCAGTAATATGATGATTATTTAGAAGAATTGATTATAAGTACTTCACTTACAATTTCACAACACAAATCACAAATAACACTACTTGTTTGTTTACATTTAATAACATGCTTTGCCTGCTTCCTGCACTATAACTATAGGGTTCTCAGATGTCACCGCATCGACTTGTAGGGCCTACAGTGTTTGCGTGCGTAATAGACTAATTCAAACTTTAATGTTGAATAACTTTTGTAAAATAAAAAATAAAAAAATCCTGTGCAAGCTGTTTTTTGTATTAAGTAAAGATTCCAAAAATGTCAAAATTATTTATATTTTGTGCATGAGACCTATTAAAACTAACATATAAGCATAAAAAGTCAACTCGAAATGTGTTACAAATAAGATAGTCTTTAGGTATTAGGTGGAATAATAATAATAATAAAAATTTATGGCAAGACCATCATAGATATTGAGAAAATACAACTTGATATTTCTGCAGCACTTTATGGTAACATAAAAATGACATCGTAACTTGAACTTGAACCACCCTGTAGGTTGGAATTCAATTTCAAAACTGCACAATTAGAATCAAAAATTGATCTGTCCTGGGATTTTTCATTAATATAATTATTCTAGCTTAAAATGAATTTGTACAATACTTCAATATATGCATAAAAATTGATAATTTTCATTTTCTTATACGTATTATAAGGAAGTATTTATAGTAATCGTGATTTTTTTCGACCTCGAGATTTTAATTGATTTTTACGTTTTGAACCCTCCTGAATCCATTCTGACTATTTTCAGAATGATGTCTGTCGGTGCGTGTGTGCGTGCGTGCGTGTATCCGCGATAACTCAAAAAATACTAATGGGAGCCTTCCCAAATTTGGCAGTTAAGTTTTTCAACATTATTTTAGGTGACACATTAAATTTGGTGAATGTGGTACCACCAGAAGAGACATAATGAATGAAAGAAAAAAAGGTACAATTACGGGAAAAAAAAATTACAAATTTTTATTGCATTTCTGGACGAAACTCGACGAATTATAGTGAAAAAACATAACTTTATGGAAGAAAATCTGTCCGCATGTCTGTAATACCGCGACAGCAACCACAGTTTTTGATATAAAGCTTTCAAATTTGGTACACTCGTTCTAAAGGCCAAAGACAATAAAACATTCGGTGATGAGCAAAATTTGCCAGCTGAAAGGGGATCCACGGGACCCAAACTTTTTTGTATTTTACTTTACAAAAAAATATATTCTTGATGAATGATTATAAATCATGTCTACTATATCAAGCCAATAAATTATATTTTCAAATTAAATAAAACTGATGTAAACTGAAATTTTGTACACACTTAAGATAAATTTAACAGTTTGATATTTGAAAGGTCTAATTTAGTTACAAAAATGCTAATGTCAATAACAAAAAATTATTAAAATATATGTCATGAATTATTATTGACAGTATCGAATGACGCTGATAATTATTTAAAAATTTTAATGAAGCATTTCAAGGTATGCTATTAAAATTTAATTGAGGTAAGTGAAGAATTAAATAGAATGATTTATTTAGATCAGGATATATACGGTATAAGAAAGTTATGTGCTGGCCATATCAGATATTTTACTTAAGGAATAAAGATTCATTAATAATGTTTTATACATAAATAATGTTGTTTAACATGGAAAGTATTAACACCTTCAATAAAGACCGACATTTTCACCATCAAGTAAATTTATCTAAAGGATACGTACAATGAGGCAATTGTAGAAACAATGGTTATTATAACTTTGCTGTTCACGTAAGTATAATTTCAGGTGGAACAAAAATATCCTGAACACTATGAAATGATGATTCGATGTGGAAATAAGCAGCAGTGATAATATATTAATCACAATACTTACACAGATTCCTACAAATTGTTATTATTTTTAGATTTTCATTAATTTTTTCCAAACTAAAATATTTTTCGCAATTGGAACAAAAACCCATGGTTTTATTATCATCCACATCTACTATTACAGCTTTACCAGTTGTACAAAGTGTACATTTGTATGGGGACTCCATCTAAAAAAAAAAATTTGTACACAAACATACAGACATACAGGGTGATTCCTAATTATGAGGCATACTTAAGGATAGTAGAGACAAAAAATAACGTATAATTTTATACAGACTATAGTGTGACACCACAGGTTTCCTCCTTTAAATTTTTTTTTTTTGGGAGGTGTCTGTCTTTTCTCCCTAACTTATTTATTGTCAACTTTTGAGTTAAAAATTGACAAGAAAAATATTCTTTGATCTAATAGAAAAAGGTTCTTGTTGATATACGGAGGATGAGCAGTTCTATTATCCTTTATTATGCTTAAAATTACAATTGGATATTTTAAGCTGTTTAGAATCGCCAAAAAGTAACCTTCATGAGCTCCCTTTGGAAGGATGTGACACCCTTATTATATGGTATCGAGCTATGATATATAAAACAAACTACACTTTACTTTTTGTCTAGTATCAGCACATGAAGTATTGCCCTACAACTACGAATCACTCTGTATATGTGTGTATATACAGGCTGTCCAAATAGTGCGGAAAAGTTCAATATCCTCCTTATTAAAAGACTTTGGATAATTATTTTTCTATGATATAGCGTCAAAAAGGGGCCCATGTTAAAAATATTTTGAAATATACAGTGACTGGCTACAGCGGAGCATCCTCGAGACCATTTTTTTTTTAATGGAACACCATATATTTTTACATTTTTGATGTCAGTATGAAATTATCCTTCCAACGACCTCCAGATTTTTAGTTTTTGATGTGGCATTGCCAAGTTATTCGAAAAAATACATTTTGGTCAGAACAAAAATAATTTGCTGTATGTGTACTTTGAGGTTTGCATACATATTATTAACGGAGAATTAGAAAAATAATTTGTTGTGAAATTTCGAGGGTAAAAACACATGTCTATTTCAAACATAGTACAGTCTAAAATTTATATTAACAGTCTGTATACTATATGTGGTCTACGAGATTGTAAAAAAATTTTACAAACAAGATATCGGAAAACTCCCTCCTAAGACTCAAACGTTCCATTTTGTAAAAAGATAAATTACTATCATAGGAGAAATGGTGTCGATATCTATGGTATCTATAATTAATGGTACTAATAATTTTTTTTGACATGCTCATCTCATTTAATGTATTTACGTACCATACTGTGGAACTATACTCTAAAATAGGTGCACACTGAAAAATGAATTTAAAATAAAATTTCAAAACGGTATAACTTTATAAAAAAAAGTAATTTTTTTTATGAAAATTGAAATCTGTTGATATATTTTCCACCTGATTCTGAAAGAAGAAATGTTTTGCAATTATTTCACAAATTGTTTAAAAAATAACCTGGCGAGGCACACAATTTTTTTAACTTTGTTTTCAAATTCAATCACAATTTTTATTTCAGCAAAACTTCCTCATTCTGTCTTGATAGTTATGCCTAAAAGTACCGTTTGGTCCCATGTTCCAATACTAAGATATGATATAGCCTAAATTTCACCTGCCGCCGCTGTTGTTTTCCAATGCTAATTACACTGTAATTAATAATTAATAATGAGGGAAAAGGACAAGTTTCGCAATATGTGGCAAAAATTCAAAAGGGATGAATATGACCACAGTGGTCGGAGCATAGAAAAAACTAAAAGACAATATTAAAAATGATTACAAGGAATGTTTGTAAAACTGAAGGACATAGCCTAAATTTTACTAGCTGCCACTGGAAAACAATAATTTATCATAAGAACAGCTAGGTAAGAGTTTTTTTATTGCAACTTCAAAGGAAATCTCGAGAGCTTTATGATGTATATTCTCAGGAACCATAGGGCAATCGAAATGTTGAACCCTCATACATATATTTGTTGACATTATTAAATATAATAATTTCCCATTATTATCTTCAACATTATTATATTGCTTAAAAGCTATACAGAGAAATTATTAATAAAATATGCACTTATAGGATCTGTAACACCTGAAGGGAGGTAATCTGCACCAGAATGATTGATATTCCAATTTATTTCATATTTATAAGCACAAATTATAGTCATCAATAATTATAAAAGAATGCTGAGAGTTATTGCTATTTCCTCCACTTTGTTGAAATGTGAAATTAGGTTATTTACTGTGGCGGGAGGAGGATCATAAACATAACATATTAATAATTTCTTACCCCCTTCAATTTTACAGATACTAGTCTTTAATTAAACTTGCACATGACCACTGCGATTATTAAAAGATTATTTATAAATTTTTGAAATAGACTCAAATGTGATTTAATTAAACTATGAAAACATATTACTGAGGCAACCACGACGCACTTTCAATTATTCTCATATTATGTGAAAATCATGGCTACCTACTAGATCAATTAGAAATAAAAAGTATAATTTAACGGTTTTTAATGAAAAAATAAAAACATGGAAATTTCGAATTTAGGTACATTAACGTACCAATTCCAAAATACAATAATATACAGGGTCTTCCGTTTGAAAATATTGATAAAATGTATTTTAAAATGTGCTATATGTGCTATTTAAAAAAAAATTATATAGATGTTCTGCTGTAACCAGTCACCCTGTATATTTCAATATGTTTAAAGTGTGCACCTTCTAATAAGGCTATATTGGACTTTTCCGCACAACTGGGACACTTTGTATATAGATATACACACTCACAAGCGCACTCGCGCACACACAAACACGCACCCACATAGCATTTAACATCCTGTGTATATTCAAAAGAGATACATGAAATGAAAATAACGTTCTGTACTTGGCATGTACAATTATATAATATATATACATTATATATAAACATACTATTGTGGATATTCGTATGATGTTCTTAAACCGTACAGTAGCTCTGTTGTGTCCAAATGTATATTGTACAGACATCACTCTTTGTACTATTATGTACAGGGTGGGCAAATTTCGATGTTTGTATAGGGTAACTTGGTAACTGTAAGAGATACAAAAAAATAGAGGACACATTCTTCATCTCTTTTTTTTGAGACAAATTCACTGGCGAAAACAAAAATTCGCTATCGTCTTTGTTTTCGAGTTATAAATAAATGTTCAATTTTTCGACTTTTAGACGCATGTCAATATCTTGGTTGTTTGTAAAGTTATAAAAAAAACAACTTTATATTCTTCAGGCACTTTTTTCTATATAATACAGTGGTGTCGAGAAAATTTAAAAAATAAGGTGTAATTTCGAGTTATGGCATAAAATTGTATTTTTTTTAAATAGGAATCATAGTTGGCTATGGTTTAGTTAAAAAGGAAATTTTTTTCTCTTTCAAACTATATATCATATGTGGGGTCACTTTTGATGTGTAAGTATTTAATAGCGAAAATAATCTTTTAGTAGATTACTTTTTGCGTTTTTATTATATTTATTCCAAGTAGGCGTGTGTCATCTATGACAGTGTTTATCCGTTTGTCAGTAAATTGCATATTAATAATTGTACTTCCGTCATAATTACACCCCATTTAATCGTAAAAATGAAGATGTCTTATGAAAATTATGAAAAATGATATACTAGAATGCTTGATTCAAAGTAATAATAATTGTGATATTGCATCCAAAATATATTTCAATCACTATCCAGAAAGAAGACAACCTGATAAAGCTATACTCAAATTTTAATAAAAGCACTCCTGAAAATAGGGATAATTGTTGGAATGTCTATAAAAGTAAAAGAAATATATTTGTTAATTTACTTAAAAGAAAAGAGAATAAATATTATGAAAAGAAAATTGATGGTAATCAAAATGATCCTAAAGCAATGTGGAAAACATTAAAAACACTTATCAAAGATCATAAACAAATTAATTACAAGAACATTAAATTTAATGTAAATGGAATAACTTGATTTGCCAAAACCGAACAAGAAGCCACAAATAAATTCAATAATTTCTTTGTTAACAGCATTGTGGAAATATCTAATAGTATTATCTCGGTAAGAAGCTGGTCTGACTTAAATCTTAATACCATCGATTCTGTTTTCAGTGAATTTCAATTGATAGGGTTAAACGAATTGAAAGTAATGGTAGCAAATCTTAAAATAAAAAGTAACATTAATGAGGTGTTTACATCAAATTTTATTAAAAACACGTTTGATACGATGGGATATGCCTATCTTAATTTTATAAATACCTCATTAGAGTTTGGTACGTTCCCTAAAAATTTAAAAACAAGTGTAATCACACCAATACCTAAAATTGAAAGAGCAGTAGAAGTAGTGGATTTCCGACCCATTAATACACTTCCTGATATTGAGAAACTGTTGGAGTTGTCAGTCTATGAACAATTACTTAATTATTTTAATTCTAATAACCTATTCATGGGATTTCAATCTGGTTTTAGACAAAATCACTCATGTGAAACAGCAGTTCAATTAACAGTGAATAAATGGCAACTTGATATCGATGAAAATAAATTTGTTGTAGCTGTCTTTCTCGATTTTAAGAGAGCCTTTGAAACCATTGACAGACAAATATTACTAGAAAAACTTACTTATTATGGTATCCAAGGCAAGGTTTTCAAATGGTTGCAACAGTATCTTAGTAACAGGTTGCAAGTTACAAAAGTAGGAAATTCATTATCAAATTATTTAGCAAATAACATTGGAGTACCTCAAGGAAGTATTATTGGACCACTATTGTTCATAATTTATTTAAATGATATAAATTATATAAAATGTGATTTTATGAATTTATTTGCAGATGATACCTTAATATCATGTAGTGGAACAGATCCTACTGAGGCAGTAACTAGAATGAATGAAGTGCTGGAGAAAGTAACTACATACTTAAATATAAATAAATTAAAATTAAATGTGACCAAAACTAATGCAATGATTCTAAATACACCATATAAGTTAAGTCAAATAAATATGGACTTACTTCAACTAAAAATTAATAATGAAAAAATTGAGTGGGTACATGAAATGAAATATTTAGGTGTCATCATTGACAATACTCTAAAATTTAAAAGCCACTCTGAGTACACACAAAAGAAAATTTCTAAAAAACTATTCTTTTTCTCAAGAATCTCCTCGCATCTCTCAATGTCCTCAAGAATTACAGTTTATAAAACGATTATCCAACCGCATTTCGATTATTGCTCAACGATGTTGTACCTTCTCGACAAAAATCACATACAATGTTTGCAAAAGCTTCAAAATAGAAGTATGAGAATTATTTTAAAATGCAATAGATATACACCAATTATCTGTATGCTTCAAACGTTAAATTGGTTTTTTGTGGAACAGCGAATATATTATATGTGTATGACTTATTTTTAAATTTACCAAAAATATGTTGCCAAACTACCTGGATGGCTTTGCAATAAGAAATAATTTGATACATCAATATTACACAAGAACAAGAAATAATTTCCACATATCCAGAACTCAATATACTAGTTCAATGAAACTGTTATTTTTTAAAGGATTAAATAAATTTAATAAGTTACCTAATGACATAAAAAATAGTAATAGTCTGAATACCTTTAAGAGTAAACTCATTGCATATTTAAATTTGTCCAGCTAATGAACATTAAATGACATCAAATCAAAATTAATTTCTCAATACCTCTTTCAGTCTATAGTAATTATACTGTTATAAATAATATTAGATTAACTGTTATAAGTATTTACATATGTACATGTGTTGGTGTGTATGTGTATATGTATGTATGCGTATATATGCATTAGATGGTATGTATATATAAATGTAAATGTATATTGTATTAATGTAGTTTGTATATTAGGGTTTTCCTACTAAATAAATCATTATTATTATTATTATTATTTTTAAGAGGTCAAAAGAAAATCTCATTAATTGTGGGTCCTTCAACAAGCCAAGACCAGAAAATTACAACATTGAAGATGCTGAAGAAACTTCTTAACTGTAATGGCGGTTGCAAATCCTTCAATTTCAAGTTGTCAAATTGACGCTGATTCTGAGATTTCAAGATATCGAGCTTTGGGTATTTTGAAGACACAAATTCAGGCGTTATACAATAAGGAAACAACATCACCCGCAACCAGTGAACTCTATAACGCACTGGAAAGGTGGCAAGTTTGCTTTACAGTGCTTTACAGCAAATTGAAAATGTATGCAACCCACCGACGAGAGGGCTCTCTATATCTCTCTTACGCATTACACTATACCGCGATTATCACACATACATGATTTTTATCATATTTATTGTGGTCCTATATGAAATTAAATTGAGATAAACAATTTTGAAATAAAGGCAGGTATGAATTACAAAATTCTGAATCATATTTTGTGAAAAGTAAAAACCTTTCATACGTAAAGATTATCTGAAAGTGTCACAGCATTTACCTCTTTTCTCTATTATTTGAAAGTTAATATGTATTTAAAAAAAAATCAAAATTTGGAATCAATGGATCTAATAATAAGTTATACAGGGTCTTTATTAAATTTATTAATGACGTCAAACATGTTTTATTGTTAAATAAATTAAATTTTAGATAATTAGTCATTTTTTGCATTTAATCTATTGTAAAAGAAGCATTTCAAAGGTTTTGCTTTGCAATAAAGAAAATATAATGTAGGAATATTAAATAAAACTATATACTTATTGCTTACAGATGTATTTATTTATTTATTGAGGGAATACTCCATTTAAATAAAAAAATACATAGTAGAGATTATTGAGAGCAGAACAAATTAAACAAAAAAATACTTACAGGATACAATAATCGAGCAAACTATCAATCAATAGACAATAACATATACAATATAGAATAAACATAATAAAATAAAATAAAAATAATACATTTAGTACATAATTGATTTGGTGTTAGTAGTCATATTAAATAAGAAATTAATTATAAAGAGCAGAATCACAAATTATGAAATAATATTAATTTAGTTAGTTTTTGTCTAATCCCTGTATGTGTTCCATGAATGTTTTCATTTATTAATTTTGCCTGATGAGGCATTCTACATTTTAGGTAATCATTTACAATACTTCTTAATAACTGTAATTCATGTAGGTCCTCTGATAAAATTCCTCACATTCCACTGGGTGTGTGGGTTTAAATTTATCCAAACATGCAGAGAATTTATGTTTAACTGCATTTTGTAATAAAGGTTTGAAGGATTTATCTTTTAAAGATATTGTTTTTAATAAATACTGGTAGTACATTTCAATAAACTGAATAATTTCAAACACAATGTTAGATGCAAATAGTAAGCTCCCATTATTAATAAAATTTGTAAATCTTTTAAAACTTTCATTTACATTTGTACTATATGTGTGGTCACCATAAAGATTTTCCTCACAATGAAATAATATATTCACACATGAAAGCATGATGTTTTTTTCACTACTTTTTTTTGCGACAAAGCCTGAAATATAATATAAAACATTTTCCTTGTAGTCACTTAAGGAATAATTCATTAAGTTGAACAATGTAAAGTCAAAGTTTTCATCATCTTCAACTTCTTGATGTTGAATACATCCATTTTGATTTGTAAAATGAAAAGCTGAAATATTACCTGTGGCACCAAAATCGGAACAATTTGCAGAGGTGCTTGATTTAACTGCATTTTTAAATAATAATTGACACAAGGCCCATCTCAGTTGTAATACATTTGGGTTATTATTCCAGCCTACTCGATTTCTTATACAGCTGAAATACAACTCTAAATGATCCTGAGAACATTTATATGGAAGAAAATATTTTAGAGAATTCTCTTCAAGGTTAAATAGATCTCGTGCTAGTTCTATTATGCTTGTCATCGTAATAATAAATCCCAATGCAAAGGTTTTTCTGGCATGCATGAGTAATGGTACACCATCAATTCTTAAGCTTTTTAGATAAGTATTGGCAGTACTAAAAGTCTGTTGATTGTAAATCAAGGACTCAGGGTGAATTGGAGATTTGTAGCCTTTCCCAAATGGATTCCGAGAATTTAATATATCAAAAATTTTATCTATTGTGTTTATAAATTCAACAGTTGCAGCATAACCCTGGAAATTTGCATAACCTTCTTTCTGTAAATATTCTAATGCGTTTGCAACAGAACTACTTAAGATCTGTGCTGCTAATTTAACATTCATTATTTTATTTCTATACTTAATATGACTTGACTTAGAGAATTTGCCAAATGCAGTTGTTCCTCAGTTTAGATGTTATGAAGTCTTTTTACAAATTCCCACTTTATATAACGATTTTCTGACATCAAAGATATCTCTGCCATGCAGTTCCATGCCAATTTAAACATGTGACAAGGGTCCATTATACAATCTACTTTTATGTTTAAAGAGCATGGACGGAAAAAAATATGACTTAAACGAAAGAAAACTACCATTTTCTTTGATATTAAAATTACACCCCAGATTTTGATAAGTTTTTATATTGGTAGCTGTACCATCCCAAGTAATGGAACGTATCACAATGCCAATGTTATACAAATTTCGTAGGCAACAGTTTATCAATTGATTCTGAACATTTGCATCTGTTTTATCTATTAAAAAGTAAGCAACCAGACATTTATATCTGTTCGTATAAGACACAATTTGAAAAAAAAGTGCCTCAGAAGCTGGAAATTCTTGATTAATATTAATGATTCCACCACAATATACATTCCCAACAAATTTTCCCTCTGCATGATCCATATAATTTGTTTCCTAATAGACATGGCATCAACAATTTATGCACAATTAGATAAACAAGGTGTTGTGACAACTTCCATTTTTAAAAATTCCATTATCTCACTGAGGAAACCCGGGTAACAATTTACACTTGATAACCATTTGCGAATAGTGCGTGGATTTGGTAAAACAAAATGTTGTAGTACAAAATTGTATGCCTTTGGAGAATAAAAATACAAAGTGTGTGCAAACTGCTTCATTAATTCTGTGTAGTGTCTACGACTAGGGGCAGAATTTTCATTGTTAAATTGGTGAACTAATAATAATTCCAGAGGTAATCCTGAAAAATAAATATTAAGAAAACTAAAATAATAAACAAATTAAAATACCTACCCTGGAAGTAATTTTCCATTATAATATTTAAATTATCTGAAGTGCACTGATTTTTTTTTCAGTTCCTCTATTAACTGTTTTGTGGACAGAATTTTTTTTATCTCTCCTAGAAATCTTTTGCTTGAGTGTTTTAATTTTACAATGTGTAAGATATGCTTGTACATCACCGGTATAGTATATTTGGGTTCCTACATGATTTTGGACTGGTAAAACCTCCACATTTTCTACTTCCTAAAACAATGTAATAATTTTTTACTTTATACACATGTCCCTAAGCAGTAGGTACAAAGCTTCTACCTCAAAGGACTATCCATTTGGTTGTCATTCTTGTATGTTAAAACTCCTATTTTTAGTGTGTTTTTGTAAATGTTTTGGGAAATTGAAGGCACTAGGCACTGCATCAATCTTCAACAATCTCACAGAAGAACCGGGTCTTATTTGATAATCACTGTCTTTAAAATGTTCACTACAAAGCCAACTTGTGCGAGCTGGTTTCCAGTCTTTTCTTCTTATTGCTGTTATCCATAAATTTAAAATTTCAGGTCGTTTAAAAGGAAATCTAAGAATTACATTTTAGGTATAGTCATAAGGAAATAAATGAAAAGGTATGAAATAAAAACCAATGAATATACTAATAAAATGTACTTCTCTGCAACATACGTGTTGAACTGTATATTTGGATTTCTTGAGTAGACGTTTGTACATCCATATGCCACACAATTAACCACCATTTTAATTATAATGTTGTAGCACAAATGTTCAGGATAATAACACTGCATGCTAAACAAATAATAATTTATAACCAAGAAATCACAGTTCAGGTAAACAACAGTAAGTCAGAAAGAAATGCAAATCCCTCGCGCATCACTCCTCTCGTTCTACTGCGCCTGACTTAAATCTATTCGTACCGAAATACGGTAGCCTCCTTTCCAGTGTGTATAAGAGTTCACTGCCCGCAACCAACTGATCTTCAGCGACGATTGGAATTTTGCATATGGTATCGTCAAAAAAGTCAACAAGAACCATTCTTCTCTAGAATGCAGTTTGGGCAGATAAAGCCTACATTAGCAGTGCAGGATTTTTCAACAGGCATAACGAGCACTATTGGTCTGATATGAACCCTCACCATACCGTTGACGTGGGATCTCAGAGACGCTTTCATTTTAGTGTTTGGTATGCTCTACCTGGCAATCGTGATTTAATATATCACACATATCATGAAAATCTTAATGGCCAACAGTACTAAGAAATGTTAAACCAGAAAATTATTGAGGAATTTATGGACAATCTACCCTTAATTGAGGCAAGAAATCAGTTCTTCCAACAAGATGGTGCACCATCTCATAATATCAGGCCTGTTTCAGAATTATTAAATACCAATTTTGGAAATAACTTGATGGGAAGTATCGAACCAGTAAGGTGGCTACTAAGATCACCTGACTTAACAAGACTGGATTTTTTCTTTTGGGGTCACATTAAAAGCAAATTATACAAGAAAACTAGTACCGACATAAATGAACCCAGACAACATTTTATAGACTGTGTGAATTCCATTTCAAATCTTCATATTTATAATGCAGTTCAAAGTTTTATGAAGAGGTCTAATTTATGTATCGAACATAACGGATATCAGTTTGAACATTTACTTTAATTTGAATTTTTATTTTGTAATTGTAATGTTATAAAATATTATAAAATTAGATATAAATATCTGATTTTTTGGTCTTGGCTTGTTGAAGGACCCACAACTAAGATCTTTTAACCTCTTAAAAATAGCTTTATTAGGTTGTCTTCTTTCTGGATAGCGATTGATGCAATATCACAATTATTATTACATTGAATAAATCAATCTAGCATATCATATTTCTCTTAATTTTCATGACATCAAATCAAATCAAATCAAATCATTTTATTGATCAATATTTACACCTTGATGTTTGATACGTCATTTACAACAAATATATAGGTATATACATATACAGTTTAGCAATTATAATTAAAAAAAACGAAATTTCGAAATTTTTTAAAACTTTGAGCGCCATGCGCGAACGGAAGATATTTTTTTATTTGAATTTTTTTTTTTTTCATTTTGCTTAGCTAGGCAATATGCAACTTTTGTGAGGTATAGCGATAGAAAAAAAAAATAAAGTGTTTTTTCTAATATATATATTTTTTTTTTTTTTTTTATATATATATTATTTATATATATATATATATATATATATATATATATATATATATATATATATATATATATATATATATATATATATATATATATATATATATATATATATATATATAAAATATAAATAGAAGAATAACATATAAAATCATTTGTCTTAATAACGTCATTTAAAAAATGACAAAAAAAAAATTTCACAAACAAAAAAAAACATCACTTCTAGGCACAAACAATTTACATCAAATTTTACACGTAATTAAAATCTGTAATGTCATAGTAGGCAGTGGCTAAAAGATGACTTTTTAATTTAAATTTAAAATGGTTCAGAGGCAATTCTTTCAGAGTCTTTGGCAGAGAGTTGAACAACGTTACCCCTAAGTTGCCTCTTTTAGTTATTTCTAACCTTTGATTGGGTATTCGTATATTGTTCCTTGTACAGGTGTTGTATTCATGAATATTTCCATTCATAGTATAATCACTGATATGCTCCTTTATGTGGATCAAATTACATAATATTATTGCCGACGGTAGAGTTAAAATTTTAAGTTTTACGAACCAAGGCTTACAACTCACCATTCACATCTTCACTTTTACGATTAAATGGGGTGTAATTATGACGGAAACAGAATTATTAATATGCAATTTACTGACAAACGGATAAACACTGTCATAGATGACACATGCCTACTTGGAATAAATATAAAAAAACGCAAAAAGTCATCTACTAAAAGAATATTTTCGCTATTAAATACTTACACATAAAAAATGACCCCATATGATATATAGTTTGAAAGATAGAAAAATTTCCTTTTTAACTAAACCATAGCCAACTACGATTCTCAAAAAATACAACTTTATGCCATAACTGGAAATTGCATTTTTTTTTATTTTGTCAACGCCACTGTCTTATACAGAAAAAACTGCCTCAAGTTGTTTTTTCATAACTTTACAAACAACCAAGATATTGACATGTATCTAAAAGTCGAAAAATTGAACATTTATTTATAACTCAGAAACAAAAACGATAGCAAATTTTTGTTTTCACCAGTGAATTTGTCTCAAAAAAAGAGATGAAGAATGTGTCCTCTATTTTTTTTGTATCTCTTACAGTTACTGAGTTACCTTATAAAACATCGAAATTTGCCCACTATGTATAAGGTATATACGTGGTACATAAAAAATACATATATAGGAAGTACTGTAGGTACATAGTGATAATTATATTCAGATTTGGTCCATATGATGTGAAATTTAGGTCCACGTGTACATACTTGGTACATATGTCATATTTCACGTTCATACCACATACTTGAATAAATTTTTAACATACATCAAATATCCATATGTACCTAATGAATATGTATAGTACATGTATGGTTTATGAAAATGCTATGTGGGCAGCGCCTGCGCATACTGAAATTTATAGCAATATGGTAGATGAATCATTAATACCCAATGTTTTTCATAATCACAAAAACAACAATTGCAAACAAAATTGAATATTTCTTCTGTTATCATTTGTCGTTCAGATAATGACAGAAATGCATTAATTTCACTATAACATATCATAATTTCTTCTCCCTTTTTAATAGGTTTGAGACTCTTTACCACTATAATGTCATTGTATATCCTAAAAACACATTACATATTAACAAATGATAATGCTTCAAGTCAATCTGCAGTATACTGGGTGTCACTGAGATATGGTTCACCTGTTTAATTTTTAAATTAAGGAAATATTATACACAGTTAATACACAAATAAAAAGACATTATTTGACATAAATGAAAACTATTTAGCAACTTTCAAATTATAATCATGAAACCTGTATATTTTTATATTTTTGAAGGGAGCACTCAATTCCAAAATCGGCACGATGATATCCGTGTCTTTTGTTCTTCTTTATTATTAGTTATATATTATCATTGAATGTAAAAAATACAGCAGGCTTATAAAAATTTAAAACATACATTTCAAATGAGGCTATGATGTTTCTTTATCGACTGTTTAATTGTGTACAACGACTTTAAATTAATTACATTTCTGTATTTTAATAAAAGTTTTAATCATCTCTAAATGATGCCAACTTGGTTGGCGAAACGCGCGTCGAGTGCAATATATGGTGTTTTGTGGGAAAACCACGTCAGTATTAGTTTCACATCATATCTAGTGGAAAGATCCTGTGTTTTGTCAAAATGACTTGTATTCACTGTAAAAAAAATCTGAATACCTGTTGCCACGTTCACTTCTGTGGTTAGAACACCCATTGAAAAGGAGAAAATATGTTAATAATTTATAATATATTAACATAATTTATCTTTATACTAAGGAGATAGAACATAAAACACCACAAATTAGACACCTCCAAATCAATAAGCAGAAGCTGTACAGGAGAGGGTCATACTCTGAAAAAACATGGATATACAACCATACCTTCTGACAGTGCATTTGCTGGGATTCGAATCCAGGAACAAGTTAGATGGTAATTATCAGTGCATTCCATATATGCACTCTACCCAATTATGCTACCATGCCGTATTCACAAGAATGTGAATTTTAATATGTTGAGCCCTGGTAGGGTAAAATTGGACCCACACTCCAAAAGTTCGGGAGGACCGGCAGTTATTTGCGGGTTGTGAAAATATTTACATGTACGAACACATTTTCAATATCAAAAATTGGTGACAAATGCTCAAAAGAAATTTATTTACACTTGAATTATAAAAATGGTTTATATGAAAATATTACTGCAATTAATAAATAAAACTGTTTTTTTACGGATTTATTGGACATAAAATCCTAAAATCGTTTCTACACCAGGACTCAACGCTTAATGTGTTTCTCTAAATGCTCGAAAAATTATTGTCTTCTTTTTTTTTAAACATGATATTCTCAGTAAAAAAAAAAGAGAAACAAAACACTGAAACTTAGATGAAGGTTAATATTTCTCAGTGTAATAATAAACACCACAGAAATTAGAAACAACACAGAAAAATGTGGGCATACAATCATTCCCACCGACATTACCAGTGTAGAAATATTTCTAGTCACACATGTAAATTAAACACATTTAATTAAATAGAATTAAATAATGATTGCCTCATCTGTAGAATTTAAAATTTGGTCAACCAATATTTTTAAAAAATTATTGGACCATAAACCTGCCATCAAATATTATAACATTATTTTATGCACTGTTCCACTGACCTATTAAATGTTTACTAATATTTACCAAAAAATGATTCACGTTATAAAAATTGAGTCCGGTCCTGGAATCTGTCCAAAGTAAATTATGCTTTTGATTGGACTAACAGAGTATAATATTTGTATCAAATTTGATCCAAATATTTAAAGCTGTTTAAGAAATATAGCCGACTACAATTTTTGTCAAAAACCATATTTCGAAAACGGTTCACATTCAAGGGTAAGTTTGGAGGTGTTCTGAACTCAGCTAAGTGTGCTCTACCTCCCATAACACTGTCACTTTAAATCTGAAACACTCTGTATAAATGAATCTGTGGTCAAGAAGTAAGGGCACTTGACCTTCACCGCAGAATCAAAACCCAGCCATGGAACTGGAATTTCTTTGGACCACGAGAATCCCAGTAAATATGTAGTCCACTTCCTCAAAACGTTAGTTTAGATATATAGGAGGTTGTAATACTTGTGGTGTTTAATAAACATGTATATTAATCATATTTTGAAAAAATTCTAAAAAAAGTTTAAACAGACTTATATGGGTTTTCGGTTTTGTATATCTCTCAGCAGCAATATCCGGTGTATAAGCAACCTACAAATTACCTAGACATTTTTTTGAAAAAAAAATGCATAAGTATTTTAGACATGCCATCAACAGGCTTTATCGCTAAAAAATCCTATATTATTCCTCTTATACTTGTTATTACTTACACTATGGCTGCATTCGGAGAACAAGAATGGTTAAGAAGAGCTATTGTTGGACAGATAGCCTTACCACTCCCACTTATAACATTCAATCCAAATCCAGCTGGCAAATTAGTATATGTTAACAGAATATTATTGGTTTGTGCTTGACAGTAGTGTTTCACCATCAGACCTCCAATGTATAAATACAAATCATATAATTTACAGTTTCTTCCTTTAAACTGGTAGAAAAACGTAGTTTTGGATATGAGGTATATTAAATTCCGCACAGAACTCTGGAAAATATATTTTTTTCATTTAATAATAACGTAGTAACATTTATTTAAAAAATATACTTGTGCTATATAAAACCTACTTAAACTTAACATATCAATTACCAGAACAAAAATTTGCTGTAAATGTTTATAACAATAATAATAATAACTTTATTTTCATAGACTACAAAAAAGTATAAAAATATAGTCAACACGGGATGTTAAAAGCTAAGGCATAATATCGATAAGTTAAAAGTGACTGAGAACGTTACACATAAACAAAAATACAAATACAATATAAATAAAATAAAAAATATGTATGTATAATTAAAAACCACCATGTCAAATGATATGATTGCAACTCATATACTCATTGACCGAATAAAAACTTTTTGGAGTTAGACTAGATCATATCATGCATTTAAAAGATTTAATATATGGCTGTCTAGAGGTAACGTACTTGCCTCGAAACCGGGGTCCCGGGTCCGCTCGAGGAACGGGATTTTTGAGAGAGACTTCAATCTCGGAAGGGGTTGAAAAGTAATTTTTTAACTTCAATTGGAGGTTTATTTATAACTTAATAGACATAATATTAGGTCTCTTCGCTGTAGTAGTTAATCTATATTGTGGAACAGTGATGGTAAAAGTTTCCCTTAAGTAATGCGTTGAATTTCCATTTCTTGGTATATATTTGTCAATATGAGATTTTCTATAAAATACACATCTAAGATTGCACAGTAAAGGAACTGTTAATATATCTAATTTTTGAACGAAGTTTTACAGGAATCACATGAAGATTTAAATGTCATAGTATAAATTATTTTTTTTCTGCATTACAAGTAGCTCTTCCATTCTAGAACAGTTTCCCCAGCAAATTATACAAGTCGAGACAGATTGTATATAGATAGATAGATAGATAGATAGATAGGTTTTTTTCGGGGCCGCGAAAAAAAAAAAAATTGTGGTGGTTCCCCAAAAAAAAAAAAAAAAAAAAAAATTTTTTTTTTGTGGGTTCCCCCCAAAACAAAAAAAAAAAAAAAAAAGTATACTGTCCTTAAATTTTATATTTGAGCACAGTAGTTGGTATATAAGTCCTTATAGCAATAAATTTTCAAGATGTTTAAACTAACATGTTGCCTTATTTGCCATAATATATAACAATGGGAAGATAGTTCTTTTAATAATGTACCAATTTGGTTTTTGAATTACTCACATGACAAGACAAGAGTCTATTTGTATGTCACAAGGACTATTTGACAGCATCATTGCCCTTTTTTTGGTTAAAAAAATAAAACTGATTTTGGGAACCCCCCCCCAAAATTTTCCCCCTTTTTTTTTTTAAAAAAAAATTTTCCCCTTTTTTTTTTTTGGGGGGTTTCCCCCCCCCCCTTTTTTTTTTTTTTTTTTTTGGGGGGGGTTTTTTTTCGTTGAATACCAAGTTCCAAAGATTCTGCCAGCTGAGATGTTCGTCACGTGTGACGCCTAAAAATTTTGAAGATGTGGCAAACTCAATTTCGCCTAGCAAAAAATTTTCAAAATGTTTAAACTAACATTTCTTATTTCCTAATATATAATGAAGATAGTTTTTTAATAATGTACCAATTGATTACTCCATACAAGACAAGAGTATTTAGTCCAAGGTGATTGTTGAATCATCGATTTGCCCATTTTTATTAGTAGGCTAGAGTTAAGGGGCTTAGTGGAAAATAACGAGAAATTGGTTTTATGGACATTTAGGTCAAGACCATTATGAGAACAATATTTTCGCATTAAAGATAGTCTTATTTGTTTTGGATGCTAGATAATGGAAATCGTCCGAGTTGGCGGTAACTGTGTCATCAGCAAGGAGATAAAAGTTTCATTCATATAAGAATGAATGTCGTTTATAAAAAGAATAAACATTAGTAGTCCCAACACACTCCTCTGGGGAATGCCAGTGGAAACATGATTAAGATCAGAATTGTAAGTCCTATTATTAGCAGTTAGAGATACTTTTTGATACCTCTCTAGTAAATATGTTTTAATCCAGCCAAGTGCGGGTCCCCTTATGCCATAATTTTCCAATTTGTCTATAGGAAGACTGTGATCCACAGTTTCAAGGCTGGTGTTACATCAAAAAAATACACATGCACATTTTTCTCTATTTTAGAAAATACTGTCAATAGTACTACACCTCTATAATTAGACAAAATTGATTTATCAGCCTCTTACATATGGGAACAACTAATGCTGGTTCTAATAAAGAAGGAAAATACCTTCCTGGAAAGATAAATTTATCAAATAGGTAACTGGTTTTGATACATAATCTATAACACCGTTTAATAAAGAACATGGTATGCTATCCTCCCCTGTGGAATTCTTTGAAGATACAGATTTAATAATTGTACTAATGTCATCTACTGTGACTGGTGATAAAAAATTTAGTTATTATTAATATTAATTTTTGATTTTTTTTCCACTGACATAGTCTGGGTTAGCTGTTTAATGGAATCGATAAAGAAATTATTGAAAGTCTGAGCGGCTGATCGCATAACTGACAATGAATCTCCATTGATATCTGTAAATTCTTCAAGCAGGCTTGATTTACTGCTTTGATTTAGATTTTTTTATTATTTGCCAAGCTTCTCTGGAATTATTTTTTGAATTAACAATAAGTGATTCATTATAGTCTTTTTGCTGTATTTATTTTTCTCTGATTCTTTTTCAAGATATTATATCTTATATGGACTTCTTCATCTCCAGTAAATTTATATGATTTATAGACATCTCCTAAGAATATACCCTCATTGATTAAATCCTGTGTTAACCATAGCTGTTTAGGTTTAAATGTTTTTTGTCTCTGATTACTTCTAATGGAAATGCAATTCGTAGTATTTCAATAAATCTATTTTGGAATTTGGTAAATTTATCATCATTGTTAACGTCAGTAGAGAAAAGAAGGGACCATGAAATGAGTTAAAAGATCTTTTGAGTATATAAGGGCTATCATTTGATTTATCAGATACATATGAAAAACATATAATTTGAAGAAAGTGGTCCGATAGATCACAATGAATAACCTTAGGATTTTAAAATTTCAATATCAATATTGGAAAATATATTATCTATGACAGTTCTGCTATTTTTATTTGTGTAAATTCGTGTATATTCGTTAATGCATTTTTTAAGGTCATAAGATGAGAAAATAACTGATAATTTTTCAGCTTTGCTACATACTACATTATCATCAAAATTAAAATCTAAGCAAATAAGAGTGGGAGAGTTTGGCTTAAGTAACTTATACAACAGATAGTCAATATTAGTAATAAAATAATCACTATCAAATGATAGATTTGAAGGTAACTTATAAAAACATCCTACTTAAACTGAAACATTTTCTAAAACAATTTCAACAAAAGCATATTCAAATAGAAATTCTACTTTCTCAATGTCACAGGTCTTAATTTTAAATTTTATATTATTTCTAACGAATATGGCAACACCGCCAAGATTTGACTGACTTCTACAATGGTAATCAGTTAAGGTATAAAAATGTAATTTTATTACATTATTTTCAGAATAATTACATGAGGTCTCTGTTAAGCATATAATTTCTGGAAAGTCCAAAGAATGGGGTAACAAGTTAACATCTTGAACTTTATTGCGAATGCTTCTAATGTTTAGGTGACAGATTTTGATATCTTTATTCAGAGCATCGTGTGAAACATTTTTATTATTCTTCCTTATTTCCTGGTTTCTATCAGGTTTTGGGATAATTTGGACTGATGTCATTTTCATTATTAATAATATGTTAGTCCAGTCACATTAGAGGTTTCACCTCGGAATGAGAGATAATAAGCTGTAAATTTGTATAAACCTTTATTTTGGCATTCTAAAAGTTGTCTCAAAAGTCTCATAAAATCTCGTGTCCGCGTCTTAAGATATTCAAGGTCAAAGGTCACAAAAATCGGTTTTTTGCAAATATCTCGCTTCCTATGGTTTTAATGCTATTTTCATTTATTATAAAAATTGTAGAGAACATTTTTTTTCATGTACTCAACCGTTTTTGAGATAGAGGGCGGAGAGCGCGCCGCGCTTATCTATTCACAGCATAATGCAAGGTCAACCGTAAGTCCCGGTAAATAATACGCCGTATAAAGTCTATAAATCATTAAAAAAATATATAATTATGAATAATTTGCATTGTTTATTAATTAATACATTATATTTAATGATATTTTTCATTTATCGAATATTTGTTTAATATTACTTACCTTTTCGTGTAATCAAAAAATTGTTGAGTGGAATACTTTAAGTATATTTTAATTATATTCTAATATATATGTTAATTATATTTTAAGTAGAAAAAGAATAGAGTAAATACATTTTAATTATATCTTTATTTAGAAATACTTTTTCATATGTTTATTACAGTTGAAGTTCAAATGTGGGGAAGTTTTTCAAAAACTTTTATAATTAGCACTTGAGTCTTAATTTTCTTCTTCTTCTTCTTCATCGTCTTCCGGTCGCTCGAAAATTTACAATTCAATATCATCATTTTCGTTGTCAAGGATATTTGTCTCTAGATCATCGAGAATTTCGGGGTCAAATGTACTTTCTTCATCGAGATCGCTTTGATACAGTGAAGCATTGAGGCACGCTTGCCCATTACACTGGCCACAAGCTAAAGAACATTGCAACCCGGATTTCCGGCATCCGCAGCGTGAACCACAGCCATTCTTGCAGTTGATTACACGGAAAGGTAAGTAATATTAAACAAATATATATTCGATAAATGAAAAATATTATTAAATATAATGTATTAATTAATAAACAATGCAAATTATTCATAATTATTAATTTTTTAATGATTTATAGACTTTATATGGCGTGTTATTTACAGTGACTTACGGTTGACCTTGCTGCTGTGAATAGATAAGCGCGGCGCGCTCTCCGCCCTCTATCTCAAAAACGGTTGAGTATATAAAAAAATGTTTAAAACAAAAGTTGTAGAGAATTTTATTCTCTACAATTTTTATAATAAATGCAAATGGCATTAAAACCATAGGAAGCGAGATATTTTCAAAAAACCGATTTCTGTGACCTTTGACCTTGAATGTCTTAAGACGCGGACACGAGATTTTATGAGACTTTTGAGACAACTTTTAGAACGCCAAAATAAAGGTTTATACAAGTTTACAGCTTATTATCTCTCATTCCGAGATTGACCCTCTTTTTTGGCTTAAATGACTGGATTATGTCTTGTTTTTTATTTTTCAAAGTGTTTATAAAATCAAATCTTCTGAAGTAGACTTCTTTGGGCCAAAATGAGGGCACATAAAAAGTTTCTTTATACTGAAAGTCTGCTGCTACTACAAAACTTTTAAATCTGTTGTGTCCAGACTCTTTTAAATCTTTAACTATAAATTCCTCATTATTGTTTGTAATTTTTGTCCTTAAATACTTCTTTATATCATCTTCCATTACATCTAGAGTTATTCTGTATAAATATAGTCAGACTTTAGGTTCGACTCTAATAAATTTTTCATTATTTGCCTCTGATTGGCCCACATTTCTTTTTAAAGATTTTCTTCTATGCACTGTTTGCCACTTTTCTGTTACACTACCAGCATTACTGATGATTAAGTTTTCATCAGCATTATACACTTGTTTATCTGAGTTAAGATGAATTATATCATCAATTTTTACTTGTTGTTGTTGTTCTAGAGTTGTAAGATTATTTTGTTTGGGTAATCCTGTATTTATCTGTTGAAAATATTATTTGGGAGACACTGGAATCTTATCTATTATTGCTAAGGTTGATTGATGTTTATCTATAGGTGATAAACAGTTATTATACTTTTTTGTAGCACTTTTTGTATTCGAATCAAGTTTGTTTATTCTTAGATTTAAATTATTTAATTCTGATTTGAATGATTTTAAGCTATTTTGGAGTTCAGTTTTAAATGTTTCAGTAAGGTTATCTATTATGTTTTCATGTGCTGTGGGTGTTTGCTCTTGTTCTTTTTTGTTAGTATTTCCTTAAGGTTCATATTTTACATTCCTGGATAGGTAATTTTTTCTTTAGGCAGGTTAATGTTGTCACGAAGATCATTGTTCATCTCTTTCAAAAGTCTCTTCTCTCAGGAAACTGAAGACTTTTTTAGTTAATGAGTCAGTTAAAATAACTAATTCTGTATCATCAGAAGGTAATGTCTTATTTTCTTCTAAGTAGGACTGTTTATCACAACATTTCTTTGTTTTTTTTTTTTTATAGAACACCTAGTATGGAAAATCTGCATGCAGTTTATACATTTAACTTTTTTTATTTATAGCAGGTTTTTTACAAAAGCAGTTAACACCTAAAATCTCACTCTCACTATCTACCATCTTAAATTTTAAATTTTTTTACCAGTTTACCAAATAACAAACTTTTTTTTAAATTTGCAATTTATTTCATGCACACCTTAAGAGACATTTAGGAAGATGTGTTAAGAAATAAAAAATATTTGCAGTCTGAAAGTAAGGCCCATAATGATATTTATGATTTGACTGACTTTATATATCTTACATTTTAGATTAAGTGATTTTAAGAATTTAACATTGTCCTCTTACAATTAATGTAAATAAAAATAACTACCTATAAGAAAAATGTAAACGTAATAACTAAAGCTGCAAATCGTTTCTGTGTATCATGGTCGTAGAGTACAGATGTCCTTACTGTCGCCGGCATTCACCTTGACCGTGAAACTCTTTCTCTAGTCCAGTCTATTATTAGCTTTCGAGTTGTGTACACGTTAAGTCACTTGGGCATATTGCATATTATTTTTGTGTTTTTATTTTATTTGTTGTACTGTATTGTTGATATTAATTTAATAATAAAGCATGGCAGACGTACGCAGGGGTAGAAAACGGACATTTGCTGACAAAGTGAATAAATTCATAGGTGAATTCCCAGATTTATTCTATGATGGTGCTAAAATAATTTGTAAAGTGTGCGAGAAAGATTTGATGTGCTGGGATAAGCGTGATTGTGGACTTCACGTAAATAGTGTACACAATAAAAAATAAAAAAAATGGCGTGCTTTCGACAACACAGTTTATGTTTGATTTACTATTAATGCTGATTGCCTGTGATGTTCCGCTGCACATACTCGATAAACAACCATTTCGAGAGTTCTGGAATAAATACAATGCCCAGGTAAAGTTACCAAGTCGCACAACGTTATGTAACTATCTACCAACTGTACACGTAGACATGGTAAATAAGATGTGAATTAAAAAATACACGGCTGTGGTTATCTGTTGATGAGACAACAGATTGTAAAAAAAATTCTATTTTAAATGTTATAGTACGACTGGACCCTCTTAAACCGACAGTTCCACTGTTACTAGCTTGCAAAAGACTAAGTCAGTGTACTAGTGAAACAATTACCAGGGTAGTGCTGAAGACGTTAGAAAAATTTTAACTGTCAAAAAGTCAAGTGTTGATGTTTGTGACTGATGGCGCCGTGACAATGCGTTCGGTAGGCCGTTCTTTGCAAGAACAAGGTTGTACGTTTATACATGTTACGTGTAAAGTGCATGCTTTACATCTTGTGGCAGAAACTATTCGAAAAGGTTTTCCAGAGGTGTATGCATTAATAGCAAGTACAAAAAAAGTGTTTTTTAAATCTCCTAAACGTCTCCGTGCATTTCATAGCAAGTGTCCCAGTATTACCGAACCACCACAGCCGATTCTTACACGTTGGGGAACATGGTTGTAGGTAGCTTTTTATTATGCTGAATATTTCCAACAAATAAAAGCTGTGACACTACAATTCAATCCAGATGAGGCTGCAGCTATTAAGGAAAGCCAGACAAAATTCGAAGATATTTCCGTTGAAACAGCTTTAAAAAATATTGCGAAGAACTATAAACCATTACATGAAAGCATAAAAAAATTAGAAAACAGTGCGTTGTCGTTAGCGGAGTCACTGCAAATACTGGACGAAGTAAATCTACTGCTACGCGCTATAGGTGACGCACCAAATGAGCGCGTTAAAGAAAAGTTCGCAAGTGTGTTAAATAAAAAAACCGGTTTTACCAAATTAAGACAAATATGTGATCCGTTAAGTGCGTTCAAAGACTATTTTACGTATGCGTGTATTACATCAGTAGATATCGAACGGTCATTTTCAAAATATAAGAATATATTTTCACCAAAGCGAACATCACTCATGGAGAAAACCATAGAAACATACCTGATGCTGCAAAATGGCTACTTCAGTTTGTGATAAGCAAGCTAGTTCATCAAGCTAGTTAAGAGGGTAAGTTTTACATACATTGTTATAAATTGTAACAGTTTATTGTTTCTCGTATTAGTTAATTTCGCGTACGCCATTGTCCCACAGAACATTTTTGACAGCTCTATTTATAACACTATATAAGTATATATTAACACTATATGCCTAATATAATTTCTACAGTTTCAGTAATTATCGTCTAGGTCTTCAAATGCTTTATAACTTCGTTTCCCTATGTAGTGTTGAGATGAAAGCACAGTGTATTATACCTGTTCAATTATTAAAATTTGTGTATTTTCCACGATACAAAAATATGTTTTAATAAATATAGTGTGCATATGTTCTTTTCTTGATAAATTCTGATGTACTATCTTGACACTATCTGATTACTATACTCGGTCAGTCTTTAAAGATATTTTTGAAATAAAAGTAAAATGCTAGGTAAACTGTTGACAATTACATAACAAAAAAGCAGAGGCAGCTGGTGAATGATATCGATCGTAGAACACATACAAGGTATAAATAATTAATTAGTTAATTGCAACAAAAGAGTACAGCAAACCCATAGATTTGATTTAGCAAACCAGATACAACAATTGGCGCAACACAGCATTTTTTTTATAAATAGGTACATACTTTAGTGTGAAATAATTTAAAAGTAGTAGTTTAAGTTTTAAATAAGTAGTTATTGTTATCGATTTGTAAAATAAATAAAACATAAAACACTCAAAAATTAGTATGTAATACTATTTATTATAAATAAATGCACCCAACATGATACAAAAACAACAAATAACTTATAGCAGGAGGCTAAAATTACTAAAATTAGTACTACTAATATTAGTTGATTATTAAAATATCTTGATTAATAATACGTCACATGAGAATTACATGGTTCTAAGTAACAATTTACTTTTCTTACAGGAGAACGAATTTAAGATTATAATCTCTAGAAGTCATTTTGGTTTAATTTTTATATGTGGAATGAATGGAACAAAATAAACCCATATTTGCCTGATGCATGATGCATGTAGAATGGTTTAAATTTAACCAAAATTGTAGGAATTATAGGAAAATTAACTAACCTTTCTTAGAACCATTTGACTGTAAAGCATACTTTAGTATAAACAATGCAAATATATTATACATTTTAGTAACTTTTATTCATTAAACAGATGGTAAAAAACTTATAAAAATAAACAATCTTCAGTTTGTGATTTCAAAGAATAATGAAAAACATTAAGTGTAGCCAAATAGTTACATGAATCTAATTAGGATCATATGGAAATAAAATTTATGGCGCTCTCCTTCATTCAGTAGTGAAATTTCCTATCTAGAAAGATGCAGAAACATATTTACAGTAGGTTGTAATAAATGTCTCAGTTTTGAGCAAAATGTCACTTAGAACCTTATGGTTCTCATGCGATGAAACGTCTTTTGATAATTTCTTGGACCGTATTTATTGTGTTCAGAAAACAATCTGCCAAACACATTATCAATATGAGGAGTTTTGAAATACTTTGATAAATTACACAGCCCCACAAAAAAAAAAAATTTCTGACCTAGCAACGAGACGAGTATATCCATATGTATTTTTGATCGCTGATTCCGAATCCGGGGTCAAAAAAAAGTCATACATCCCCAAAAAAAGAATTTTAGAGCCAAAAAACACTCCCTGAATAGGGATATGAGATAATCATTTTGTTTAATATTTTCGGGAAAATTTGAATGTATTACGATAAAAATAAAGGTAAATTACAGCGTTCACCCTATCGGTATGAAACGCACCCTCATAAAGGGTGAGAACCACCCTCATCTGCCACCAAACCAATTGATAACGACAATGACTGAAAAACATTTAAAAATGTTTAAGTTTCAAGTTAGGTTTGCAATAAACTGACGTGAGACTTCACGTAATACCCCTAAACTATCCCTATAGCGTTATGAAAAACAACACTTAGCTTCACATGATAGCAAACTACTGTTGGTCTCTGAAAAGAGACACGAAAGAACAACACAAACGACAGTCAGTAAGAAGATCGTTTGAAAATAAAGTTAAAAGATACCATAAAAAAAAAGATTTAAAAAAAGAAGAATTAAAAGCTACTAACGTAAGAGTACTTCTCACCCCCTTCAGGGATGCGTTTTATACCCAAATGGTGTTAAGATTGGTGACAAATGACTGCTAATATCCTAGCCATAAGGATCTCTGCAAATAAGAACATCCATATAATGAAATCGTTATAAAATTTTATGATTTTTCCTTTCTTTTTTCTGTAATTGAAGTTAAGGGTTGTTTTTCATAACGCTATAGGGGTAGTTTTGGGGTATTACGTGAATTCTACGTCAGTTTATTGCAAACCTAACGAAACTTAAACATTTTTAGATGTTTTTCAGTCATTGTCGTTATCAATTGGTTTGATGGCAGATGAGGGGTGATTCTCACCCTCTATGGGGGTGCGTTTCATACCGATAGGGTGAACGCTGCAATTCACCTTTATTTTTATCGTAATACATTCAATTTTTCCAGAAAATATTAAACAAAATGATTCAGGGGGTGTTTTTTGGCTCTGAAATTTTTTTTTGGGGTGTACGACTTTTTTTGATCCCGGATTCGGAATCAGCGATCAAAAATACATATGGATATACTCGTCTCGTTGTTAGGTCAGAAATTTTTTTTTTTTGTGGGGCTGTGTTATCGATTAGTTACAGTTGGAGAAAACCATAATAGATGAAAGTGACTAGATACGTAAAAAGTCTGCTCAAATTAATATGGTCAGACTGCCAATGCACCCTTTATAACATTACCTTCTTCTCTATTATTGTTAAGAGTAAACAGTGTACAGGGCGTTTCTTCACATTTGAGCTATACTTTGTTGTTTGGATCTTTGTGTATGTATCAAATTAGTTACGACTTGTATCGGAAGCAAAGCATTTATAGAATTGGCAAATATATAGGTATGTCTAGGTAGGGAAAGATATCTGACCGATAAGTTAATAATTAGTGGAACAAAGACACGATTATGAACCTATGCCTCAGTTTCATGACCATCTTGTTTGTCACTTGATTCGGCGTCGTAATATGTTTGTAATTATATTTTTGACATTATATTAGTAGCTGGATGAATCACATAACTTGAAAATTACCTGTGAGCATTGATAAGTACTCAGTGGCGGTCGTTGAGTAATGCACTATCTCAGTGTTGGAATATATAAAAAATATTGTTCTCCAATATACGCCATTGATCAAAAGTAAAGGTGACTCTCAATTTATTTACTTCATATAGCTTGTAATAGTGACGTACGTGCAAAGATCTAAACAACAAAGTATATGGCTACAGACTTTATATTTGATGATACGGAAACAAATTAAAAAGCAAAATTTTAAGATATCTTATGAACCATAAGAATATGCTTTCAAAAAAAACAATTGAAAACCGCATCAAAAAGATACAAGGTAGAACTACCCTTTTTAAACGGAACACTATGTATATTTTTCTATAATAGGTTAGAGCTTCTTTCTCTGATTTCAAAAATATATAATTTACAAGTGTTTAGACTACTGGTTTTTTAAATTTTAATTCGAAAACTATTTGGAAAAATAAAAAATCGTAGTCGGTCATGAAAAACACATGACAATAGTGTTTGTTTTGTCACGGACGACTATGATCTTTTCAAATAGCAGTTTTATTAAATTAATTTTTGACATAAGGACAATAGCGTTTGGTTTTCATAACCGACTACGATTTTTTTCCATATATCAGCTGCTTTTTAAATCAGTTAAAAAAAAACTGGCAAACTAAACACATGCAAATTACATATTTTTCAGGACAGAAAAAGAAGCTCTAACCAAATATACAAAAATAAATAGGGTGTTCCATTTAAAAAAAAGGTAACTACGTTTGAAATTTGGTGCTTTTATGCTTCGCTTCATAAGCGTAAGGTGTTTAATGGAAGGGTCAGGGCTGTTCACTCCTAAAAAGCGTAGTAACAAAAGAGATTTATTACAGTGTGTCACTCGTAGGCAGTGGGTAGCGAATGACAAACTCAGCTAGCTCTCTATATTATAGCCGGGAAAATTGAGAGTGAGTTCGGGTGGTTTTATGGTGAAGAAAGCCTCGTAGTTGGAGGTTATTAAGCAGTAATATTTAATAGCCAATCTATATATTGTGTAAAAGTGTATAAAAGATATTTAACATTTAATGGTAATCACTAATGAGATAACATGCTCACCTACTTCTTCTCTTCGTATGCAGCAACCGACAGTGTAAGATTATGAATTAGGGCCGCCGTTTGTGCACAAAAAGAGGGGGTACATATGCTAATCGTACCAGGTAATAAAATATTCTTAGCAAAATGACGCTTGGCCGCATCAACTAAGCGAGTTACACAAGAAATTGTATATGAACGTATAAAATTTATATGACTATATATATATATATATATATATATATATATATATATATATATATATATATATATATATATATATATATATATATATATATATATATATATATATATATATATATATAATATATATACATTATTAAATCTGATTTGAAGGAAACAACTACTCAGCGGGCAAATACCCCGACCTGCATTGAATTACACCTTCAAATCATGATAGATGGAAAGCCAATATCATTTGTCAATTCCTAACCAGACATAGATCGATTTCGAACTTATTTGTTCTCTTCAGTATGCCATAGGTTATGGAACAGACAAATGATAGTGGCCAACCTGCTAGTTATATACTAACTAAGGTGAAGTGAATAGTGGTGAGAGGTATGAAACTTCTCATATGGTCTGAATGCTACTATCCGACCGACATCCTAGATGTCTCTGTGGCGGATAGCGACTTGCATCACAGCAAGTACCGAGAGCGGCGACCCCTAGCCCAGGTGGACTAAACTAATGTTATTAAATATGATTTGAAGGAAACAACTACTCAGCGGGCAAATACCCCGACCTGCATTGAATTACACCTTCAAATCATGATAGATGGAAAGCCAATATACATATATATATATATATATATATATATATATATATATATATATATATATATATATATATATATATATATATATATATATGTATATATATATATATATATATATATATATATATATATATATATATATATATATATATATATATATATATATATATATATATATATATATATATATATATATACATATATGTAATATTGGCAAATGATAATAAGTAAAATGATCCTGTATATTAAAAGGTGGCTTATGTGTGATCTACGGTCTCGTCAGATGTCCAGGAGTCCCACTGTCTTGGCCACGACGTACACCCGTACATGAGAAACAATATTCGGACAAATTTCGTAAGGGCTGATTGGTAAAGCTTAGCCCAAAGGTAGACTAGGTGTTCTAGAAGAATCCAGGTATCCAAAAGAAGCCTGTATCTAGGTACAATCCAGGTAAAAACTGCGTAGAATCCAGTAGAACTCTTAACGCACCATAGAGGTGCGTTAAAAATACAAAACATCACTAACCAGATGAAACGATTTAATTATTTAATGGTATTTACCTCCAAGAGAGCGTACTGAGTGATTTTGATGACTCGTCGAAAACGGCACTGTCGTCCAATGGTTAGAATAATAGGTATTTTAGTTTGATGGCAAGTGCAAGTTATGGAAAGTTGCTACTATGCATGATTTCAGAAATTACTATGAAATGACTTACAATTTCATCCAAGGAGACGCTAATGCACTAAATTACTTGAAATCCTTCCAAAACGAAGGTATATTAATGCTTCACAAACACAAAAATGGTACACCAATAAACAACAAGCACTAATAATGATTATCCTGGTAAAATTCACTCTATAACCCCGCAAGGGAAATTTGTAATATTTTACTTAAACTCTACCAGACGTAGTTGAACGTTAAGCAATCACCATTTTTTCAAAACCATCCTCCTTCTCCGTAGGAATGCATGCAACACTTATCTGTTATCACCTATCCATATCATATTTTGTAAGCCTGAACTACACACTACGACTTAAGCCAGTTTACACCATAACAGACTTATGAGATATCCTACAACATCGTTTTTTATTTTTCCGTATATTCAAAAATAAAGTCTGTAGCCACAGCTCAGAATATGAGGAAATATCCTGTACAAAATAAAGAGATATTTCAATACTTACATAAAGTATTTCATTTATCCTTGTCAAAGACAACTGTTCAAAATTGGTCTCTAGTTTGTGAATAAATGGGTAGTTGTTTTCAAAACTTCCATAGCCTGAACCAACAACAGGATCAGTTTCAAATTGTTTACTTGCACCATATAACATCATTCTCAAAGATAAATAACTATAGTCAGTATCATCCATTGACCAAAAATGTCTTTGTAGGCCATAACATTCATATCGATGGTAATTTTTGTAAGCATTGAGAAGACAAGCTCTTGAACAGAATATACAAATATTACAGCCATCACACCTACAAATAATTTAGTTGAAATTGTTATATGTAGGCATTTTGGTTTAAAGAAATAAAAAAAGCAACATACTTTAAAAATAAAATAAGTAAAAAAAGACACGGCAAAAACTGTAAGGAACATAATGAAATCAAGATTTCTTTTAAACATTTTGGAATTTTCAGTAAAACTAATTTAAGGGAATTTTTCAATTTTCTGAAATTTACCTATTTCAATAATTTTTTTTAGTCAGTTAAATCTAGTGAATTTTGTGATTAATACTAATCTAATTTAAAAGTCCTGAAGTGGGTTGGAGCCTTTGATGTAAGATAACACTGATGTAGTTTTCCACAAAACACCAAAACCATATTAAAAAATCTGACAATTTTATTTGCTTCGTATGATAACAGTAATAAATATACCTATAGTTTTTTATATTTTATACTGTCATTCTTATCTGAATGCACTAGTATAAAAGTTTTAGGTAGATAGTGAATCAAACACAGCACTTCCGATAAATTTTATTGTAGAAACTATTAAAACTACTCAATCTAGATGCAAGAATTGCATTGAAAAAAATAAAACACTATAAGGTATATATTATTATCATGCTAGGTTTGAAAGGCTGTAAGCCAATAATTATTTTACTTTTTTTTTTTCTAAAAATGCCAAAACCATATTCTGCACTCGATGCTTGTTTTGCCAATCAAGTTGGCATCATCTGGATATGAATAAATAAATCTCAATTTTAATCATCTCCAGATGATGCTAACTCTATTTTTTAACTGTTTTAATCATTTCCAGGTGATGCCAACTTGGTTAACGAAATGTGCGTCAGTGCAGTATATTTTTTTCTCGGTTTTTTTTTGGTATTTTGTGGAAAACTACATCAGTGTTAATTTAAAGTACTGAATCTATATTCAATGTTGCTATTTGATATAGAATCTGTACATATTTTCAAATGGGCTCAACTTATAAAGCAATAAAGTAGTCTCTATCAATAACTTAAGCACAAAGTGCAGTGTGTATACAATAAAGTAGAATATTTAAATTAAAATCTTACGTATAAAAAATTTTGCAAGCTGTGCCACAGTTATGGCACCTATATAGAGAGCACTCATTATCTCCAACACAAGTGCATACAGGTTTAACCTGAAGAATAGTAGGATATTCATAAATTAAAACTTTATTTTTGGGTATTCCAGAGTTAGCTATTAAGGATCTTCCTTTATCTGGTGTGTCTCTAAAACAGAATTATATATATAAGGTTTAATGGTAAAATCATAGTCCATAAATTATAATAATACCCACATTAATTTTAACTTTTGTGACGCATATAAAATATCTTCACTGCGTTCGTTTGCGGGAATAGGATCACAAAATAAATTTATTGGTTCATTGTAATTCACCTTAGACACTTCAGTAAATAAATCACAGTAATCTCCCATATTTTCCACCTCATTGATTATATTTAAAATAAAACCATTATTTCTAAAAAATAAAGTTATTTACTTAATTTAAATAAAGATATAATTTAATCACTTTGTATTTGTTATTTACTTAATCGCTTCATAATATTTAGTAAAAGCATTGCTCTCATTTATATATTTTTCTTTAAAAAAATATGTTTTTTTTTCATATTCATCATATGGATCATCTGCATAGACTGAAAAAAATATATATATTATTTATGTATTAATCATGAAGATATCATAAAACACGTAAACATAATAATCTTACTTGGCTTGTCAGTATCTACTTCACAATTTTTCCTAAAAGAAAAAAACTTAGGCAATGGATTCAAAATTTATCTTACTTTATGCTTACACATTACTTTCTTCAGTTTTTGTGTCTTTCTTAGGTACAGAATTCATATTATTTTTCTTTTTTTTATTTACTTATCCTAATAACAAAATTATATGGTGCCTATTTAAATTAAAACTTCTTACATATCCAGCAAAAACCAAAAACTTATTTTAAATTTAAAACAATGTTATTGAGGTTAGGTCAGACCGAATCATAGATCACAAAAAGGTAGAATACGATTCCGCGGGTTAAAAGGAAATGTGTGTTCTATTCTCATGATAGATGGAATCACGTGACAAGTGATGGATTCAGTGTTTAAAATAAAACAACGATTTGGTAGAAAAACACAGCCAGTTCATGCACAGTGGATCTTACGTAAATAATCTAGAAAATTGGATTTGTATCTTTTTCTACGTTTCGTTGCATAAATGTTAATGTCAACTATCAACACGCTGTATTTACGTAAATGTATATCTGATATCTAAAATAACTACAAAACATAAAAAAGGCATAACCAAACACTGGCCTGATTCCGGTATATCTCCACCCAGTGTTTATTAAGTATAAACCACAGAACAGAAAAAGAGTATAAACCACATACCTAAAGAGATCTAGGTTTGTGGTATAAACACTTTTTCTGTTCTGTGATAAACACACTGCCCCCACCCATTTTTCATCTATATAACAAAGCCTCCCAACCAAAGAATATTTACGTTTAAAAACGAACTTTAAACGTAAATATTCTTTGTCCCAACCACAGAACAACTAAATTGAGCCAAATTCAAAGACTGATGGGTCCTATGACCATGAGACTACTCCGAAAGAAATGCATGCATTACAAATAAAATAGCGGCCTAATGGATTATGATGTCAACCACATAGCTAGTACAGAGAGTTGTCTCTGGCTAGTAGAAGAGGTATGTGATGTCAACAGATGGACATTAATACCATACACACCTTAATTGAGCATCTACATCTGACGTCACACATTCTGTTTGGAATATAAACAATAAAAGAAATAACATAACCTATAAAGAACAGATCAACAAATTATGAAATTATTAGATTATTAAAAAAATTATGAAAGGTATTCTTTTGTAATGTGAAAGTTAAACGCTGGTTTCAGTTGTTAAAATACCATAGACATAGTACTTATGCACTATTTAAAAATTGTTTTCAGTTTGACAATTCATGAACATACGGGCAAAACCACAGAACAGTAATAATTAAGGCAAAACTACCAACGGAACTTTGACTAATCTATTTAAATTTAGGAGTGTTGTTTTATTTCCATCATATATGAAATAGATGAAACCACGTGACAAATGATAGATTTAGAATATTTCAGAATGATAATTACCAGTTTAACTCGTTCGCACCCCTGTAAACACCAAAGTATGGACCTTTACTGGGCGTTTATTAGGTCATCATTTCCTTGGACTATTTCCAATAGAGGCCCGGTAAACGGTAAAAGCCTTCGATCATAGTGTTTATGATCGAAGGTAAAAGCCCAGCAAAGAAACATACTTTTGTGTTTACTAGGACAAGTTGGCCTAGAAATCTAAAAATTGGATTTGTATTTTATTCTTTGTTGTATTGTAAAATGTTAATATATGTCAACGGTACATTTATGTAAATATACGACATTTAAAAATAACCACCATGGTGTGATTGTGCACTTTAAGTTATGTTTTAGATATAACCTACTTTTAATTAATTCTGATAGTTTTATTCAATGTTCACTTATGAGTTCATTTGGATAAGGATCATTATCATAAAATGATTAATGATTTTTAAGCCATCAAAATATTTATTTCACTGTTTATAGCATATTTTGCGCCATCGAGTCTGTGGTTTTACACACAGAACAGAGATATTGCATGGCATGTCATTTCCATAGACGTATTTGAAAATTCTGTGCACAGAACGTCTCGATCACGGAATAACCAGAGACAACCCTTCTGGAATAACCAAACAACCAAACAGTTTATCGTTTATCCTGTTTCTCGGTCATTTAATTGTCTGGTTTGTTGTTTGTGGACTGTGGTTTTGTTTCATAAGTCTTACCAGTAACCACAGAACAGAAAAAGACCAGTAACTCAAGTCTTCTGTTGCAGTAAATTATTAATTAATTACACTTACATTCGTTCGATCATATTTGACATTATTTCGGTTAGTTTCGTTTTTACATTTAAATCTTCGGCCATACATGCGTTCTTTCTGAGATTTCAATTAATCTAAGTAAGTTGTTCTGTGCTAAGTAGTTTTACGTTGCGGAGGCTACATCAGGGACAGGTTGTCTCCTGGCTACATCAAATACAATAACATTGTAACCGTAAAATAACTTAAATTAGCTGTGATCTCAGGTAGACTGAATGCACCTCATGTTGAATATTTAAATCGTTTGAATTATTGAACTACTTTCTCTAAAAAATAAGATACACTAATTGATATTAATATAATAATATAGCTTATTAGAAAGATGGTTTAGGAAATTTTTTTTTTTTTTTATAATAATTTTTTTAATTAGTTTATTTTTTTTTCACCCTATTTATATTTTAATTTTTTTTTTATTTTTAATACCTATTTTATACAATATATTTTTATTTAACACATAAATAATACACTTTAACAATACAATTATTAATTTATTTTCAAAAAAAAATATAATATGGTATTAAAAAATTTAATATATAAAATTAAAAAAAAAATATAAAGGATAAGTTGAGAAGGACACACTATATAAATACCAAGATTAAAGATATACCGCCAGTCATTTCAGCGTCGCAGGCTAGGGGCTTCATCAATATCTTTTTTTTTGCAATTTTAACTTGTTCTGCACTATTGGTCTGTGCTAAAGGTTAAGTAGCAATAGTAACAATTTCTAATGTATTTGTTATTTTCTTCTTTTTATATCATTGGATCACGAATCATTGACACAAACGAAAGCAGGTATTCAGAATGACGGATATTAACAAAAATTACATATTTTTGTTGTTTCCTGTATCGTTTGTGTTGAAAAATTTTAACAGATTCGTAATCTGAGAAAAAATTAGGTAAAACTGGCTTAATTATAAAATATTAAAATATATTAACAATGAATGAAATAAAGGGAGGAGGAATCAGTTTTAGGTACCAGCCTGTCTGTACGTCCTCAGTCTGATACTGTACATTCATGAACTTTTTACCATAATGTTTTAAAAATATATATGAAATCATATCTAAGACTTATTGGATAAATCATCTGCCATGACTTTTGTTGCAAACACCCTTTTGAACTTTGAAATGATTTTTAATGCTCAAGTGCACTGTTAAAATTGATTTATGTAGTTATATGTATACAGGGACGGGCGTCGGACCTCGATATCTCGAGTTCTACGATAGCTAGAAATTAAAAAAAAAATACAAGTAAACTAGATAAAAAAGTCTATAACCGGAAATTATTTTCGAATATACAGGGCGAGCCAAGACGAAACTACAGGATCAAGTGCCTTTTTTTTAAATGGAATGTTATGTATATTAGTACATTTTTTGAAGCCTCTTTATAGACTGTTTTCATGCCTATATTATTATTGACTATCTCCCAATCACTTGTATGTAATAAATTTTTTTGTTGAAATAATGCCATAATGGGTTTTAAGAAAAACTTATGTGAATACTAGTTACGAGACATCTAATTAATGTTTTTGAATTATTCTTTACTTCCTAAAAATGTACAGCATCACAATGGCGGCGACAGAAAGTATATGCCTGTTTCTTATACAAATTTGGTCGCCATTATAGAAAAAATAGATGTACGCTATATCTATATAAAACATGTCACTTCAGGAGTGAAAAAGATATTTGTCTCGAGTATTTATAAAAGTGTTGACAAATACTAAACGAAGTTACATAAAGAAGTTTTACTGAATCTAAATAATATATCAAGAATGCGATATGTATAAGTACTACAGAAATCATATATTTAATAATAGTATAAAGATAATTACCAACCATCTATATTAATCTATGAACAAGACTTCTAACTAAATTAGTTTAATAAGCTTCTTGGAGAAGTATCTTAGTAATTACGTCTGTAGCAGTTTTCTATACATCTGTTAGCATAAAATAATGTTTTGCAGAAGATTTATATACTTTACATTAAGATTTCACAAAAACAAGCTGGTACTAGTACCATTAGTACCAAAACATCTCAAAAAATTCAGATAAAAAGGAAAACACGGAATCATCAGTGTTGGTGACCAAGACCAATCAATACTTCTAAACCACCTTTGTCACCAACTGAAACCGCCTTGGCACTTACAGAAGGCACCCTGGCTAGCACTAGTAGCACTCTACCTCTACAAACCGTGGGTGATAGGGTCCCGACCCTATCACCCACGGAATGCACCGTACAAACTTTAGGTACAGATCCAGCATTGTGGCTCAGAATTTTAGGAGATGCCGAAAGAAGTTTTCTAGTACAAGGTCCGCCTAAACCATTGTTTAATTACAAATTTCCTTATGATGGCACTGGTTGAAAATTTAGCGCAAATTACTATTCTCGAATTTTAAGAAATGGAGAGCAAGTTATAAGAGACTGGTTAGTGTACTCCACTTAAAAAAATTGCATATATTGCTTTTGCTGCAAAATTTACGGCCGTGTGTCGAGTTCCCGTTCGAAAGAAGGTTTTAAAAACTGGAAGCACATCGTTGAAACTTTAAAAGATCACGAAATTTCTAAAAAATCATATTATGGCTCAAAGAGTTATTAACACTGAAAAGAATCACTGGTACGAGGTGCTTCTAAGGATTGCAGCAATTACTAAAATGCTTGGTAAAAGTTGTTACCTTTTCAAGGTGCAAGCAACAAGCTGTTTGAGCATAATAACGCATCTTTTTAAAAATAGTTGAACTGCTATCTGAATTTGACCCAGTCATGGAGGAACACGTGCGTAGAGTGCCTAAAAAAAGGGGAAACCAAAGCTTTTTAGGTTTCTTACCTGTGGAAAGATCTACAGGAAGACAACTATATGAAATTATTATTGAAGAGCTTCATGAAATGGAACTTGATGTGTAAGATATAAGAGGGTAGGGATATGATAACGGGGCTAACATGAGGGGCAACAATGCAGGAGTACAATCTAGAATTAGGCATTTAAATCCACGAGCATTCTACGTTTCTGTAGTAAACACTCGCTCAATCTAGTGGTAAATGATATGGCAAAAGCATCCTTGGAAGCAGCCAATTTTTTAATATGGTCCAAATATATATTTATTTTTTTCTTATTTTACTTTTCGATGGGCAATATTTTTAAAACATGTCCAAGGATTAACATTAAAACCTTTGAGTGGCACTCGATGGGAAAGCAGGATAGAAGCTTTAACACACTTAAGATTTCAACTTGGTGAAATATACAACACTTTGCTAAGCATCTATGAAAACCAAGACATTGATATGTCAATAAGAGACGAAGCTTCGGGTTTGCTAAGTTGCATTAAACAATTTAAATTTTTATGTTCAATAGTCATATGGTATAAAATTTTAAACTGTATTAATCCCATAAGCAAGCTTATGCAAACAAAAGATTTTGATTTGAAAAAAAGCACTGATTTTCTAGACAACTGCAAAAATTTCTTTAAAAATCTTCGATCAGATAAGTCTTTCAATGAAATTATTGTTAACTCAAGAGAATTGGCTGATGAAATTAACATTGAAGCCAATTTTGAATCAACAGCGCCACGACACTGCGTAAGAAAAAAAGGCGAACTTTTCATATGCGGCAAGGGACGAACCAATCGAAGATCTCAAAGAATATATAATAGAATTTTTCTTCTATACTATTGATCAAGCATTAAACACACTAGATAGTAGATTTGAACAACTGAATCATCATAGTAACCATTTTCAATTTCTATATAATATATATGATTTAAAAACCATGCCTAAAGAGACACTGATAAAGATTTGCAAAGATTTGGAAAATACTTTGTCTGATGGTGAATCAGCTGACATTAACGGTTTAGAATTAGTAGAGGAAATTTCTGCAGTTTGTGCATTTTTGGGCAAAAAAGAAAGTCCAAGTGATGTTAAAATAATAACAATGCTAAATTTTGCTCCAAATCTTAGTATTCCCTTAAGAATACTACCGACTATTCCAAAATCAGTAACAAGTGGAGAAAGAAGTTCTTCCAAATTAAAATTAATCAAAACCTTTTTACGCTCAACTATTACGCAAAATCGACTAAACGGCTTGGCCATTTTAGCAATTGAACATGAAATTGCTGATCAAATAAACTTAAACTTATTTTTAAATATATATTTTTATTGCAAATTAAAACCATCTTTTATTAAGAAAAAATAACTTTAAAAGAGGCGGCAATTCGTTTTTTGTCCGAGGCAGCACAAACGAGCGGTCCCTGCAGGATGTCTGTAACTTCACGGGTTTTCTGGGTAGATACTACATCTGTGATACTACACAATATTTTCATTATTTGTATTCAGGGACACTCTGGGGTATCCTAGGAGCCAGCCCCCCTCCCCCAACTTCTTCTTGAGCTGCATTTATAAATAAATAAGTAAATTTAATTCAAATGAAACTGTAGCTCGCCACGAACTTACACTCGCATAATAACACAAGATTATCATGAAAATAAAATAAATAAAAATAATTACTGAAATCCCTTACAAACCAATTACCTACATTTTTAAAATTTGGTTTAGTTTCTTGGGCCCCTCCTTTTTTAGAGGTCTAGAACCGCCCATGTTTGCATCAATCAGGCTCATATTATATTTTAAATAGGTAACAGTGGCTATTCTAAATTGGTAATAGTGGCTGATTGCTTTAAGGTTTATAATAGGCTAAGGGTGAGGAGGCATTTAGTCTTAACACAAAGGCCATTTTAATAGGGGGAGGAGTATGAACCTATTACTGCATAATCAAAAGTGTTTGTTACAACATGTATATAAAGCAGATCTGTTAAGGATTCCTATTTATAATTTTGTGCCGTAACAATATCAAAAGTATTTAATATACTATTTTTTCTGTAACTTGTTTTCATGATTGTGGTGGGTTTAAATTTATTTTTGTTAATTTTTTTATTAATTTTATGTAACACTGTACTCGTACTTATTATTCCTAATAATACAAAAAAGGTTTAGTGCCATATCCCCCAAAAAGAAACAATTATGCAGCTACGGACACGTGTTTCGGAGTTATTGCCCCTCATCAGCGTAGCGTAGCTAAGGAATTGGATCTACGATGGTATAGATCAGGAACAAGAACTAAAATAAGGCTGTGTTCCTGATCTATACCATCGTAGATCCAATTCCTTAGCTACGATACGCTGATGAGGGGCAATAACTCCGAAACACGTGTTCGTAGCTGCATAATTGTTTCTTTTTTTGGGGATATGGCACTAAACCTTTTTTTGTTTTATTTTGAACCCCAATAAATCTATCTTGTTTTATTCCTAATAATGTTTGCCCTGTAAATGGTAAGCTCTACTATGAAAAATACTAAATAAAAGATATTGTTAATAATGGTAATAATACAAAACCACTTTTTTTTAGAAATGAAAGTAAACCATTTTGTTAAAGTGTTATGGAAAAGTGAAGATTATACAGTAAATTTAGTGCATTTTAATATATAAGGAATTTCAGGAAAAGATCCAGATTTAGAATTATTACTTAATACGTATAACGCAGATGTAATATGTATAACAGAACATAGGCTAAAATCATGTGAAATAACATCCGTTTAAATTAAATGGTTTTGTATTAATTAATAACTTTTGTCGTAAAGTCTTTGATCATGGATCTGTGCGTATTTTTTCAAATAATAAATTCAAGATTAAATAACCATTCCCATATAAAAATTACATAAAAAAAAATTACGTAACCATTGCTATTGTAGATGATTTGAACAATAAAACTAAATTATATATTGTAACGGCTTACAAGGCACCAAATAGTAATTTTAAAACATTTATAAATGAAGTGTATAAGTAATTATTATTATACCAGGTGTAACAGGATCATGGTGTACCCCGCTTTTCTCCTTTAGTTTTGAAGATAATTGATTGAAATTTGGAATATCTTATATACATAATAAGCAGCAATTTTTGACATACAAGTGATATTTTTTACGTCCGGTGCCGGAAGTGACACTAATTTTCGATTTTTAAATAAAACACCCTGTAGATTATTGCATTTTTGAATTCTGCATAATTTACTGAATCGAACAATACCAAATTAGAGACATTTCATACGTCAATATTTTTTATAATATAATTTTTAGTTTTCCATTTAAGTGTGCCATGACGGGTTCCGATTTATTATAAATGTAATAATAGAAAAATCGAAATCCCGTCAAAAATATTAAATTACGTGATTTATGAGCAAATAAAGTTCATCAAAATGGTTTTTGGGGAAAAACTCAATTTTTTTCAAATGGAACCATATTGGTACCATTTATTAGTACTATTAATAAAGAATTTATTCATATGTCGTATTAAAATGTGCGATAAATACAAAAAAAAATTACAGCTAAAAGAAAATAAAAACAATTTTGTTCTAATTACCTTATTATACATAAGGTGGCTTTGGAATACAAAAAATGAACACAAAACATTACAACAGTTGTTCAAAATGCTGTCCATTAACGTCAATGCACTTCTGAACTCGCATAGTTGTTTGCTGGGCCGTTATGCTATTAATTGCGCGTCTTACTCGTAGCTCCAGGTCTTCACGGGTTATAACAGCGGTCTCGTAGACAATATTTTTTAAATTACCCCAAACAAAGAAATCAAGGGGTGTTAAATCAGGTGACCTTGGAGGCCACCTTACAGGACCATTCGTCGAAATTACGTTTTCTCTGAATCTCTGTTGAAGGTAATCAATTACTATCCTTGAATTATGGGAGTAGCGCCATCTTGTTGGAAATACATTCCCTGTCGTAAATGGAAAGGTAATTCAGCTAAACTGTCCTCAATTTCATTTTGCAGAAATCCCAAGTATCTGGCACGTTAGGGTGTCCTGCCAAACATTGAAACCGAACCGCACTTGAATGTTACCCGTAATAAATTTTGATTTTCTTGTGACCAATTTTGTATTTTGTAAACCTAGACTCGTCCGAAAATAAAATCATTCCCAAAAAAATCATTGTTGGGCTGTACGTTATTCTGCAAAATCCAATTGTAATATTCCATCCTACGTTCGTAATAATTTTCGTACAAGTGCTGGTGCAATTGGTATTTAAAAGATTTATAGTTGTATTTGTGCAAAATTCGGCTTACTGTTTGGTGACATATTTTCAATTCAAACCCAATTTGCCTTAAAGAAACAGTCTTATTAACTTCTACTCGAGCCAAAATATTAATTTCCGTTCCTTCGTCAAGAATGAAATTTTCTTCGGGATCATTGTTGGGCTCACTTTGGAATTGATTTTCAAGGCGATTAAAATTTCTCGCTGAATATTGTCTATCAGGATATCGTTCGGCATAAAGGTGTCTAGCCGCAACAGTATTGTTTCTACATTCCCCATAAATATTAACATGTCCACTTTTTCATCTCTTGTATAAATTTACGGCATTTTGAACACAATTAACATTTTAATACGACATATGGCCCCAAAACCATTTTGATGAACTTTATTTGCTCATAAATCATGTAATTTAGTATTTTTGACGGGATTTCGATTTTTCTAGTACTACACGGGTCATTTAGAATAAATCGGAACCGTCATGGCACACTTAAATGGAAAACTAAAAATTATATTATAAAAAATATTGACGTTTGAAATGTCACTTATTTAGTATCATTGGATTCAGAAAATTATGCAGAATTCGAAAATGGAATAATATATACAGGGCGTTCCATTTAAAAATCGAAAGTTAGTGTCACTTTCGGCGAAACCGGAATTGAAAAAAAAAATCACTCGAATGTCAAAAAGTGCTGCTTATTATGTATATAGGATATCCCAAATTTCAATCAAATATCTTCAAAACTAAAAGGAGAAAAGCGGGGTGTACCATGATCCTGTTACACCCGGTAGAGTATGTGGTGATATGAACATAAACTTTCTCTTAGAAATTAATATTGATGTGCATAACCATATTAGTTTAAATTAATCCTTGGTATACACATCACCTTAAACACTTACATTAGACACTTTGCGAAATGTCAAAGTTATATAAAGATAGTAATAACTCTGTGATAAGAGCTAGGTATAACCAACTGAAAATTATATATGGAGAGCAGGTAAAGCAAGCTAAACTAAATTATAATAATAACAGAATTTTTAACAGCAAATAACATTATGAAGCAGATCTGGAAAATAATAAACGATATGAAGGATAATTCAAAAAAATATACCTCTTACCAGTTAATAATTAACGATGAAAAAATTGACAAAATAAAATTGACTAATTACATTTTATTTATATCCTACTACATCTGAAGAAGTAGAATCATGTATTAAAAGAACATCAAAGGCAGCAGCAGGTATTGATGAAATTTATGGCAGTGCGATAAAAGCAATTAGTGATTTAATAAGTTTACCATTATTTCATTTAATTAATAAATCATTTTGTGAAGGAAAATATCCAGATGCACTGAAGGTATCCAAATCAGTACCAATTTTTAAGAATAAAAAGATCTACAGATCAAATAAGCAGCTACAGAAACATTTGCTTACAAAGTCGATTAGCAAAAATAATTGATTTTGTTATTGTACAAGAATAAATAATTTTTTAAAAGAACAAAACCTCTTAAGAAATAGCCTGGTTTAATAAATCTACATCAATAATAAATGCATAACCCTGTAATACTGAATATGAATGTCTAAATAAGCAGATTCCAATTGTTCTCTATTTTGACTTGTCCACAGCATTCAATACAGTTGACCACGATCTGCTTTAGAAAAGTTATATCACATAAATCGGAGCCAAAGAAAGTTACAATGGGGATTCCTCAAGGTTCAACTATAGGTTCTTTATTCTTCAATATTTTCTTAAATGATATATCTTATTCTTGCACATCCTCACACAGAATGATCATTTATGCAGATGATACAATTAATGGCTGAAAATAATTTACATCACTCAATGACAGCAGCTAATCTATCTGCAAATGAATTTTATTAATGGTGCCGATATAATACACTATTATATATATATATATATATATATATATATATATATATATATATATATATATATATATATATATATATATATATATATATATATATATATATATATATATATATATATATATATATATATATATATGTTGTTAACATTTTTAGTGATTGCCTCCACCTTCAGAGTAATCTAAATAATGTAAATATCTGGTGTCAAGAAAACAAATTGCCTTTAAATATTAACAAATGCAACATAATGTCATTTTCAACGAAGCCAACACATATTATCTTCGATTATCTTGATAATATCACCTAAATCGTCCAGTAACATTCCGTGATCTTGGTGTTATCTTTGACAATAAACTTGCCTTTGTTACACATATAGACTCCATAGTCTTAGAAGCAGGAAGGACGTATGGATTTATAGCTCGAAATTGTTGTGATTTCACCAACACAAACACAGTTAAATTATATTTTACATTTGTCAGAACTAAGCTTCTCTTGTATGGTCTCCTCACTACGGTGCACACATCGATATTTTGGAATCTGTTCAACGTCGAGTTTTAAAACTTTTAAGCTTTAAAGCTGACGGTACCCACCCCTCCCATTGGCTTTCCTCAAAGTGAGTTATTAGAAAAACATTCTCTGGCAAGTCTTGATACAAGGCGTAAATATTTCTCTCAGGTATTTTTGTTTAAGATTATTCACAATATTAACGATTGTCAAGATATTTTATCTAAATTAAACTTTATTGTGCCTAGAATAACCTCTAGAGATAACTTAACATTCTATCTCCCGACACCTCGTACAAATATTCTAAAATATTCTCCGCTACATACTATTTGTAATAACTGTAATGCCGCTGGCATCCATTTAGATATATTTAATTGCAGCCTTAATAACATAAAAATGTTGTATCTCTAAGTAATTACTTGTTTTTCCCTATATTCATTGTATATTTTTCAAAATCCTTAAGGTCATTTTGGTTTGTCAGGTTAATTGTGTTCTTTCCTTCTCTTTTCCCCTTTTATTTTGTTTTTTAATCATCTTAGTTTTTTGTAATTAGTATTTTATAATAATTAGTATTTTGTAATTATCTCAGTACCTATCTGTATTTTTGCCTACTCTCCTGTTCTGTAATTGGGTTATTTACCTGTTGATGTAATCTAAATAAATAATATATATATACATATATATATATATATATATATATATATATATATATATATATATATATATATATATATATATATATATATATATATATATATATATATATATATATATATATATATATATATATATATATATATATATATATATATATATATATATATATATATATATATATATATATATATATATATATATATATATATATATATATATATATATATAGACGCTTAAGAAACAATACCTCTGTTTTCTTATTAATAGATATGAAACCTACATGTTATTTTTATCATGGAGGTCATGGAGATATGAGTTATTATTTTATTATTTGCTGTTATACGAGGTATTTTTTAAGTAGAGTTTTTGGTATCAATATTAATCTTGGAGATACAAGATATTGGGAACTGTTTGACATAGGAGTGGACATTAATTTAAAATTCTAAACCGAGTTTTGACAAAAATGGAGATACGAGGTATTGTTTCTTAAGCGTCGATATATATATATATATATATATATATATATATATATATATATATATATATGATTAAATATGATTTGAAGGAAAACAACTACTCAGCGGGCAAATACCCCGACCTGCATTGAATTACATCTTCAAATCATGATAGATCGATAGCCAATATCATTTGTCAATTCCTAACCAGACGATTTCGAACTCATTTGTTCTCTTCAGTATGCCATAGGTCATGAAACAGACAAATGATAGTGGCCGACCTGCTAGTTATATACTAACTAAGGTGAAGTGAATAGTGGTGAGAGGTATGAAACTTCTCATATGGTCTGAATGCTACTATCCGACCGACATCCTAGATGTCTCTATGGCGGATAGCGACTTGCATCACAGCAAGTACCGAGAGCGGCGACCCCTAGCCCAGGTGGACTAAACTAATGTGATTAAATATGATTTGAAGGAAACAACTACTCAGCGGGCAAATACCCCGACCTGCATTGAATTACATCTTCAAATCATGATAGATCGATAGCCAATATCATTTGTCAATTCCTAACCAGACATAGATCGATTTGGAACTCATTTGTTCTCTTCAGTATGCCATAGGTCATGAAACAGACAAATGATAGTGGGGTCTATTCTGCTAGTTATATACTAACTAAGGTGAAGTGAATAGTGGTGAGAGGTATGAAACTTCTCATATGGTCTGAATGCTACTATCCGACCGACATCCTAGATGTCTCTATGGCGGATAGCGACTATATATATATATATATATATATATATATATATATATATATATATATATATATATATATATATATATATATATATATATATATATATATATACATATATATATATATATATATATATAATATATATATATATATATATATATATATATATATATATATATATATATATATATATATATATATATATATATATATATATATATATATATATATATATATTGTGCTAGTTTATTCCTATAATTTATTTTACTTTTAATTTACTCAATTTCACAATTTAAGTATGCTGAGCGCCAACCAAATTAATACATTAACTTGGATTTTAGATTGAAGTACTTTGAACATGAAACACTTATTTCAAAAGAGCAGGTTCTAGGGCATTATAAATTAAATTGAGGCCAAGATTAATACCAAATGATCATATAATGATTTCCAACTTATACAAAATAATTAACAATCTGTCTCCTTAAATTTAATAATGTTCTGACATTGGTTTTAAATAGAGTTTATCATATACCAAATGATCATATAATGATTTTAACTTTTATAATAATAATTACCAATCTGATTCCTTAAATTTACTAATGTTCTGACATTGATTTTAAATAGAGTTTATCACATACCAAGTTCCTTATATTTCTAACACTTATACGCAAACAACATTAACTACGTCTCCTTCGTTCACCCTTGAAGTTTTCCTTTTCTCGTATTCTCCCAAACTTCTTATTATTTTTCTTAAATTTAAATTCTCCCCATCTGACATTAATTTTGACATTCACTTTTCCAATATTTAATTTCTTCACAAGCCAGATTTTCTAAAGGTTTTCTAAAACAATAATTAAATAGCCGGAGACTAACCTTTTATTACTGGACAATAAATATTTTCATTTCCTTATCAATTTTGCATTCAATTATTATTATTTTCAATCTTTTTCCAATTTTATTAATTATCTTCTGTTTAGTTATTTATTCTGCTTTAACTTCTTATACTGCACTTTATTTATAAACGCTTTCTTTCTTTACTATACTTGTATTTTTACCCGTTCTTCCTCTCTTGTCCTTTTTTTTCTCTCCCAAAAAACCATCCCCTTCCACTCAAATTTTTGTTCATCTCAACAAATTTTTTTTGTTTTTCCTAGTTACCCTGGATGACTAAATCAATTGTGCTATACTAGCTGAAATTTATATTTCATGGTTTCCAAACTGACTTCAAGTAACTTATGATAATTGCATGCTTCCTCAAATTTATCACTTTTATTTTAATTACAATGTTTTGTTAATTATCTGTATGGTATGTACTTCTATATTATAACAATATAACTTAAATTCTAATAACTATGTTCATTTAATATTTTTTTTATTTCTTGCCTCATGGCTCTCAACACATTTTGTTATTTCTTTACTATAAAATATTTGATGGTTATATCAAACAACAATTTTCAAATTTGACCACAGTATTATTACTAAATTACATTTCATGATATTACTGCTCAAAATAATTGCCAATTTAGTTGATTTCTTATCTGTCCCTTTTAAACAACTTATTTTTAATGAACCATGAATATGTGACAATATATATATATATATATATATATATATATATATATATATATATATATATATATATATATATATATATATGTGTGTGTGTGTATATATATATTTAAATGTTTTATTAAAATTTTTAAATAATTAATTATCAGTGTCACTCGATACTGTCAATAATAATTCATGTCATATATATTAATAATTTCTTCTTATTTGATATCGGCATTTTTGTAACTAAATTGATATTTCAAATGTCAAACTGTTAAATTTATCCTAACCCCATTTTATTATGTCCAATGTGTAAAAATTTTAGTTTACATCAGCTTTATTTAAGTACCTGGAAAATATATTTTATTAGCTTGATACGGTAGACACGATTTATAATTTTTCATCAAGAATATATTTTTTTGTAAAGGCAAATACAGAAAAGTTTGGATCCCGTGGACCTCCCTTCAGCTGACCAATTTTGCTCATCACCGAATTTATCACTGTCTTTGGCCTTTGGAACGTGTGTACCAAATTTGAAAGCTTTATCTCAAAAACTGTGGCTGCTTTCGCGATACTACAGACATGCAGACATATCTTTTCCATAAAGTTATGTTTTTTCATTATAATTCGTCAAGATTCGTCCAGAATAGCAATAAAAATTTTTTTTATTTTCCCCGAAATTGTACCTTTTTTCTTTCAATAATTGTCTCTTCTGATGGTATCACATTCATCAAATTTAATGTGTCACCTAAAATGTTGTTGAAAGTCTTAACTGCCCAATTTGGGAAGTCTTCCATTAGTATTTTTTTGAGTTATCGCGGGTACATACACACGCACACGCACGCAGGCACACACACACATACACACACGCACCGACAGACATCATTTGGAAAATAGTCAGAATGGATTCAGGATGGTTCAAAACGTATATTTCAGTCAAAATCTCGAGGTCGGAAAAAAATCACGATTACTAATACTTCCTTGTATTAGGTATAAGTAAAAAGGGATCAACTCATTTATGGAAGTAAATAATATCCATAAGTATGATACAAGTAATAATAGTAACTTATAATAGTCATATTCAAGTGTTCGTCAAAATTCCCCTATTTATCAGGGTATACTATGCTTTAATAAGTTTATAAATCTTTTTGGTAATATGAAAAATTTTAGAAGTTTCAAACAGAAATTGTATGAATATCTAGTAAGTAAGGTATTTTATTCTGTACATGAAAATTTAATTCCTATTTCTATATCTATTGTGTGAATGTGAATTGATTGTTCGAGTATATTGATGTAGCACGTGTTTGTGTGTATACTCATTTATTATAAAGATACAATAAATGGTATACTGTACCGACTAGTTTGATAAACTTTGATTTGTATGTTAAAACTTGAAAAAATTAGTAAATCATCTATCTACACTATCTATTATGGTGATTAGATTAGTGCTTTGTGTAATTATGTAATAATGTAATATGTAAGTGTAAGTTAAGTACTAGTGGTGGTCCAAAATAACTGTACCTGTTAATTTGTAACAGTATCACTTTTAAAATTTAACAGGTATGGAGTTATCAAGTTCCAGCGGCACAGCACAAGATACACAGCTTCGCGATACGCTGGCGTTGGGTTCGCAAAATACGCATATAGGTAAAATACTCATACGTATTATGATCATATGATTATCGTTGCGGTATGGCCTTCGCGCTGATATTATGTTTGCGGGTAGAATACCTACTTAGATGTACAAAAAAACTTATAGCACTATATTTTGCTTGGGGTGATATCATTAGTTTGTAATATATTTTAAAATTGTTTTATGCTATGATGCTTTGAGAGCATCATAGATGTAGACAGCAATCTCTTGTGGCAAGTAGATAATTAACTTGACTTGATTTGATACATGTAATGAATCACTAAACCATGTCTAAATCACTATCACTAGAGTCACTGTCCTCCAAATTAATGATTAATTCATTAACCTCATTACGGCCGTCAATAAGTATTTCGTTTTCTGAATATTTATCTTCCACCTTTATAACATGTTGATACCGCTTTTGCAACTCTTCAGGTGTTATTTGAGAAAATTCGTATTCTGCAAGTTTTTGAGCATCTTCTACATAATTTAAATGTCATAATCTTTGCAGCTACATTATTTTTTATGGTAGCCCATATTAATTCAATGGTCTTTAAATCCAGATGATAGAGTGATAGGCACAATACAGTGTGGCCATAGTTGTTCAATAATGCATCAAATTTATACATTATCTCTTTTATGTTTAATGATTTGATATAATTGTGTTTTAACATATTGGGCTGAAACGGTATATTTTTGTCAGTCAACTATTTAATCATATCTGCTTTTTTAGAAATGGATGTAGGTGCAGGATTTGACTGTACATTATAAGGGGCATTATTTGTTACGCCACAAAGTTTGGGGGTAAATGACCTTTTCCTTCAACCATTTGCCGTAATTTTAAGCATTCATTTCTGAATGATAGTACGCTGTCTTAGTTCCAGACTTAAATATAAGCAAACAATTTGGAATAAAACCCATGTCTCCCCCGGAATGTACAATAATTAGTCGTTGGCCCTTGGATATTGTACTAAATAATCTTTTAGTGGTCTCATCGGACCAGTTCTTGGATGAAGTATGCCCACTGTGTAGATAAGTTTCATCCAGAAATGCAATAGGTTTATTGTAACTACGAAAGATTTGATTTTTTCCAGATAAGATATTAGTATTGCTTTTGTGTCCATCTGTTCGATTAAAACTGTTCTATTGTTATGAGTTCTTCTCCATTTAAACCAAATTTTCCCAAAATTGTCCTGAGATTTGTTCGATCCATTGCAGTCCAAGTATCCCTTTATTTTATGATTTAAACTTCCTAATGTTACATGATGTTCTTCAGTTTTGTGAAAATCATAAATGTGACGAATATTAGACAGTTGGTACCCTAGCAAATCAGTAATGGAGAAGATTTTCTTGGATGCCTCTTTCTTGGAGTATTAAATTTTGCTTCACCGGTATTTTGCACTGCAGTGTCTCCCTCTTTTACCACTCTTTCAATACCCCTTATCGAGATACCTATTTCAAAAAACATACTTTTAATTTGCATGTAGTGACGTTCTAACCACTTAGTAATATTGCATTATTTCTTTATAATGTAAAATGAAAATTTCTTGTAAATGAATAAACTTTTCAATAACCTCGCTATCTATAGTTGACCTCTGTCTCTTGCATTTATATTAGGTATATAATGCGCTTGATAACTCAGTTAATATTTGATATATCGGAAACCTTTTTTCTGAAAACTTTTATATTTTCTATAATCAATCAGTTTATCAAAGATTTTTTTAAATATCTTAAAAAATAACCGAATAAGCATGAGGTCACATTTTTGACAATAACTCCGAAATTTTAAAATTAATTATCAAAAATTTCATCATACGAAAAAAGCTGTGTTTTATCGATACCTAAAATTTTATTCACATTTTCCGAGATATAGCTAACTGATTTAAAGCTGACATGGTCAAAGTCTCATTAAAAAGTGGGACTTTTTTTAATATAACTTAGTAGATCTTTAAAACTGTTCAACGTAAATTATCAAAATTTCAGTAAGTGGTTTAAATTAGGCACATAATGAACTCGCAATTTTTTTCCCCTACTCCATTTTTGATATATTCGTGGGTAAAGTGAGGGCTCAATACATTTGAATCGTATAGTGGAAATCTTTCTATCGTAGCTGCAGGTATTACATATTCAATGGTAAAATAATTTTACCTTTAATTCGAATAAAATAATAGTAAATAGACCTGTCGCTTCCAATGTCATATTACTTATGTTTTCTAATGTGTCCGTTTCACTTTCTATTATATTAAAATACATTTTCCATAAAGTTATTGTCATTGTACTTTTATTTTTTTTTTTTTTTTTGGGCACAGCTCTGCGAGATAGATCAGGACAGAATAGAATACATTTATTGATCCAAACGATTATACATATATGACATAGGACAAATCAAAGGTACATTAGCAGATAGGTTTACAAATTACTTAACTTACTCATATAAGAAACACATTTGAACACACATATGGATATATATTATACACACATTCACACATATATAGAAATACACGTAAACAAATAATTTAGATACTGGTGGGACGAGAGAAAAATATTATTTGGTACTTTTAACTTTATTAAATTATCTTACAATATAATTTTAGTAATTAGTCCTGCTGCTATCGTTACACCCGCTACCCTTAACATTACCCTACCTAATTCCTTACATTCACTATATAATTCAAGTGCTATGGGTCTAGATACTTGTATTTCAACAATGGCACTGCTGTTATTTCCCAAAAATCTAGGATGCTTTTTTAGTATTTCACCCGTACTTTTATTTAACTGAGATATTAATTTGCTTACTACTGCAGGTTCTACTAATGACTGGTGATGTAACACTACAGAAAAACCTTTAGTAATAGGTACAGTCACATTAAAAACAACAATCCTTGCTTGAAACTTCATAGCAACCTGAACTGGATTCTGTGGATCACACAAAATGTTGCCTACAGAAACATTTTGCATTTCTATACCTGCTAATGTTACTGTTGCCTGATCTCCTGCAAAAACAATTGATTGTGAGACTTCTTCAACAGTCAAAGATTTTACTACTGCGGACTCTCTGTTGGGGCATACTAAAACTCTATCACCTACGCTTAAGATTCCCGTTTCTATTCGTCCAGAAACACAAAATGCGGATCCAGTACCCTGAAATTCAATTTCATATACACTTGTGTTAAAAAAAATTGCAGTAAAGTTATGAAAAAGTTAGAATCCTAAATTTCAACTGGTTGCCTTTGAATGTCGCAAAATTATTCAGTTTATGTCTCCACCATACAGATGTCGCTTTTTTGAATTGACAGTTTTGGGGAATCCTACTATTATCTAGGGGCATTACTGCTTGTTCAATAAAATTGTAGTCCCTCAAAAATACTGAATTACTAGTTCATGCAACGTGAAATCTGTGAAGTATTTGTGTGCATTAATAATGTGTTGTGGTGTCTGTCAACTAATATAACATTTGTTACTCTTTTATTATCTTGTTATAAATGGGGCATTCTAAACACTGTACAACTGAGCAGCGATGTTTAATGCAAAAAAATTATTGTGCGAGGGAAAACGTATAAGTTTATACAAAATATTTTTGGATGTTCCACTAAAATGATCTCAAATGCCCTAAACTGGAGAGAAAAGCCAGAAACTCGTGGTCGAAAAGGAAACACACGTATTTTCGATGACAGACAGATTATTCGGCTTACAAAAATGCAACCTTCAATGTCATTGCTGAAAAGTTGAATCTACAAATAATAAGTTAAGTAACAATAAGGTTTCTTCTACATGCTAACCTTATTGCAAGAAAATCACGAAAAATACCTAAATTAATACACAGAATATACAAAAAAAGAATAAAATTTGTTAAAGTATGTTTAAATTGGTCCACCGTTAAATAATAATAATAATAATATTTATTTGCCCAACAGAAAATCCACTTACAGGACAAAATGTATGAAATACAATAAGAAAAAAAAATTATATTATAAGGGTACATAGTAGAATTAACTTAAACAAAGTAATACATATAATTACAATAATATAGCACTATAGGGTGACAATAATATAAAATAATAATGACAGCAGTTTAGATCGAGTTATAAACATAATTATTCAATAAAGTAGGTAACATAACAATAATGGTGGGATAGTTAAGCTATGGATGAAAGTGTCTATGAATGGTTTCTTTTAAGGATAGAACTGAACAGAGATTAATATCACACAGATCAGATACAGAGTTAAAATTATGTGACTAACGTAAATAGGCGATTTTTTAATGACATTGGTTCTTGCATTAGGTGTGTAAAAAGTGATATTTTGTCTGGAATTGAAAGTTGGCACTCTAAAATTAAGGAGTTCAAGAAGTGGTGAGCAGTCAATTTTATTATGAAGCAGATTGTGGAGAAAAATTAGACTGTTCATAATCCGTCGAGTCTTTAATGATGACATCTCGAATCCAGATAAAAGTAATTCGTGGTTGAAGCCTCGACCAGGATATACACGATCATTTTTATAAGCTAAGAATTTTAAAAATTTTCTTTACGCAATGACGCAATGTTCTGTGGAGCGATGAAAGCAAAATGGTTTTATTTGGCGTCAGTGGTCGAAGACAACATGTTAAGATCAACTCCATGCTCTGCATACCAGTCTCAATCACGACAAAAATTGTTAAACATGGTGTTGCTAAGATTATGGTATGATGGGTATGTTTTTCATATTATGGCGTAGGCCGTTTATTGGTTCAAGGGGACAATGAACTAAGTTCTTTATGTTCAAATACTTGAGAAATTCATTGTTGCCTTATGCAGAAGATAAGATGTCTTTGTGTTGGGTTTTTATGTAAGTCAAAGATCCCTAACATACCAGCGTGAAGGCGAAGAAGTGGTTTTAAATAATAAAAGTTGAGGTTATGGAGTGGCTAGCCCCATCTTGTAACCTCAACCCTATAGAAAATGTATGAATAGATGTAAAAAAGCAGTTTATGATGTGAAACCAACAACCCAGCACTTATGGGATGTCGTACAAGAAACATGGTTATCGATTCCAGCCAAGAGCTTTTAAAAATTTCTTGATTCAATACCAGACCGTTGTCATGAAGTTGAAGAATAATTTTTGTTTTTATAAGTAAATTAATAAAATAAACATATTAGTAAAAAAATGTGTCACTGCTATTATTTTGAACAAGTACAAATTATCATTATCCGAATTAAATTGATCTATCTTTCACATTTGTAAGCTAAACCAACAACATCTTTGTGCCTTTTATTCCTATTCATGCACTCTTTTTCATACACAAATTGAATTTAATTAATTAAGCTTCAAAGAGCCGAAATATAGTATTTTCGTTTTTCCATTACTCCACTGCTATTTTTTTGAACACGAGTGTGCATATTTTATTTTTTTCTTTAATACATAGAACTAGTATTTAATTAGTATACAACTTGAAATATACTTTTAGTTTTACGGCAGTAGTTTTTAACATAAAATCAGATCTAGTAAAAATGACAAATTCTAATGATTACAAATATGTATTAATTTACAAAGTTAAAACGACATCAATATTATCTTATATTATCCAATAGGAGTTTGTTACTGAAATGACTCAATTTGTAATAATGTTTTTTTAACATTTACCAGTTTTCTAGTACTGTTAAACGGGGTGTAGCAAATCACAATGGGTAAAGGTATAATTTTTTAAATATTCCTGCATAACGTCTAATTCTGAGCATTGAGAACTGACAAAAGACGATGAACTATTAACAGACTTCAACAGTCTTTGTTATGCATCGAGAGCAGCATTATAGGTTAGGTAAATTTGTCATAATAGATTATCGAATATTAGGCATAAATTACCAGTATCTCATAAAGTCCGAAAATAAACTATGGCACAGAAAAAATGGATGAAGTTACATTGGAGTGCTAATTAGATACTTAAAATGATCTTTTAATGCATATACTCGATTTTTTTTTTTGATAGGTAGTTTCGTTTGCCCAGATTACATTTTTTTTTTTTTGAAAAAGTACATTTTCGTGGGTAAAGCCGATCGCGGGTTTTTTTTAAACAATGTTGACTAAAAGGTTGCCAAATTGTGTGATTTAAGATTGGATAATCAATAATTACATTAAAAACGAATTATAGTATCAATAATAATAATAACAATATACAGTGTGCCCCAGTTAAGACTGTAACACCCCTATAATTTTTATAGTTTTTATCCGATTTAAACCAAATTTGTATCAAATGATAGAGGTCATTAAGATCTACTTATGGCCACAAATTCATTTACCGTTTTCACATGTGAAGCCACCTATGATGCGAAATTAAATGAAAAAAATGGCAAAAACATATTAAGCATTTTTTTTATGAAAAAAAATATATATATTAAGAAAAATTATTCAGAATGATCTTGAAAGGCCAAATCCAAAATTTGAAAAACAAAAAATAAAAAATTTCGCCAAAACTGTTTTGGCAAAACTTTTTATTTTTAACTAAACTATGAATTTGGTCATTCAGAATGATTCTGAACAACTTTTCTTAATAACTTTTTTTTTATAAATTTTTTGTTTTTGCATTTTTTTCATTTAATCTTGCATCGCAGGTAGCTATGCATTTGAAGAAAGTAAATGATTTTGTGGTCATAAGTAGATCTTAATAACCTCTACGTTTTGAAACCAATTTGGTTTAAATCGGATAAAAACTAAAAAAGTTATAGTGATGTTACTGTCTTAAATGAGACACACTGTATACCGTAATGATGTTTACAACAGTATTTTATTATCTGTCATCATATTTCAAATAAAAAGCAACGTTAATATTTCTGATTTTAATACCCTGGTTTTTTGTTTTTAAAAATATTTTTTTGATCTACTTCATCCTTCACCCATTATTTGTAAAATGCAGATTTTAGGCAAAATAAATGTGATTCACTTCACTCCGATTTGTGGGGTGAAGCAGATCAAATGTACAAGAAAGGTACGAAAGTTGCGAGATAAATTTTCCAAAACATTTATATTTTATAGCTGAATAGTGAGGCTATAACATATTTTTTCTAAATTTTTTATTTATAAGAAACACATATTTATGACAAACTCAAAATTTTTATCTGCTTTACTCCGTTTGACGATAGCGCAAAATTATGAAGAAAATATTATTTTCATAAAATTATTAGTTATTGCATAGAAAAATTAAGAATTATTAATAGTATACCTTAAATATATCATTGACTGATAGTCTGAATGGTTTAGAAACTGGTCGTTCTGGAGAACGGAAATTATCTGAAAAAAAAAAAGGTAACTTCTTAACTCATGCATTGATTACAAAAATTTACCAATGACGTCCAACAAACAGGGTCCATTATACCAAGCTACCAAACTGTTTTCTGTAGGTTTACTTATTAAGTTTTGGCCAGTAAGCCCGCTACATGGCACAAAAGTCACATCAGACTCTTTAAAACCTGCCTGTTTAAGAAAGGCTCTTAATTTTTTAATAATATCTTCAAATCTCTCCTTTGACCAAGATACGGTGTCCAGTTTATTAATTGCCACCGCAAGTTGAGTCACTCCGAGTGATCGTACCAAAAGAGCATGTTCCCTCGTTTGCCCTCCATAGTCGAAACCAGTTTCAAATTCTCCTCTAGTTGCATCTACCACTAGAAGGGCTACATCTGCCTGCCCTGCTCCAGATATCATATTTGGAATGAAGTCTTTATGACCAGGGGCATCCAGTAATGTTACCTTTTAATATTACAGGAATTAGTACAAATTATGCATGTTTCTTTACTAAGCTAGAAAAAATTCTTCTGAAAATTTGTGACAAATACAAATTTTCAGAATATATTTGTAATAATATCTCTAACAACAGTGACAGCTACAATAAATTTATTCTGTACTATTGTGATGTCATATTGAATTTTCGTATTTTTTGAAAAATGATACAATATTAAATATAACTATTTATTAAGATTGAAAAATGTATGGAGTCATTTTTATTTCTATTTTGTATATTTCCATAAACATATGCTTTGAGCAATCGTCGGAATTCGCACAGTGCGTTAAATAAAGTACAATTTAGTATATTAAAAAATAATATTATATTACTACGTGAAACTTTATCACCTTATGCCTAAGTAATGAATAATAGTATCTTTCCTTGTACGTAATGAATAAACATTTGTTGCAAAATAATCTCGTCATGAATTAGGCAACACTCAAACAATTCCAAAAATGATTAAAACAATACAGAAACATTTCAACAATTTTAAAACAAGTGAGGTATCATTCAGCACACAAAAATACTATGACATACAATTTCATACATATAATACACTCATGTAAGTAAATCATGTGATCAATCTGGAATGGGCCAAAATAAAATTGTGAACTGTCTCCACCGAGAAATGTTAAACATGTGAAAAGGAAGGCAATAAAACAAAAACGTCTATGAGATACGGTTACCAGCCCGAAAATGCACTGCAGCACTACATTCCAAAATAAGTCATGGAATTAATAATAGCCATATAATTTCGTTCACTGTGTCTTGTCATCTATGGACTAAAGTATTGTTACGCCACTGGACTGTGTAGACTGGTTAGATGAGATTGGAATTGTACGCAAAACGGGATGCTCTAGACCGTGTGAATGGATGTATAAATAAGATGCACGGTGGGCCAAGCGTCAGTCTCAAGTTAAACGTGAACAAGTAAAGAAAAAATAAGAAAGATACTTATAAGTGTTCAAGTGTGATTATAGTTAAAACAGTAATTAATCTATTGTTGTTAATTGTTAATTAGTAAATAAAGTAGTGGATAAGTGCTACCTGGACTTTCAATCAACGAATCTACGAGTATAGGTGTTTGTGTGGATAGCAAACACGTAACAATTTGGTGCCAGATTGGAAGAGAAAATTCTGGAATATTTGAAAAGGTTCTACAGTGTTCCTCTCAGAAATTAGTGGTAACACGAAGAATTAAGCTACTGGACAGTGTTTGGAGGACTATTTGTGGACTGAATAGTGACTTTAAAGTGGATTTTCGAGAAGTTTCTAGAACATGCAATTTAGAAATAGCTGCAAATACGCGAGTGCCGCTAGTAATAACGTGTTGTAGACTGAAAAAAAGGCCTATTAGAGCAATTTCGGGAAAATTATAGAACATTCTATTTGGAAACTACAGGAGATACGTGAAATGTGTCGACGGGAACGTGTTATAGACTTAAAAAACAAGACTATAAGTGACTTTTAGTGACAATTCTAGAACTTTCGATTTGGAAACCACACAAGATTCGTAAACTGTGTTAACGGGAACGTGTTATAGACTCAAAACAAGACTTATTAGTAATATTTCTTAAAAGTTCTCGAACATTCCATTGCACAATTAGTGAATTTTGTCAACACAAAAGTAACAAACTCTAAATAAGACGTTCTAGTGCTGTTTCGAGTTTTTTCTGGAACATTCCATTATTAAAATAGATGTGATAGATACATTTTATGGACATTATAGTGTAGTCAACTTTATTTTAAACTGATTTACATGTCGTGAGTTAATGGTAACAACAAGAAGTATGGCGGAGAAGAAAAAAGACATGCTTGCAGCATTGTTACAACGGATGGACGCACAGAGAAAAATCATAGACGAATAAGAAAGAAAACGGGAAGAACAACAAGAGAGATGATGACAGGAAGAAAAAGAAGACCAAGAGAGAAGACGCCAGGAAGAAAAGGAAGAACAAGAGAGAAAACCCCAGGAAGAAAAGGAAGACTTAATAAAAATGGTGGAGGGCCTGGAAATAAGACGAAAGGAAGAAAATGAAGAACAAGGAGAAGACGACAGAAAGAAAAGGAAGAGCAAAGAAAGGAACGCCAGGAAGAATTAAGACAAATTATGGAGGGACAGCATCAAGTCATGCTCTCGGTCACTGAACAATTGAAGGAAGATGTACAGGCTGAAGTCATGGAAGTTAATGAAGAAAGTCAGTGAATTTAAACGAAAGTTTGAAGGAGAAATAACTGAAGTTAAGGAAGAAGTAGCTACACTCAAACAACAATTAAGAGAGAAGGGTGGCCAGTTAGTACTGTCTTCTGGTGCTAGGTTACAACCACCTTCCTTCGACGGTTAAAGTTCATGGTCAACTTATAAGAGACAATTTGAAGCAGCTGCATGTTCAAATAACTGGAACGATGAGGAAAAAGCCACAGCATTGGTATTAGCACTAAAGGGCCAAGCATTAGACCTGCTCCAAACAATTCCTGCCGCACAACAACAAAACCTCAGCATTTTGGAGGCGGTGTTAGAACCAAGATATGGCCACCGTAAGGAAAAACAGCAAAATGTACAAATAACAAAGACCGTTAAAATTGATGTTCCGAATTATTAGTCTGGTCCTATTCTGAAATGGAAAAAAGAGAAACCCGACCCGATTGGAAGGACATTTCAAATAAATCAGTGGAGCTGAAGGCTTTATGGGCACAATGGGACTCCCTTATAGTAGAGGATGGTATGCTGAAGAGAACGTGGGAAAGTCCAGATGGGAGGAAAGTTACTTTGAAATTGTTAATCCCCAGGTTTCACATAGCAAATGTACTTCAGCGAGTGCATAATGGAACGTCTGGCGGACATTTTGGCATCAATAAAACTCTGACAAAAGTAAGAGAACGTTTCTACTAGGTAAACAGTCGTCAAGATGTGGAGGCTTAGTGCCGCCAATGTGAAGTTTGCGCGGCAAGAATGGGGCCACAAATAAGAAATAAGCAATATAACACCAGGGCTCCTTTTGAGCACATTGCAATAACAAGTGACCGTATGAAGGCTCGTTATGATCTTAAGGCTAATTCAGGAGGGTACCAGGTGGGAGAGTTGGTTTGGCTTTATAATCCTACAACGAAAGAAAAGCAGGTCCCCGAAGCTTCACCCGCCCTGGGAAGGTCCTTACACTGTCATCACCAGACTAAACGACGTTGTATATAGAATTCAGCAAAGTCCAAAATCCAAGATGAAGGTGTTGCATATAGAGAGACTAGCCAAGTATGCAGGGAAAAATTAATAGCCTGATCGGGACGTTCAGGCTTAAGGAGGGGGCAGTGTTATGCCACTGGACTATGTAGACTGATTAGATGAGAGTGGAATTGTACGCGAACGGCCGGGAATATTCTGGAATGCTCTAGACCGTGTGAATGGATGTATAAATAAGACGCACGGCGGGCCGAGAGTCAGTCTCAAGTTAAACGTGAACAAGTAAAGAAGAAATAAGAAAAGAAACTTATAAGTGTTCAAGTGTGATTATAGTTAAGACAGTAATTAATCTATTGTTGTTAATTGTTAATTAGTAGATAAAGTAGTGAGTAAGTGTTACCTGTACTTTCAATCAACGAATCTACGAATATAAGTATTTGTGTGGATAGCAAACACGTAACAGTATTATAGTAGTGTATATAGTCTTCAAAAAATATTTAAAATGTAACAAATAACTCGAAAGAAAGCTGTATACAATAGGAGCTCAGGATAAACTGTAAACAATAAATCTAATGTTTTTCGGAAGTGGTGTACCTGAGCCGACTCATAGTGAGCTAGTTCTTGGTACCTGCCTTGCAGGTCATTATCAGTCATTAAGACATCAGTGATGTCTGACAGATAGTAGTACTGACCACTAGAGGGATGCACTTATCACTCTCTATATCTGTCTTGCTTAGTCTGCTTTAGGCTAGCTTGGTTTGTTATTATTCTTTGTCTTTTTCATTACTTACGGCATACTGACGAAACCATAACGAGGTCGAAACAGGTATGTCTAGTGAGGAATTGACAAATGATCTCAGCTACCAAATAAGACTTGCAGGTTTAATTCAACACAGGTTGGGGCTTTTGTCTGCTGAGTAGTTGTTTCCAGTAAATATTATTCAGTACATAGTTTAGCCCACCAGGGCTTGAGGTAGCAGCTCTTGGCACATGTTTTGCAGGTTGCTATCAGTCACTAAGACATCAGTGATGTCTGACGGGTAGTAACACTGATCACTAGATGGATACACTTATCACTCTCTATGCCTGTCTTGCTTAGTCTGCTTTAGGCATGAATTTCTTAATATAATCTGGATCTCTGATACAATACTAATAAAATGTCCCCTACATGTAGGCTGCCATACTGTAGGCAACTTATATTGGCTACATATTAACCAATTATAGAAGGTAATGAGAACGCGGATATTTAAATCTTGTTTACCACACACGTTAGTCTAATTCCATGATTATTTTTTAATGTTTTTTTTTTCTAATCATTTAGCAGTATTTTTGATCAAGTGTTTAATTTTTTCCAGTTATATTGTTATTATAGTGAGAATAATCTAATTATGTTATCCTACTGAGAATATCTGGTAGTAATTTGTTTTTGTACATTGACGTGTTTTCTGGTTTTGACATCTGTCATCAGTTTTGTCTTAAATTTTAAAAAATGAACCACAAACGATTTAGTTCAGCGTCAGTAGTAAAACTTATCATACAAACTAAAGAAAATGCATGTAAAAATACTATGGTAAGTAATAATTCGATATGGAAACATTTTCCAATCATTTTATGACGAAGGGGTTACAAACTAGAAGAAAATATACCAGTCAAGGGTGAAACATTTACAATTGTGTTTTTGTGTTCTAAAATTTTGCAGTTTAATTTTGAAGCACTATAAAGTTACTTTATTTAGTTTAAATTGAGACAAAAAAAATTTTAAAAGTTATATTTTGTTTTTCTTTCTCTTTTTTGAGACTTACTACCACATGAATAATTCTTCGTTATTTAAAAAATATAGTTAGTTACCCAGTATGTTACTGGAAAAATAAACCTCTGCGCTTGTGACTTTATGTCAAAAAATTAGTCAGAGGGTGTTTTTTTGACAACTAATATGAGACACAAAAATAATATAATTCCCTAAAAGTGTTGGAAAACGAATCGGTTTTTTTTTTCAAAGTTATTTATTTATGTAAGGTTACGTGAGCATAATAGTTATATTTGAAAGGGTGAAATTGAAAAATCGAAAATTTGTGAACATGCTTGGGAAAATGGACATAGAATAAACTGGGATTCGACAAAAATTTTAATGAAACAAGCAGACAGCAAAAAGAAAAGTTAAGAAATCGGCAATAATATTATTGAATGAAGAAAAATGCTTATCTTATTGCTCTGTAGATTTTGGTACAACGTGGTTACCGATGTTAAAAGACAAATTGACCAAAATTGATATTGTATAATTTTTAAGTATCAACAGTTCCATGTAAGTATCTATGGACATTAATTAATGAACAAATAATATGTGACAAGTTTCACGCTTGACATATTCTAAAAAAGATAAATAATTTTGAAAAACAGATTCGTTTTCCGAAGCATTAGGGAATTATATTATTATTTCTGTGTCTCATATTAGTTGTCAAAAAGCACCCTCTGACTAATCTTTTGACATAAAGTCACAAGCGCAGAGGTTTATTTTTTTCAGTAACATACTAGATAATCAACTATATTTTTTAGATAACTGAAGAATTATTCATATGGTAGTAAGTCCCAAAAAAGTGAAAGAAAAACTTAGAGAATGCCACAAATAACATTCAGACAATAATTATATATTATATTTAAACATTAAAAAAATAATGTTTTGAATACCATTTGAGAGTGAGAATAAATTAGAAAATAATTCTCCGGTTCTTTTCTCAAACTTGTTACCAATCAGCAACAGACACTTGAGCCCTACGGGCTCTGGTGTCTATTGCTAAGCAACAGGTTTTTGAAAAACTGTCAAATTGTTTTCAATTTATTCTCAGTCTTTCGTGATATTTCTACTGATTATTGGCAACTAACAGATAAGTTGTGTTATTATCACAGTGATGTATTACAAATTAGTTAAACACTGTTTAAAAAAAAAATTATTTCACATTTGAGAAGAGAAAAACAACTCGATTTAAAAATGTTTTATTATAAAAAATTACAGAACTATCCAGCTTTTAAGAAAAACCTATTGGTGTTTGATAACTACCAAACTTATGAATGAACGTTACACCTTCTTTTTTTTTTCTGGTGGAAATTTCGCAACCAGGAACCAAACAATGCATTTTTACTTAAAAGAAGTATTATTAGAAGAATTAAGTAGAAGTTCTACACTATACAATAACCACAAGATGTCACTCAAAAACTAATAAACACAGAACAAATCTAATAAAACTGACAGATCAGGCAAAACGTACAATAATTAATAAACCCAGTCACAGCATATCACAAACAAATTGTCCAAAGATGACAATTGACAAATCGAAACCCAGTGTGGCAACGCAAAATCACTAATTTTTACCAATAATAAATTGAAATGTAACTTGATTGCCCACAGTATGGCGGCCCCCTATAAAGAGACATTTCCTCAAGATCGAGCAATACCAATTAGAGATCCAGATTATATTGAGAAAATCGTGGCTTTAGGCTAGCCTGGTTTGCTACTATTATTTGTCCTTTCCATTACTTATGGCAACTGACAAGAACATAACAAGTTTGAAACCAGTCTATGTCTAGTGAGGAATTGACAAATGATCTTAGCTACTAAACAAGACTTGCAGATTTAATTTAATGCAGATCATGGCTTTTGTTTGCTGAGTAGTTATTTCCTGTAAATCTTATTCAGTATATAGTTTAGCCCACCAGGGCTGGAGGTCGCACCTCTTGGTACCTGCATATCTTCTTAGTTAATAATTTCTTACTAGTGAAGTTGTATTGCTACAGGTTTTTTACGCCACTGAATTTAATTTTTAAGGTGATTTTAGTGCTCCGATTTGAAAGTATCCTTAGGTAGAGTGAATCAAAAAAATTTAAAGAAAAGATATTACCTATTAATTTTTGAAATAGTTAAAAAAATATAAATATAATAATAAATATATAAATTTATGGTAAAATTTTCAATATTAAAGTTAAAACTATCCCATCTTAGGGGTAACATTTATATGAGTAAAAAAACATTAAAATGCAACACAGTATTCGTTTGTAATATTTCTGGGGTTTCTGTATTATATTTTAAGGTTGTTTTTATTGTAAGTATCGAATATGATCATATTCATAGTACTAATTTATAATAAAGCGCTGCCAAATCAAGCGTACCGTGCCGCGCATTCACAAACGTTGCAGCAACACTCAGTTTGGACGGACAGCTGCATAGTTCTCCGTCCGAATTGCATGTTGCTGCAACGTTTCCAAATTCGCAACACAGCGTGCTTGATTTGGAGGCGCCTTTAAAACAATTCTCTAAATAATCCTTCACTGTGTCACTCCTGTGCTTCATAACTTTTTTATGTAACATTAGACAAGTTATATTTTTATCAGACATTTTAAGACAATGAAAACAACAAACACAAAACGTTCAGACAAATTTTATCACAAAACAATCCCCAGAAGCACTATTTATGTAGTACTGCACAAATGGTTCACAGCGCTTGCTGTTTAACAAAGTAGTAGCAGCTAATTTTTGCATTTATACCTTCTCTAGACCCTACTTAATTAGTTGGTGTCAAGTTTACGAATTCCTGGCAATTCCTTCAATTTGCAGATTAGGTAATATTCTAGAAATTATACTAACAGGGCTATTGTATTGAGGCCATTTCTAGGAATTTTATATACATAATATGGAATATAAAATATACTTATCCCCTGTTTTAAACAATGCCTTACAAGGTATTTGAAGCGATTTTAGTCATTACCTATTTGTAAAAGCACTTGAAGGAGGAATAAATGCACGTTTTTAAAGAAAACTGCGCGTTTACATATTTCTTGGTTTTTCTTCTAGTGCTCCAAAATCTTCATAAGTAATGCAGTGTCAAAAATTAATAGCTCTACACGTGATTTATTACAACAGTGACATATTTTTAAGTTAATTAAAAAATAATTAAAACATGAAAGAAGCATTTCTATCGCCTTTTTTTAAAATCTAGCCCATTGTGCGATGGCAGAAGTTATGTCTGCGCATATGAAGGTTCAAGCATATCATATAAGTAAAGCTGCAAATCGTTTTTGTGTATCATGGTCGTAGAGTAGATGTACTTACTGTCGCCGGCATTCACCTTGGCCACGAAACTCTTTCTCCAGTCCAGTCTATTATTAGCTTTCGAGCTGTGTACACGTTAAGTCACTTGGGCATATTGCATATTGTTTTTGTGTTTTTATTTTATTTGTTGTACTGTATTGTTGATATTAATGTAATAATAAAGCATGGCAGACGTATGCAGGGGTAGAAAACGGCCATTTGCTGACAAAATGAATAAATTCATAGGTGAATTCCCGGACTTATTCTATGATGGTGCTAAAATAATTTGTAAAGTGTGCGAGAAAGATTTGATGTGCTGGGATAAGCGTGATTGTGGACTTCACGTAAATAGTGTACACCATAAAAACAAAAAAAATGGCGTGCCTTCGACAGCATAGTTTATGTTTGATTTACTATTAATGCTGATTGCCTGTGATGTTCCGCTGCACATACTCGTTAAACAACCATTTCGAGAGTTATGGAATAAATACAATGCCCAGGTGAAGTTACCAAGTCGCACAACGTTATGTAACTAACTGTACACGTAGACATGGTAAATAAGATGAAATGTGAATTAAAAAATACACGGCTGTGGTTATCTGTTGATGAGACAACAGATTGTAAAACAAATTCTATTTTAAATATTATAGTACGAGTACTGGACCCTCTTAAACCGACAATTCCACTGTTACTAGCTAGCAAGAGACTAAGCCAGTGTACTAGCGAAACAATTACCAGGGTGGTGCTGGACACGTTAGAAAAATTTGAACTGTCAAAAAGCAAGTGTTGATGTTTGTGACTGACAATGCGTTCGGTAGGCCGTTCTTTTGCAAGAACAAGGTTGTATGTTTATACATGTTACGTGTAAAGTGCATGCTTTACATCATGTGGCAGAAACTATTTGAAAAGGCTTTCCAGAGGTGGATGCATTAATAGCAAGTACAAAAAAAGTGTTTCTTAAATCTCCTAAACGTCTCTGTGCATTTCATAGCAAGTGTCCCGGTATCCTGAACCACCACAGCCGATTCTTACACGTTGGGGAACATGGTTGCAGGCAGCTTTTTATTATGCTGAATATTTCCAACAAATAAAAGCTACAATTCAATCCAGATGAGGCTGCAGCTATTAAGGAAAGTCAGACAAAATTCGAAGATATTTCCGTTGAAGCAGCTTTAAAAAATATTGTGAAGATCTATAAACCATTACATGAAAGCATAAAAAAATTAGAAAACAGTGCGTTGTCATTAGCGGAGTCACTGCAAATAGTGGACGAAGTAAATCTACTGCTACATGCTATAGGTGACGTAACAAATGAGAGCGTTAAAGAAAGGTTCGCAAGTGTGTTAAATAAAGACACCGGTTTTACCAAATTAAGACAAATATGTGATGGTGCAGCCCCAGATCCGTTAAGTGCGTTCAAAGACTATTTTACGTATGCGTGTATTACATCAGTAGATGTCGAACGGTCATTTTCAAAATATAAGAATATATTTTCACCAAAGCGAGCATCACTCATGGAGACAACCATAGAAACATACCTGATGCTGCAAAATGGCTACACATCTTTTCCACTTTGTGATAAGCAAGCTAGTTCTTCAAGCTAGTTAAGAGGGTAAGTTTTACATACATTGTTATAAATTGTAAGTTTATTGTTTCTCGTATTAGTTAATTTCGCGTATGCCACTATCCCACAGAACATTTTTGACAGCCCTACATATAAGGTTTTGAAACACCTCTAAGAACATAAAAATACAGAATTAATGAGTTTGGATCGCAATGATATTTAACAGGTGGTCTTCTACATGGCGGATTATTCTACCATTACCATTTGGCCTAGTCCAGATGAATCACCCTGTATAAGAACAAAATGTTATGAGACTTATGAGTATTCACAATTTGCTACTGTTCTGTTACATAGTTCGTTGTATTGATCCAAAATACCTGTTAAGGGTAAAAATTAGACCAGTATAATAGATTATTAACTTAGGGTGTCCAACATTTCAAAATATGAAGTCTTTAATATAGACATTAAAATTTGATATTTACAGTCAATTGTTTATTTTTCACTAAACTAGCACTTCTATCTAGTCTGTCAATATTAAACCCTACAATTTAATTGGCTCGTCATTGGTCAATTTGCAGCAGTTGCCATTTGTGTTAAAAGTCATCACATACCTGCAGAATATGAACTGCAACCACAGTAGTTACTTTATAAATTGACACTCTGATTCCCTATTCTTTATAATGCAGCAGCATGCAACACAGTCTATAAATTAAACTTAAAGCTCAGAAGTTGAGGCATCATGAAACAGATCAATTTAGAGATTATAAATCACAGAAAACTCCAAATTTATGGCATGGAATACGAATTTTTATTTTTAACTATTTTGACTTTGACGATTCTTAACTTTTTTTAACCCATCACTTGACTGGTCAGAAATGCTATTTACAACTATAATTAATACTTACAGATTTAGTTCTTGTTTCAAATTGAAATCTTCCTACATCCATTGTAATGCCCCTATTTCGTTCTTCGCCAGTTTCATCAAGAACCCAAGCATACATGAAGCTTTGTTTTCCTAGTTTGCGGCTTTCTTGTTCATATTTGTGCATTATCCTTTGATTTATCTTAAATAAAAATATTTAATCAAAAGAAAATTATGTGTTCTTGTTTTCCAACATAATTTAAATATTTTTATGTTAGAGTGTAACAGTGTAATAATTCTTTTGTTTTTTTGTCCGATATAAATTAAACTGGTCTCAAAAGATAAAGGTCACCAAGGTCTATTTAAGACCACAAAATCATTTTCCATCTTTAAATGCAAGGCCATCTACGATGCTAAATTATATGAAAGAAATCAAAAAATTATAGTAGGCATTTTTTAATCAAAAAATTTGATAACTTATTCAAAATCATTCAAAAACCCTGAATCCGAAGTTAAGTTAAATTTAAAAAAATGAGGTTTTGATGAAAAAAAATTGCAGTCCTAAATTTCTCGTTTTGATAAGCATGCTCTGACTCCTTTGTTTCTAGACAATTTTGTAAATGTCAAATTAGTTGTCAAGTAAATCTGTTGGCATTCTGTCTGATTTTTTGTATTTTAACATATTTTATTTCAATTAAAATGCTTACATACAACTGCGGAAAAAGTGGAAACTGTTAGATTAGTTGGTGATAATTCTCATGCAGCGAGGGAAGCTGCTACAGAATTTAATAGTCGGCATCCAAATCGACCCCCAATAGATCATGTAAAAGTTTGGTGAATTAATAATTTGTTCAATAAAACTGGCAAAGTGTGCAACAAACAAGAACAACGTGTGAGGGATCATGTTAGAGATACAGAAATTCCTCAGTTTGTGAGAGAAAATCCAAGGTGTAGCCTAAGGAGAATGTCCACAATTTTAAATGTACCTAAGGATACAATTTGGAGATGCTTCCGTCGAAATAAATTACATCCCTTCAAGCTTACACACATTAGAAGAAGGAGATGAATCAAGGCGGCTGGAATATTGCTTTTGGTGTCAGAGAGAGTTTTTGAACAACCCTAATTTTTTTTTAAATATTTTATTCTCAGATCAAGCGACATTTACAACTAATTGCACAGTTAACTCTCAAAATACTCGAAATTGGTCCATTGAAAACCCTCATTGGGTTGTAAACTGTCGACGCCAGTATTCAGAAAAGGTGTATGTGTGGTGCGGTATTTTGAATGAATAAATAATTGGGCCATATTTCTTTGAGGTAAATTTAAATGCAGAACGTTTTCTAATTTTTTTGCAAACTGAATTCTCAATCGAAATTGAAAACTGGCCCAATTTTTCCCAGAGGTGGATTGGAAGAAATAGCCCTTTTATTAATTGGCCTCCGAGGTCACCTGATCTCACGCCCTTGGACTTTTTTTATGGAGGTTCCTAAAAAATCAAGCCTACAAAACGTAGCCACGAAATAGACTACAAATGAAAAATCGGATTATGCATGCTTGCGTTGAAATTACGCCTACAACCCTCCGAAAAGTTATGAACAACAACAGAAAGCGAACTGAGGCATGCATTAGGGCTGATGGAGGTTTGATAGAACATAATATTTAATTCTTTTGGTTGTATTTATTATTCATTTGTGTAAATTGTGTTTCAAAAAAAATAAATTTAGAAATAATTTTTATTAAAATGCCAAATGATTTTTTTCATCAAAACCTCATTTTTTTTTAGAATTTAACTAAACTTCATATTCGGGGGTTTTTGAATGATTTCGAACAAGTTTTGTTAATAAAATGTTTGGATTAAAAAATGCCTACTATGATTTTTTGATTTCTTTCATATAATTTAGCATCGTAGATGGCCTTGCATTTAAAGATGGATTGTGATTTTGTGGTTTTAAATAGACCTTGGTGACTTCTATCTTTTGAGACCAGTTTGATTTAAATCGGACAAAAAACAAAAGAATTATTATGCTGTTACATTCTTAAGTGAGACACACTGGATATGGAATCTGTCATTTAAAAAAAAACGTGATTTATTCTAAGTTTTGTTCAAATTATGGTTTGTGTATGTGTATTTTGAACAAAACTTAAATACACTAATTACGTTTAGGTAATAATTATATAGGATGTTTCAGATTTAAAGTGACATAGTGTAATGGGAGATAGACCTAACTTAGCCGAGTTCAAAACACCCCCAACTTACCCTTGAATGTTCACCGTTTTTGAGATACAGGGCATATTATGGTTTTCGATTAAAACTGTATTCAGCCATATTTCTGGAATGGCTTTAAATATTGGTACACAATCTATTAAAAATATTATGCTCAATTATTCCAATGAAAAGCATAACTTACTTTAAAAAAAATTTCAGGACCAGACTCAATTTTAATAATGTTGCTCTCAGTGCCGATAACATTACCCTGTGTATTATTTTTTGATTAATGTTAGTAAATGTTTACAAAATCAATGGACCAGAGTATAAAATAATGTTATAATATTTGAAAGCACGTTTAAGGTTAATCTCCAATAAATTTTCAAAAATATTGATTGATCAAATTTTAAATTCTACAAATAAGGCAATCAACTAGTCAACGTCATTATTTCATTACATTTATTTAATATTAGGTTCTCTAAAATCCGCCCAGATGGATGGTAACAATGTCTATAAAATGTTTAAATTTGCTGTACTACGTAATATAAAATTCAGCTTTTTAACATTCATATCATACCATGTAACCGTAAACTTTACCTTATATTTGTTAACTATTTATCAGAATAATACAAGTATTTAATTACGTCCTCTTCCTCCACTTAAACATTACTTCTGAATAACAGCTGATCTTTCTCTTCCAAGCATACTATCACCCTAGTCAAATAGTTGGGACAGTTGAAAACTTCAACTGTCCGAGCTATGAGGTACTAATAATGTGTGAAAGTGTGAGTCGCCATATTAATGGAAAATTTACTACCAAATTTTTTGTCAATGGTAACACAATTTTTTTTTACATTCTGGTTAGATGTTGAAATCAAGTTCAGATGGCAGAGATACTAGCAATTATGTGGTGTAAAATAATAAACTTTACAAGTAAGATTTAGAATGGTAATGGTAATGGTGGGAGAGGGTGACGCCCCGGCAAGTAGGCCGCAAACGGGCCCTTTTTACCAACCTCAGGATGCCACTCATCTCCTCCCTTAGAAGCGCCACAGACCGAAGATACTATGTCTCAGGCACCCAAACGCTTCACACTGTCCCAGGAAGTGGTAAGATGTTTCTTCACCATTCCCGCATCCTGGACATGTAGGGTCTTCCTCAATACCTATCAATGATAGATGCCTCCTAAGTCTGTAGTGGCCTCGCAGAACTACGATTAACAGATTCAGAGTTTCCCGACTCCGGCCCAGTAACCAGGCCGATCTTGATTTGTTCGGCCCGTCACAAAATCTCAGGTTTGCCTGCAGGCCCTGTTGGTCCTCCAATGCTTCCTCAGTGTCTCGTGGGCCAACTCATTGAGGACCGTTGTGACCTGCCTTCTTGTAATGCCTAACATAGGCTCAAACCCGAGACAGGGTTCCTCGGCTCCAAGTCTAGCCAATTCATAGGCGTTCGTTGCCTGGAACTCCGGTATGTCCCGAGACCCACACCAGTCTCACTTGTTTATGCCTGGCAAGCTCTTCTAGGGCATCCCCACACTCCTGGACGAGAACTGCTCTCGTCCTGGGGGAGCACTCCACATTTAGAGCAGCCTGGCTATCGGAGCAGATGTATATCATCTGTTCCATCCCATTCCTAACCTCAGCCTTACCCGCCACCGCTAGGATGGCGTAAACCTCTGCCTGGAAGACTGTGGTGTAGGAATCTAGAGCAAAGTTCACCTGTACTTCTTAGTAAGCTTTAGAAGTAACTAAGGATATCTAAGCTGGTTGCCGAAAAATTAAATAACCTTTTTTTGCAGTTACAACGATTTTTCTTTTATAAAAAGAAGGATAATTTTAAGATAATTGTAGGACATTACCTCATTATTACCCGGTATGTATTAACTATATTACATGAGAAATCTACATCCATTATTTTTATCACTTTAAGATTCAAGAAACTTACCTGTCCTAATTCGCACAAGAGATGTCCCATAAGTGTACTTTTACCAGCATCCACGTGACCAATGACAACCATGTACAAATGCTCCTTACCATCACCCCTTTCTTTTTGATACAACTGATCTGGATCAAATTTGTTATCTCTTATTTTTCCCACCTTATCCTCCACATTATCAGAATTGATGGAAATAACTGGGGTTTCTCTTCCAGAAGCAGGAGATTGAGATCGAGGAGTAGTACTAGATCTGAGATCCTTTTGAGGTAGTTCAAAACCTTTTGTTACATTTGTTGTCGTTTTTGGAGTAGAAGTAACAACTTTAATGCTTGAGGTCTCCGGTTCAGTGGATTGGATGGTTGTTGGTTGTATGAATACTTTCAGAATAATAAGTAACGATATTTTCAACAATAAAAGTAAGATTAAAGAGTTATTCGAATTTTAAAAGTGTTTCTCTCAACAAATGATGCATCATGTTATTTTTATCACTGACTGCCATTATAAGGGAAATAAATATATGAGTATTTATATCAAACATTTTTTTCTAAAAAATTTGGGTGTACAGATGATTATTATTAGTGGTTATTTTTGTTTACGAAACAAAATAATTTCCATTACCAAGGCAATCACCTGAGGTGATTCTATAACACTGGAACCACTAACTTAGAAATTTATCTGAAACCTCACTTTCTTTAATGTATTCACATCACAGATACATGGAACCCACAGTTTTGCTATAATATTATAATAATTCTTTGTTTTTGTTCATAAATCATAACTATTTGTTTTATTTGTATCGCCGGCGAATTAACTACAGCCACTCTCCACATCCGTAGAATGGTGGGGTGAGATCGCATGCTTTAATTCACATGTAGGACCCAAATCGTAAATTTGACGAACATGTATAAACAAAATACAGTGAGCGCTGAATAACTCGAACAGGCGTTAGAGAAAAGCAAACGATGTACACGTGTAGATTTCTTATGTGAAGTATTGATGATGCTTCTTGTTCTTACTATAGGTAGAGAGGGCATAATCTATACACGTCATTACTTGCTTTCGTTTTATTACCTGTTATAATAATTAATTATTATTATAATTGAAGGTGAAACATCTGAGGTTCAAGTGCCCTAACAATACATTAAGTTGAGAGGGAGAGGGGGGGGGTAACGTAGTTTTGATAATGGCAATCAATATTATATAATAAAGGCCAAAAGTGATCATAATTACAAAAAATTCAACATGATGTAGGTGATTTTTGAATTCACATGTGAAACATATTTGTTTTTTTGCTAATATTGTTAAAAAAATTGGTTTCATTATAAAATACTTCTTAAATGAAGCCTATTCCATATAAAAACAATATGATGCAACCTATGTTTGGTAAGAGTGTAGTTGTTATTATGAACTAAACAACAGACAATTACAATTATTGTACTATTATATTGAACATTATTATAAAATTTGTACTTTATGTTCTCTACATTTCTTTTTTAACAATAATTAGTACAAATAATTAAAGGAAAATATTAATGCAATACAAGCGCTCACTCCTAGATCAATTTACAAAGAAAGAAATTATTATCATGTTACTATAATAAATTACACAATTCATTAAAAATAGATACATACATGATTAGTATCTGACATCACCAATTTGTTATACATAAAAAAAAACTAAAATTACCCTTAATATCAATAGAGGAAATAATCCAAATGAAACAAAATAAACATAATGTCACAGTAAATTTATGTATGTACAGCTGCCGCAACACAAAGATTTCTAATCTAAAATTTTAAATAATTTTTTCGCAGCTCGGCCGCCTAACTATATATATATTGACTTGAATGAATGCACGAGTTATGTGGAGGGAAGTGATTTATTGCCTATCTTTAGATTTTACTCTCTACAAAAGAGAGAAAGGAACGCGTTCACTTTCAAATCACAAATGACCTAGAAACCTTTACGTTGCGGCAGCTGTACATCTGCCTGACAAATTAGACTGTCAATTTTAAAAATAACACCTTTATTTTGTGATTATTTGTAAACTGTTTTGAAAATAACCTTTACGATACGAATTGTTTTAAACTCTTGAATGAAATTCTTGTTCAGCAAATTTTACCTATTTATCTATATTCTAATGTAAAAAATTGTTTATTAAACCAATAACAGTTATTAAAATCAGAACAGTTATGCATTTAATTGTAGTTTCATTTTTATCACATATTATACATACACATAATTTGAGTTTTAGGAAAAAAATAGAGAAAAGAAATTTAACTGTATTTATGTTAGTGTCATTTATAATATATATCTACAAAATCTATATGTATAAAATCTGTTACAAATTAGTAAATATCAAAAATGTATGTAAAAAATTAGTTCTTTATATATATCTCAAATTATCAGATTGTGATATGTTTATTGCCATTTGTTTTAGTAGAGGTTACAAATAGAAAATATAATGTTTTCCCTGAGATATTTTGTTTATTTTGTATCATATAGGACAAAACCTTTATTTATTTTACCTTTTTAAATAAGATCTAATAATATCATCAGGGATGGAACATTAAAGGTAAACCTTTTCAATCTGCTTAAATTACAAGTATCTGTTGTCGTTATTACAGGTCTAGATCTCTTGTAGTTTCTACATAAGACTTTGGCAAATCGAGATTTAGATTTTTTATTACTTATGTGCATCAATAAAATATTACGTATATCAAGTTTACACGGTAATAGCTTTCTATTTCTTGGTAAAATTTGTTCTTCACAATTTATGAATGGTATATCAAATTTTTCAAATTTTGTTTGATGGTTATTATTGGAAACAGATGGAAGACTGTTTGTGTTTTTTAATGCAACAGACAGATCAATATGCCAATCTTCCAAAAGATTGTTTTTATTTTCAACAGAACTTAAGGATTTTGTATCACATACTTGTAATTTAGCCAATTCATTTGCAGTTTTGGTAATGTCTGTCTGTGTTTTTGTTTCAGGACTATTTACCCTATTTTTTTAAAAAAATTCGTTTGTAACTTAACTGGTGTAGTATTTAAATGACTTGAAACCAATTCAGATAAACTACTGAATTCACAATTGTCTGCAACATTTGTTTTCGACAAAGGGGTATTTGATACTGTAAAATTATGTGTATCACCTTTTGTAGCGTTTAATTTTGGTATAACAAAATTATTTGTTTTGGGGTTTTTTTTTTTGTAAATTTTTGTTAAAGTTTAGTATACTGAATCCTTTCTTTTGAGCCTCATTATTAGAATATGAGTCCATACTTTTTAAACCGTTTAATTTTGGTATTAAAAAGTTTTTACATTGGTTTGTAACATCTTACCTTACGTAATTTGTAAAATGAAGTAGAAAGGGAACATGAAAAAAAAAAAATAAAATGATAGTTATACAGTGACCCATTTAAAAGCAGGGCACCTCTCTAAAATTTTTTATTTGTTGGCCGATTTAAACATTTTCTTTTTTCTAAATGATAGTGTTTCAATAACTCTACTGTGGTGCCAAATTTCGAAATGAAATTTAAAATTTTAAAGCCTGCTTTGAATTTTTTCAAGGCCAAAAACCTAAAAAAAGTGTTAGCAATTTTTTCAAATGGGTGTAACTGAAATTTAACAAAATAATATTGGTTTCTAACAGAAATATGCCATTAAAATTTATAACATGTTATCAAAATATTTCAAATAGTCGTCATGTAAATCACAATTTTGTAAATATAGTTGAGGAAACCTATATTGTGACCGGACGTTCGGGGTAAGACACTAAGGAACGCAGAGCCGGATTTAACTGTATTGTTCGTTCGTTTACTTTTTTAATATAGGTTTTTGTGCTCAATTTAGCTAGCAACAATTTAACAATTGTACAAAAAAGTATTAACTTGAAATAAAAGTAATGAATTTAACGTATTGACTACAGATACAGCAGTTACAGTATTCAAGTTTGCTTAATATAAATTGTTATTAACCAACAAGAACTGCGAGGAGGTATGAGCAATTCCTGCCAGGAAAGGATGGGTATGGAATATTAGTACAGAATAAAGAGATTATTTGAAAAGTAACAAGAAACCTTTTAAAACAAAATAAAAACAAAAAATATACTCTCAAAATAGTAACAGTAAACAACTAAAAATAAATTCTAATATTAAGTTATTACTACAATAAAAACAGAGACATATTTTTGTCCAAATGAAAAAAAATAAATAACATTAATAAATAATAACATCCTGAAAAAGAATGTTTTTCAAACACTACGAAAGCACAAAACCGGAATTAAATAATGCAATTCATTCACTTCTTCACTTTACATCACTTCACTTTACCTCACCTCACATTGCTTCTTCATCTAAAATCTCGCCCTTCACACCCTCTTCTTCATTTTCATATGAACCACTATCCTCGTTCAAATTTATAATAAATTTATTTCCACTATTTATATGAAATTTGGCAATTTTTTAAATAATCATCCTCAATTATAATTACTTTCCTAATTCTTTTTCTCAATCTTTCTTGTTAATTTATGACACTTCATTTTGATTTAACTCTACAACTTTTTTATCGAATTTCGGAAAAATATTTCCTTTTCTGACATTTTTCTTCAATTTACACCAAATTAATTTAATCGGGTTGAAAATACAGAAATATGGAGGTAATCTCAACACTCTGTGGCCATATCTCTCCGCTACATTATCTATAATATACTTCTTCTCATAATATTTCTTTTGCAGGACTTCCAACAGTTGTACTTTATTATAATTTTTCTCATAATAGAGATCATGTTCCATTTAAAAAAATTTGCAACCCAAAAGAATATTGTAAAAAGATTATTGTAAACATTAAGACAAATTTGTTTTGCTTGCTCGGTCAAATGTAACAGATTTTTTCTTACTGAAAACACTAATGAACATTAATTTTCTTTATCACTGTAATCACTATCACTTTCATTTTCACAAACACAATAAGATGCAGACGTAGAGTCCTCCCACAGTCGAAACATTTTTACATCAAATACCTTCTTAAATTATTTTCAAAAACACACCAGCAAATTAACATATAAAATAATTATTACTCATATTGCACTATTACACAACTCACTTCAACAAGATAACCTTCTTAAAATATTTTCAAAAACACGCCAGCAAATAAACAGGTATTAAATAATCATTATTTGTCTTATAATATTATACATACAAATATATCAGCACTGCTAGAATGATTCGGTAACAAAATTAAGTGCGGCCCTGAAGTATCACAGCATGTAAGCTAAACTTCGCCTCGGTCGTGTGCCAGCAAACACAACAATCATCGTTCTTGCTTTAATGTAAGCGGTGTAAAAAACGGAAGATGTGATGTGTTATATTTCCCGCCCACATGTCGCGTCTTGCCCCGCACATCCCGTCACAAACTAGGTTTCCTCAACTATAACATTGTTTACAATGCTCCTTTGACTTGATTTGTAAAAATGTATAACCAACAGTTATTCATAAATTATAATGTTAGTTGTTTTGTTTTGTTAGACATGCTTTAATTAGATACAGCTCCATATTAAGAATTATTTTTATTAGCAAGCTTTGCAAATATTATGAATAACTGTTGGTTATTTATAAATTTTTACAATTCAACTGATAACGGTCTAAAGGAGCATTGTAGACAATATTATTTACAAAATTGTGATTTATATGACAACTTTTCGCAATATTTTGATAACGATAACATAATATAAATTTTAATTATGCTATATTTCTGTTAGAAATCAATATTTTTTTTTAAATTTCGGCCACACCCATTTGTAAGTATCCTAAACCCAGTGGTGTAGTCAGATTAGAGATAAAAAAAGGGCCAACACTTTTTTTGGATTTTTTGGCCTTGAAAAAAATTCGAGGTAGGCCTTGAAATTTTAAATTTCATTCCGAAATTTGGCACCACAGTAGAGTTATTGAAGTTCTATCATTTAAATAACGTTTAAATCGGCCAAATAAAAATTTTAGAGAGGTTTTAAATGGGTCATTCTGTATATTCAATTCAACAATAATTGTTAATTCATGGATGCACTTCTGTGAACAGTATCTATAAAGGCACGAACATTTTAATAGGCAAAACAAACAAGTGCAAGTCACATCATTAAAAAAACCCGACATTTAAATATTCCTAGAATAATAAAAAGTTGAAATTAATAAAAGATAACGTTTCTTTACCTACAATAAAAATTTACATATAATTTAGCTTTAAAACAGTACACATTATTAATAGATATTAGGGAAAACTTATGACATGCCAGAAACGGAGCTAATCTTTCTATTATATTCCATATTACACGCGATATAATAGCAATAAAAATAAGTTGTAATTTCTGACAGTGACGTTACACATCAAGCTAAGCTTTTTCACATCAAATCGGCACCTATTTGGCTTCGTCCATGGCCGCGAAATATAAAGTGACAGATGAATAATTTTTGCGTCTAGAAACATGTAAAAAGAACGCAAGTAAATTGAAATTTTTTTACACAGATTTATGGAACAATAATCTGATTATGTACAGGGTGAACTCGCGAGAATTTCGACTCCCCTTTTCTCCATTATATACAGAGCATTCTATTTAAAAAAATGTAAGCTGGGTTGGTCACACTTTTATGAACTACCATGTATATTTATTAAGGTCATCGTAAAAATATTCATAAAATTCCCTATAATTCATTTTTTGAAACTTCTTTCTAACTCCAAAAAATAATGGAGAAAAGAGTGGTGGGAATTCTCGCGGGTTCACCCTGTACATATTAAAAATATATTAATTTTAATAATAAGAAAAAGTAAAACACACAGTTAACGTATCATTTGAACAACATAAGAATAATATTGATGATTTAGGGTGGGGCCCAGATGTGTCTTTATAAATAGCAGGTGAGCAAACGTTTCTCAATTGATAGGATTTGCAAGAAGCTGTGACTCTCCCATGCCGATGAATTTAGTTTGACAAATTATTTAGTTGTGGTGTTGTATGTATAGAGAACGAGCAAGATGGTTTTTATTTACAATATTAACTGGTTTTCTGGTTAGTATTTTTATTTACGATATAGACGATATTTTCTGTTTAGTGTAGTGCATTTGTAGACTACAAAATAAAGAGGAAAGGTGTCTTCAGAAACAGTACGTGAGTAGATTAGTGATTATCCTGAGTTGGCTTTTGATGGTGTGGAGCTGGTGTGTAAAGTGTGTGACATTAAACTGTCCTATAAAAAAGAAAACCAGCGTGACACAACATGTGGCGACAAAAACACCCAACATTAATTTTCAGAAACTGGACAGACAATTCAACGTGACTTTACTAGTCTATGGTAGGGTGTAACATTCCCTGGAAGCAATTAGACAATGCAGTATTCAGGGAATTTATAGAAAAAATTGTAGGGGGACAATATGCGAAAACTCAACTGCCTAGATTCACTACAATAAGAAAACACTATTTGCCACAAGTGGCTGATCGAATTATTGGCAATGTTTGCTTTGAATTTGAGTGCAAATATATTTAGCATGAATGAGACAATCAACGCAGCGGTATCAAAAATTGCCAACTTATTGGTGGGAACCTAGTGAATATAATGATTAATAAAATTATAATGTTTTGTGTACAGTCCCCGTCCCTCGCTCCATCCATCCGCATGATGCTTGAAAAAGTTCACAAATAGATATCTGCTGTGACAACAATTTCGCAGTATAGGTGTTAAAACGCTTCTTATAAGTTCAGCTGCCTCGAAAAAAAAAGACTGCTAGCGTTACTGTTACACATACCACACGTCCAGCCCTCTTCAAACAGCATGGAATTATTTTATATGTTGCACCTTTCTGCAGCTTCCAACTTTCTTTAAAGACATTTCCAAGGTATGGTAATGTTTCATTATAATTGGAAAATTTTATGATGGAATATCTGTATATGCCTCCCTAGTGCGACCCTGTTGTTTACGTCATGTCATAATTTTTCCTTATGTCTAGTTAGCAGGGTTCATTCGAAAATTATTGAATTTTGCCAAGCAAATATATAAGTAATTCTAAATAGGATGTGCCATTTCATCTAAAAAGTTAGTTACTGTTCAATTCAAATGGAATATCAAACATAAGTTGGCAAGTTACTTCTAGTACTATATATCTAGAATCCCATATTATTTTTAAAAATGTTTCAAGACAATAAACCTGTATGTCGACCTTTTGGAAAATTAAAGCTAGTTTTTTTACTCATTTAATTTTTGATAACACTTAGAAAATATTTGATTTCTCATCACCAGCAACTAAATGAAAATGTATTCAGATAAATGAAACTTGTTCACTAGAAGGCATATTTTACAAAAAAAAAATCTATTAAAAATTCACCTTTGTCCTTTCGTTCTGCAGTTTCGGTCTGCTTGAGTTGAGGACTTTCTAAAATAATATTCAATGACTGTTCGACATTAAACTTCTGATTTACAATAATATTAACTAGGTCATTTCGTGATATGGCAGTGGATCCTAGTGTTGTCCTTATTAGAGATAAACAAGATTCAAGTTTTGCTTTCTCTATATCAGATAATTGTGCCTCCACCTCGTCCTCTTCTTTAATATCCCCTTCGGAGCTCCTAGTAGAATTTTCTCGATTATATAAAAACTGTCTACTGCTTGGTGATATATAATAATCATCATCTACAGAATGACCATAAACATCATCATATCCATCATATTCTTAAAAAAAATAAATTACATGTAATAAAATAACCTCAATTGTTTTTATCTAAATTCCTACCATCAGTATAGTCCATATTTCTTACATCCCTGTGCCGTGACATTTTGTTTTTTATAATCTTGTTTTAATCGTCCTTTTGTTAATATTAAAAAAGTTTAAATATCCCAAATAATTATCAAAATATTTTGACTTTTGACGTTTCTAAATCTAAACTTGCTGGAACCAGAACAGTAAAGATTGCTGAACCTGAACACAAAAGCAGGGTTGCCAGGTTTTCAAAATTCATGTAGCCATGTCCCTGAAAAAAACAACTATCTGAATTAATAACCCAACAAATATGTTAGAATAATGACGTAAACATCACTATATATTTATTAATAATAAATGCTTTTAGTATATCACTAATTTAGTATCTACTTTGACATCATTAATAACTAAAATTTAAAAATGTTCGTAAATAGTCTGTAACACGTGGAATTAACAAATAGTAACTATAACCCTGACCAGAGACTGTCTCTGCCCTGACATAATATGAATCGTATATTAGTTTTATTGTGCCCAGAAATCTTTCTGTTCTGTGCAGAAATCTTTTACTCTAGTAGTAGAAACCTACGAATAAAGAGAATTATTTATTCGTAGGTAGAAACATATCTTGCTGTCGTAGATATTATCTATTATTTTTTTAGTTAATGTACGCTAATAAGTATTGTTCGTCTCTTTATTCGTAGGTAGAAACATATCTTGCTGTCGTAGATATTATCTATTATTGTTTAGTTAATGTACGCTAATAAGTATTGTTCGTTTTTTTTTTTTGGAAAATTGCGAGAAAAACAAAGTAGTCAAAAAAAAAAAAAAAAAAGAAGAAAAATATCAGATTATTTTTTAATGTATTAACTGTATTTATTAAAGAATTATTACGATATTTTGCATGTTTTCAATTTTGATTCTTGATTTTTCCTATGAAGATACAGTATTTTGGCGACCGTGACAGGACAGTGATTTTAGTGATACATCAAAAAGTGCAGTAATATTGGGCAGATCAGGTGAACCAATTTTTTAAACTTTTACGTAATTGTTTTGTAAACTTTTACACCGTTTGATCGTATATACTAGGGCGAGTGTGGTTTGGAACCGAGTTTAAACAATTTCCTATCAAGTGTGGAACAAAAGAAAAAGCTTCGTAAAGTTCTCCCCGCCGGCATTACAAGGGCTGCAAATGAACTAAAACCATTGATTAGTAGGGAAGTTGATGTGTATCAAAAAATTCGTGTATGTTGGGAGATTTTGCAGTCTAAATATACGGGTTGTTGACAAGGGAATTTTCGATATTTTCATAGAACAAGATGCAAGTGAAGAAGATCCTCAAGTTGACTTTGACTCTTGTGATGTTTATTGTAGAAAATATTTTTAGTTGAAGATTCAGTATGACGATTACTGTGTACAAGGCGCTGAGAGATGCAGCGAGGTAAAGTTAGCTTAAGCTGGAAGTGAAAACAGGTCCATATCTAGCACAAACGTAGCAAGTGGAACCGGCCGTCGTAATTTAAGTTACCGAGCATAGAATTTAAAAAGTTTGCGGGGATATCAAAGATTGGTTACCGTTCTGGGGGGGCAGTTCCGAAAGGATTGGATATTTATTTCAAGCGACTATACCGGCTAGCAGATGAGCAAGACGTTTAGTTGAAAGTTTTCCTGCGGTTCATGATAACTATGTCAAAATTATAGAAGCATTAAATAGTAGATTTGGGCTAGAAGATCATCAAGTAGAAGTTTATATCAGGGATTGTTAAAGCTAATATTAAATAACACAGCTGCTAGGAATAAATAGGATTTATCTTTGCTTTACGATAATATTGAAACACAGTTACGAGCTTTAGAGACATTAGGTGTAACCTCAGACAACCGTATAGCCATGCAGTTTCCTTTGATAGAATCCTGTTTGCCTGAGGATTTACTGAGAGTTTGGCAGAGATCCTTAGAATTCTCAACTAGCAGAAAAGTTCAGTCAATATCAGGTTTACAAGAGGTCGAGGAGGCACCACTTAAAAATCGTTTAGAAAGTTATTTGATGCATTTTTTGAAAAATGAAGTAAGGAACGAGCAATGAATCGCTTTAGCCTCTGAGGAATTTGGTTTATGAACATCCATGTCACAAGCAGTGATAAAGACAAAAGGGTTAGATCAAAGGTGGCATCACCGAATATTCCTACTGCAACAGGGTTAATTAATTATGAGTGTTATAAGTATCCAATAAGATTATTTCCGAATGATCATTTTGTATTTAGTAACTAAGTGTTATTAGGTTGGTACTATGAGATGTATGACAAGTTAAGTTGTAAGAAAAACGTTTTTGTTCGTTGTTTTAAATATACCAGAGACATTGTCTCTGAATATACTGATATAAGTGATAATATAAAAGCAATGCAAGAACTAGCTGTGTATTATTGAATAGTTTAAACCTCCGTTTAACAGGTTATGGGCCCAGGATTGCGAGAAGTCCGTGGAAAGAGAAAAAAACGTCGGCGTCAGTGTAGTTTTTTATAGTCGATGTGCAAGTTTAGAACGCGAAAATGGGAGAACAGCTAGGATCCCACTAAACATTTTTGTACAGAAATGTTTCAGATATGTTTTAGAAACTGAAAATGACCTACCTCAAAAATGTTTCAAAGGAAATGTTAGCAATATATTAGCAATATACATATATAATAACATATATATTGTGAGGGCTTCATAATAGATAGGCGTTAATTAAATCGAATACGCCCCTCCGTTATGAAATTCTTGATTTACTTTTCGACTCATTTGAAATATTTCATCTGAAACATTTTTAAGGTAGGTCATTTTCAGTTTCTAAAACATATCTGAAACATTTTTGTACAAAAATGTTTAGTGGGATTGTTAGGCATTGCAAAATTGACAGGTGAAAACTGGACGATCTGGAAGTTCCAGGTGCAGGTCGCAACTGAAGTCAAAAGGATACTTTGGCATTGTAGAGGGTACGATGCAAAGACCAGTTCCTCCGGCAGACACCAAGGAATGGGACAGCAAAGATGCAAAAGCACAGGAGTTTATTGTATCCAGGTTAGATGAGAAGGTGGTAACCCACATTTTATCCTGCCAAAATGCTGCCGACGTGGAAAAAGTTAAAAGCAATTTATGAGCACCAGAGTCAAGTAAGTGTTTACTTGCTTACACAGAGATTTTTCTCGTTAAAATATTTGGAAGGAAATGCTGCAGAATTTATGTCGCAATTAGAGGAGATTAAAGGAACGCTGAAGTCGTTAGGCGAAGAAATTAGTGACAAAATGGTCATAACAAAGGTGTTAATGTCACTTCCCGCAAGTATGAAACAATTTGTGACAGCGTGGGAGTCAGCACCCGATACAAATAGAACGTTGACAGATCTGATGTCAAAGTTGATGATAGAAGAAGAGAGAAGTAAGAATACTGAGAAATCTGCAGCTTTAGCAGTTCGAAAGTTTGGAAATGAACAGAAAATTGGACAGAAAAATGAGAGAAAAGATGTAAAGTGTTCTGAGTGTGAGGGTCCACACTTAAGGAGGGATTGCCCTCAAGTAGCTAAGAAACTTTGTAATTTTTGTAAGAAACCAGGGCATAAGCAACAAAATTGTTGGTTTAAAAAAGAAAAGAGATAGGGATGATAAGAAAGAAGCCGGAAAATCAGGAGATCAAGCTTTAGTAAGTGAATCGATATTACTAAATTGCATTAACGTCAGAGAAATGGTTGGTATAGACAATTTAAAAGCTAGCAACTGGTGGATGGACAGCGGAGCCACGGAACACATGTGCTTTGATAAAAGTCAGCTTAGAAAAATAAAATAATTTTATTGAAGGGGGTGTTATAAGTACCCAGTAAGATTATTTCCGAATGATCATTTTGTGTTTAGTAACTAAGTGTTATTAGGTTGGTACTATGAGATGTATGACAAGTTAAGTTGTAAGAAAAACGTTTTTGTTCGTTGTTTTAAATATACTGATATAAGTGATAATATAAAAGCAATGCAAGAACTAGCTGTGTATTATTGAATAGTTTAAACCTCCGTTTAACAATGAGGCTGCCAAATGCATTATTTTGCGATGGGGCTCATGACAGCAATGGTTATTTTAAGGCGCAGAAGTTTTCATTACAGTAGAAAATGACTATTTTGGCTGAGAAAAAGGCGTGTTTCCGCTGTCTAAAGGTAGGACATCAGTCTAGAAGTTGCCGGATGCGACTGCATTGTGTTATATGTGGAAGGTTTCATGTAGTTTTGATACCAGCACATAAAAAGGATCAAGAGAAATAATCTGAAGAACAGTTGGGAAAGGAAACCAGGAGCTTGCGAATGAAACGAGTAAATACGTGGTTTTACAGACATTACTTGTTAAGATTGAAGGTAAGAGTAGTAAGAGCACTCATTGATAGCGGATCGCAGCGGTCCTATGTATTGAAATCTACAGTACAACGGTTAGTATATGTACCTGAGAGAGATGATCATTCACTGTTTATTTGGGGGCACCAGCACAGCAGAGACATATTTGTTTTAATCTTAAAATACGTAAGAATGATTATGTATGTTTTCTAGAAGCTCTAGATCAAACTACCATTTGTAATGAAATTACTCCAGTTTTTCGAGGACTTTGGGAGGAGGAACTTAGCAGGTTAAATGTACCCATTGAGGATATCTAACAATCGGGCCTTATTGAGCTCCTAATTGGTGCTGACGTTGCCGGTAAGCTATATACTTGACGTAGACATGTTTTGCAGTGTGGTCTAGTGGCAATCGAGACTCTTTTAGGATGGACTGCTGGAAAAGATTCCCTCTGACACGCCGAAGGTTAACACAGCAATGGCAGTTTTTTCCTTGTTGTGAAAGATGCATCGATAACTGATTTATGGGAGCTGGATGTATTGGGCATTAGAAAACCGACGAAGGAAAAAACACATAAGAAATGGCCTTGACAGCAAAAGATTTTTTTATGCAAAACATAGTGATGAACTGCGAAGGTCGATACGAGAGCTTTTGAATTCAGATGGAAGGGTGCACTATTTACCTCATCGACCAGTTATAAAGGAAAGTAGTGCAACGACCAAGATTAGGCCTGTGTTCGACGCGTCTGCCAGAGTAAAAAACCAGCCGTCTTTAAACCAGTGTTTGGAAAAAGGGTTAAATCTTATAGAATTAATACCATCCATCTTGTTGAGATTTAGAAAGCGAAAAATAGGGGTGGTTTCAGACATACGAAAGGCATTTTTACAAATTAGAGTACATGGGTCAGATAGAGGTTTTCTTCGTTTTCTATGGAAATGAAAAGAAATTTAGACACAGTGGAGTGAGCAGTAGTCCGCTTCTTTTCGGAGCGACAATCGAGTACCATCTTTCGGAAAGCTTGAAGAAATGCTCAGCTCCTAATGCCTTATATACGAAAGAAACCATTCATAAGTTAGCCAGCAGTTTTTATATGGATGATTGTGTAACAAGTGTTGATAATGAAGATGAATTGAAACGTTTCATACGAGAATCCAGTATCCTCATGGCCGAAGCTAAGATTGATCTCCGAGGGTGGGTGTCTACGCAAGACACTGCAGCTTATTCACCCAACTTGTTGGTACTTGGTTTGAATTGCAATCCGAGGAGAGATACATTGTCCATTAGTGAACTTTTTTTAAAAAATATCACGGATCTACCGAATAAAAATATAACCAAGAGACATTATTCTTTCAGTGGCTCAACGAATTTTTGATCCCATTGGTTTCACATATCCCGCTATATTAAATCCTAAGTTGCTACTCCAGAAGATATGGAAGAAAGAGTTAACCTGGGATACCCCAGTAGGTGATGACATTAGGAAGGAATTTTGTGAGTGGGCCAAACAGCTTCCTGAATTGAGACTGACTCAGTTGCCTAGATGGATTAATGGTGGATCCGAAGAAACGCACAGTTTGCATACATTTTGTGATGCCAGTCAAGATGCTTACTCTGCTGTAGTTTTATTAAGATCTGAGCCAAGGAAAAGTAAGGGTTCATTTGTTAGCCGCTAAGGCAAGAGTGGCGCCACTGGAGAAACTGACAATTCCACGGATGGAATTGTCAGCGACTACCATAAGAGCCATAGGTTGTATTCATCTGTGAGAAGCAATTTCGAACAGGAAATAGACTGTTTCTTCTAGAGCGACTCATCGACCGTTCTGTCTTGGATCCGGCTGACTGAAGAATGGGGTACGTTTGTGGGGAATATAGTACGAGAGATACGTATGCTAACAGCAATAGATTGTGGCGTCATGTACCCGGATCGTGTAACCCTGCTGATCTATCGTCGCGTGAATGTTCACCCCGACGCTTATTCGAGTCAAGATGGTGGGAGGGCCCTGAATGGTTGTATAATGATGGAATTCTCTAGCCGCAAGAGAATTTAGAGTATGATGAGGAAGAAATCGCAGGAAAGAAAGAAAAGGTTGATCACCACCATGTTTAACTGGAGTGAAAATGGATGGCGATTAAACTATTCTTCCAAATATTTTAAAACCATTAGATCTGTAGCATGGATTTTTCGTTTTGTACACAATGCTAGGAATCCAATGCAAAGACGGCAAGGAGAATTATCTGTTGAAGAGATAAATAGAGCCGAAGCATTCATTTTCAAGTTCATTCAAAATGAAACATTTTCAGACGAAAAGGACAAGAGATTGGCTACACTAGATACGTTTCGTAATGAGTCTGGTTTAATCCTACTGAAATGTCGTGTGGCAAGCAGAGAAGATATCAACGATTTCCGCCTTCCGATTGTACTGCCTACTCACTATCTGATTAACCAATTGATTTTTGACTTACATGAAAGATCTTGTCAGGACTGTTGAGTTTACTAAGAGAAAGATATTGGATATTAGGGGGTAGACGTACTATTCGCTGGGTAATTTCCAAGTATATTATTTGTAAGAGGTTAGAAGCTCCCTCAACACCTCTACCTCAAGATCGGGTCCGAGATGCTGTTGCTTTCGAGATAACCGGTGTAGATTTCGCGGGACCACTATATTTAAAATCTAGACAAAAAGCGTGGGTCTGTTTATTTACGTGTGCTGTCTAGCGCGGAGTGCATTTGGAATTGACTACTTTAAAGTCTACCGCTAGTTTTATACAAGTGCTTCGGCGGTTTATAGCCAGACGTGGTCGACCAAAGACTGTGTACAGCGACAATGGGACAAATTTCGTCGGAGCCGAAGACACGTTTCGTAAGTTAGACTGGAAGGCGATTTCTGAATACAGTGCTGTACAACGTATAACTTGGCGAGTCAACCCCCAACGGGTGCGTGGTGGGTCGGGTTTTGGGAACGTCTAATTGGACTTATGAAACAATTGTTATGCAGCGTATTATATCGAGCTTCTTGTAAGGCGACTGTAAATGCTAGACCCCTCACTTATGTTTCAAACGATCCTAAGGAGTTGGTAACATTAATTCCGGCAATGTTTTTACGTAACCTTGGAGAGAGCGGGTACTGGACTATGACGTCATCGACCAAGCTTCTATCTTTAGGCGCCTGACTTACAAACAGCAATTGAGGGAAGTTTTCAGGAAAAGATTCCGCATTGAATATCTGGGACAACTGAAATTGAGTTGCGACAAGAGGCCACGAAAACTCATCTCCTTGGGCGAGGTGGTTCTTGTAGGGAATGACAATAATGTGCATCTAGACTAGCCGCTTGGTCGCGTGATAGAGTTGTAGTCTGGACAGGTTGGTCATGTCTGGTTAGTTAGAGTCAAAACGGCAAAAGAACAACTATTACGACCTGTCCAACGGATTTATCCTTTGGAATTGTGACGACACCATTCGATGAATCAAATTAACTAATGAAGCAGAAGCCATGCAATACTTCTGTAAAGAATGACTACAAGAAAGGTAAATAAAAAATTGACAGTGCGGGAGTTTATGAAAGCAGAGTACCCATAAAAGTGAATATAACGCGTAGTGGACGTATTTCTAAACTGTTTTATTAATTAGAAATATTGTTATTTTGTAAATAATTTGTACCTACCTATTATAGTTTTTCTCTACTTTGAGTTTTGTGAGTTACATTGTATCAGAAATGAAATATATTACTCAGGTGGGAGAATGTCGTAGATCTTATCAATTTTTTTTTAGTTTATGTACGCTAATAACTAAGTTTTGTTAGGTTTTTTTTTTTGGAAAATTGTGAGAAAAACAAAGTAGTCAAAGAAGAAAAAAAAGAAAAATGTCAGATTATTTTTTAATGTCAATTAACTGGATTTATTAAAGAATTATTACGATATTTTGCATGTTTTCAATTTTGATTCCTGATTTTGCCTATGAAGGTCTTAGAGACATTGCCGTTTTATTGACCACTACTTTTTCCAATTTTGCTTTTTCTTGCGACCGAATTTGATAGTACGAAGGATAGAATCGATGGTCACAGAATAAAAGTTACTAAATAATGGTAACATGAAATAAGAGGGTTCGAGTTGAGCTTAGTTTTCAGCTTCAGCAGTGAAATTTAGTTATTCTGTTCTGTACTGCTGCAGTGTTTCAGTCATGTTTCCCGGTTTGCAATGGATTGGAAATGAATATCTTGAATATTTTACGCAAAATCCATAATAATTTAGAAATTCACCAAGTACATAGCAAGACGTACTTATTAGAATTAAAGACTTTAGAGTTGAAAGTTTTAGTCACAGAACAGGTTTTCGTCTTTCGAAATTTGGTAATTATTTAGTATACTGACAATTTTTCTACCCCCCCCAAATAAGGTACGCTGAACACGAATATGTACTTTTTTTTTAATAATTACCAAAGAATTACCGTATTTTATTTGATACCATTACAGATTTTTAATACAACACAAAAGAAAGAAAAAAAGGTAGGTGATACGTAGGTGTCTAGATTAAATAGGTAAAAAACACCCTATCCCTGTTGAACATGCAATTGACTTCTTCTGGCACGTGATTATTTTATGAGGAAGAAGAAGAAAACTAACCTAAAAATAATTATAAAATATAAATTCAAATTGAAGTTGTTATTACCCAGCTTTTAACTGTTCTTTGGTAGAGAGTTCATAACTGTGTTATTACCAATTATTACTGAAAATGGATAATATTTCTCAGCAGTCCGACGAAATTGAGGTACTAAAGTCTATTTTTGAAGAACAATGGGAAATAGATACTGAAACTGGAACCTATAGTATTCAAATTGAAAAAGATATAAAACTATTTATAACATTAAATCCAGATTATCCTTCACATGCCCCACCAAAATACGATTTATTAGCTCCAGGTTTAAGTGGTAACCAAAAGGAGCTGATTAAAAAAAGAGTTTCAAGCTATTTACGAGTGAGGATATTTTTATAACAAAAATATGAATTGCTTAGGTATATTATTTTACTTTTAGTGAAGAACATGGCAATGCAATTATTTTTCAGTGGATTGAAAAACTTAAAGAAATTGTTTCCAAAAAATCATTGAATGACAATAATTGTTCAGATGATATTGCTTTAGAGCCTGTAATAATGAAAAATTCAGAAAAGAATGAGATAAATCCAACAGTTTTAAATGTAACTCATGGTCCTACAATAATTGATAGGAAGAGTGTGTTCCAAGGACATGCGTGTACCGTAAAAGATGAAAAAGATGTCAGGTAGGTAATTATCAGGGAGCGGAACAATTGTTATAGTGTGGTCGGTGAAAGAAGACCCGCAGAAAAAATGTGACTTCTGCATTCCATTCACAATTGAGCGTAAATGAAATAAATTAATTAGTACATGGTAAGTTTTTGTGATCGTTTGCATCTGCACCTATTTATTGGGAGAGATATTATATTCCTACTATATGGTTTCGTAGAAAGCTAACGATTTGTTGGCAATACCCTCCATTGCTGCGCTGGCTTTTTTTCGCCAGCGGGACAGTAGTTATATGTATATAATATTACATACATCCATCCCGGTTTCCTGCCACAATACTGGTTGCCAAGCGGGTGCATATATTACAGGAATATAAATAAACGCATATGTATCAATTATATGAAGGCTCCTTAAAAAATTATAACTGCCGGTTTTAAAAAATGGGCAAAATGGCATATATTTCTGCTCCTTGGTAATTATAATTTATTTGTAAAATTTAATGTAAAAAATATACTTATTTTATTTCAGGGAATTCATGAATTATTTATTAGAAAATAAGAAGATTGCCCAGGCCACACATAATATATCAGCTTATAGAATTTCATTGCCGAATTCATTATTATTGCAGGTAAATTTACTTTACATTGTCATCAAATATTGAACGTTAGGATAAAATTATAACATAAAAATATAAATAAGTCTTCTAGTGATAACCAACAAATTCTTCAAGTGTTTATCCACTATTAATTATTAATTACAGTCTAATTTCTATATCTCGAAATTCTCTGTAACTCAAATATTTTTCTGTCCTTGATATATACCACGTATTAACAGTATTTTCTGGACCTAAATTGTCTCTAACTCAAACAGTTTCAGGGGGATTTAGGTGGTTCGAGTTGGAGAAGTTCGACTGTATATTATATTTTGTTAATACCAGCGGCGGCTGGTGAAATTTAGGCTATGTCAGTATTGGAGCATGGGACCCAAGCGATACTTAAAGGCGTAACTATCAAGACTATATAAAGAAGTTTTGCAGAAAAAAAATTGCGCTTGAAATTTGCGAAAAAAAGTTGGAAAAATTAGTGCCCCCCCAGGTTATTTTTTAAACGATTTGTAAAATATTTGTGAAACATTTTTTTTTCAGAATCAGGTGGAAAATATAAGTTCACATTTCAAATTTCATCGAAAACGGTGTAACTTTATAGAAAACCAATATTTTTCGATGAAATTTGAAATGTGAACTTATATTTTCCACCTGATTCTGAAAAAAAATCGTTTAAAAAATAACCTGGGGGGCACTAATTTTTTCCAACTTTTTTTTCGCAAATTTCAAGCGCAATTTTTTTTCTGCAAAACCTTTATATAGTCTTTATAGTTACGCCTTTAAGTATCGCTTGGGTCCCATGCTCCAATACTGAGATATGACAGAGCCTAAATTTCACTAGCCGCTGGTTAATACATACAGCCAAACTTCGAAGAGTTCTGAATCTGACCCATACCATAATTATTATTGTTCATAGTTTCCATATTGAGCAGGTTATGAGGTAGTTTCTAGTGTATAAATAATTGGCCATATATTATGCTTGGCTATACATATAATATGCAAAACGTGATATTTGTATGGCCTCGGTGAGCGGTTCGCTATCTATTTTCTGTCGGTTTTTGCAACAAATACAAAGGGACTCACAGCACCAACAGAAATGTGTCGAAGCAGACTAGTTGCGGCGATAAACCTTTCACAATCATTGAGTGGTCTGAAGAAAAAATAAAATACAAACATTAATAATTGAATTGTACTGTGCCTACACAGTTTTGTGGGATACCAAAAATATTAATTATTATGTAGTAATCTGTTTTGTAAGTTTAAATTTGTTGCGGGAGGAGAGAAGGGGAAGACAAAAAGTGGCGGGTTATGTGTGGAGGTCGTGGAGCAGAAATTAAGAATAAAGTTATTGTTTTGTTGGTAAAGTGTATTTTTGTGTGAAAATTATTATCTTGACAATATCTAGAGAACCCTACAGTTTATCAGAAGTGTGATTCGAGCTTGAAATTATAGAAAGAATAAGTAAAATATAAAAAAAATAAAAAAAATCAAAATGGCGGAGGGAATAGCTGCTTCTGAAACATTTCCCACAGTGCACCAGGACTTTGAAAAGTTCTATACAAATGTGAAGGATTCACAATCAGACAGTGAGTTAAAATTGACTAAACCAAGTATATCGGAAACGAATTCTCAGGACTATAATAATATGTTGAGTGCCCTATTACAACAAAATGCAATTTTTATGAACATGTTGAGTGGTCAAAATGCTTTCAAAAATTATAATATAATGCCAGACTTCTCCAAAAGTGTTGGTAATTTTAATGGTAGTATATCCCATAGCAAAGAATGGCTGAAATCGTTAGAAAGTGCAGCTACTTTACACAACTGGCCCCAGTCCTTTATATTAGAGACGGCTAGGACACACTTAAAGGAAGCCGCAGAGTCCTGGTACAAGGCGAGGAGAGAGGAGTTACTTAATTAGGCAAGTTTTAGAGCAGCCTTTGTAAAAACATTTATACACGAGGATACTAGATCTATTAAGTGGCGAGAGATAGTCCAAAGAGTCCAATTACCGAAAGATGTGAATCGTTATTTTCATGATAAGGTGAGGTTATGTAGACAGTTAGACGTAGATTTAGAAGAAATTAAGGAACAAATAGCTATTGGATTATTATCTGAAAAATGTGCTGAAATAATTTCTAGCAAGTTTTATAACAATGAGGATGACATTTTTAAAGATATTTTGACATTTGGAAGAATTAACTCGGAAAGAGAGGCAAGATTTAAATTCAAGACAACAATACAGGTTAAGTACGAGATCAAATAATTTAGAAAACCAATCAGAAAATAAAGCAACAAGAGAAAAACAATTTATACAAGTTAGGTGTTACAATTGCAATCAAATCGGACATGTTGCTAATAATTGTTTGAGCTCAAAAAACCATCTCAAGACGCCAGAACCAATCTTGTGGATCAGCAGGTTGAAGCTATTCCATCATATCGTATTGAAGTGGACCTGCAAATAAAAAGTGAAAGGATAAGTATTGCTCCAATTTTAGACACAGGTAGTCCAATATCATTAATTATTGAAAATCTAGTGCCTTCAAATCTTATTGAAAATGTTGATGTTGTTCAGACGTTTCAGGGCATAAATAATTCAAAATTACATATTGGTAAATTTAATTCAAAAATTACTGCTTGCAATAGTGAAGTTGATATATCATTGAATCACGTTTGGAGATACTGTTAATATTAAAAAAATAGTTAATGGGGATATAGAAAATGAGTTAATGCATATCAATATAATTAATGATCTAAATGAGTTTGAAATTGATGTTAATGATAAAATTGATGATGAAATTAAATAAAAATATTACAAATATTGATGAAAATTATGTACACGCAAAAAACCAGTAAAGCCAGAAATCGACTTTGAAATGAAAATTATTATTAAATCTGGTTATACCCCACTTTTCTTAGGCCAAGATGTTTATCATACTATGAAAAAAACGAAGTTACGAAAATTATAGATGATTTATTATCACAACAAATTATTAGGAAAAGCAAATCAGGATATAATTCACCAATTGTACTAGTAGGTAAAAACCCTTCCGGCATAAGATGTGTGTTGATTACCATGAATTGAATAAAATTACAATTAAAGATAATTTCCCTTTACCATTGGTAGATGACCAACTTGACAAAATGCGAGGTAAAAGCTATTTTATGGAACTTGATTTACTCAATGCATTTCACCATGTAAGCATGCAGAGGATTCAATAAAATTAACATCATTTGTTACACACAATGGACAGTTCGAGTATCTTAAGATGCCATTTGGTTTAAAAAATAGTTCTGCAATATTTATGAGATATATAAACTTAATTTTTCAAGATATGATTAGTCAAGACAAAATTTGTATTTATATTGATGACTTACTGATTGCCACTGAAACTATAGATGAAAACTTGAATATTTTAAATGAAGTTTTTGACTTGATGACTAAAAATTTGTTAACTCTAAAATTAGATAAATGCTCTTTTTAAGAAACGAAATTAATTTCCTTAGTTATGTTATAAACGAAGAAGGCATAAGACCAAATGCATCAAACATTGAAGCGGTAACAGATTTTCCTGTCCCCAAGAATTTTAAGGAAGTTCAAAATTTTTTAGGTTTAACTTCATATTTTCAATGTTTTATAAAGAATTTTTTCAATAATCGCAGAATCACTGTATGATCTTTTGAAAAAAAATGTTGAATTCAAATTTCAGGAAGAAGAAGTGAATGCTTATGAAACCTTAAAAAAAACTGCTGGTACAAAAACCTATATTAGTTATCTATAATCCGCAGGCAGAAACATTGTGATGCCACGTCACAAGGATTTGGTTCTATACTAATGCAGAGGCAAGAAGATAGTCGTTTTCACCCGATATTTTATTTTAACAAACGAATTTCTCAAGCCAAAAGCAAATATCATAGCTACGAACTGGAAATGCTCGTGATTTTTTATTCATTGCAGTGTTTTCGTGTTTACTTACAAGTAATTGAATTCCAAATAGTTACTGATTACAACAGTATTAAGTTGGCCCTACAAAAGAAAGATATTAACCCGAGGATACTACGTTGGTCATTAGAGTTACAAAATTATTCATATAGCATTGAGCATCGATCAAATAAGCAAATGACACATGCAGATGCTTTGAGTAGGCAGTTTATTTTGATAATAGAAGATAATACATTTGAAAGGACCTTGAGCATTAAGCAAGATCAGGACAAGGACATTTGTAAGATACGAGATATGTTGGAACAAGGTGAGGATAAATTTTTCGAATTGAGATATGGTCGTGTACCGTAAACAGAATAATAAGTTGCTATTCTTAGTGCCTAGTTGTATGGAATTGAGTGCAATTGGTACCTATCATGATGAAGTTGGACATCCAGGAATAAATAAAACTATGGAGTTAATATGTCGAACCTATTGGTTTGCAAACCTGATAACAAAAGTAAAAAATTATATATCGAATTGTTTAAAGTGTATGTTACTCACCAGTGACTGGGAGATCAGAATGTTTTCTTCATAACTTACCATTTTTGTCATTACACGTTGATCATTATGGGCCTCTAGAGAAGACACAATTCTGTCATAAATATATATTTGCAGTTATTGATGCATTTACTAAATTTGTCAAAATATATCCATGCTGTTCAACTGATTTTAAACAGGCCATTAAGCATTTAAATACTTACTTTGATTATTCCAGGAAACCAGTCCAAATAATATCTGATCGAGGTGCATGTTTTACGTCATACGAATTTAAGAATTTATTAAGAGTTTTGAACATTGAACATACTCTTATCGCTACAGGAATGCCTCAAGCGAATGGACAGATAGAGGTTATAAATAAATCAATTATTTCAATGTGTTCAAAATTATCTGATGATCCAAATAAGTGGGGCAAGATTTTAACCAAGGTAGAATTTTCTATAAGCAACACTATAAATCGCTCGACAGGTGAAAGCCCTAGTATGTTGCTATTTGGGGTACACCAGAGAGGGCATGTATAGGATAACTTACGTTTGTATTTAGAGAGGCAAGATTCATACTCTAGAGATTTAAATTTAATTAGACAAAAGGCATCAGAAGAAATAATAAAAACACAAGAGTACAATAAATCGTACTACGATAAAAAACACAAAAATTGTCATATTTATCATGTTGGCGATTATGTGATGCTAATGAATATGAATGTTACCCCAGGTGTAAATAAAAAATATGTTCCCAAAGTATAAAGGGCCATATGTTGTTAAAACTGCGTTAGACCATGATCGATATGTGGTAGGTGACATAGACGGATTTCAGGTTACACAAATCCCATACGAAGAAGTTGTAGCTCCTGCTAGGATGAAACCCTGGCAGCATGATAATTAAAACATTTTATTTTCTATATATCATTTATGCTCTTCTTCATTTGGAAAATAACTCTCGACTTGACAATTCCACTTGACTGACTATTAGTCTCTGTAAAATCTTAATGCTATCAGATATAATTTCTTATGGTTATTACGTTATTTATGTTTTTATGAGATGTTTGAATATTATGCGATTTCAAAACTTATGTGTCTTAATTTGAGCAAAATTTATGTGTCTTATGCTTTATGTTTTTAGATTTGTGTAAGATCATATGTGTGTTAAATATTATATATACCACACTATGCTTCATAATTGGCTTATGATTATATTACATTTATTATGTTATGATATATTTATCTTATAACTATGTGTTACATTGTTTAATGTTAATACTTGTGTATCTTATGACATTTATGGAAACGTAGTTTTATTAGTCGGTTTGGATAAAATTAGTAAAGAAAACCTCAAATTCTCATTTTAGTCGACGTTTCGACAAAATTTATTGTCTTCCTCAGGACTAATGAGGTCTTTGGTTTTCAGTCAACATAATCATAATCGTCAAATAAATAAATAACGTTGACGATTATGATTATGTTGACTGAAAACCAAAGACCTCATTAGTCCTGAGGAAGACAATAAAATTTGTCGAAACGTCGACTAAATGAGAATTTGAGGTTTTCTTTACTAATTTTATCCAAACTGACTAATAAAACTACATTAAGAGATTGTGGATACGAAACTCCTTAGCTAAACATTTATGGAAACATTTTGTAATAGTTAAGTTTAAGTTGTTATAGTGTTTACGAAGTTAATTGAAACCGTATAAAAACTAAAAGCCTGCAAAAACCGTCGGCATCACTTTATTGGACATGGGCGGAGGTAAATAGAAATGCTTGTCATAAGAAAATGTTATACTTTTTTGAAAATTGTATTAATTTTTATTATTTTTTGTTTATTAGATAGGCTATTTTTGTTCATTTCGCCAATAACATATTTTTGAAATATTATATCAGTTTTAGATATAAAGTCTAAATATTTAAATTTATTGGGTTTAGTTTTAAAGTTAACCCATACTATATTGAAATATGTTATTGCTCAACAAGGACCAACGAGAAGGTATGAACATATCCTTGCCAGGATGAGGGAATGGGACAGGTTAGATTAGCGAAGGGCAAGGATGTTATATAGTAAAAAATAAAATTAAAGTTTCTTCTAAAATAAAAATAAAAATGTAAGTTTCTTAACCAAAGCAAAGAATTAGTACAACAAAAATAAATATTTGTTTAGATAAAACATAAATAAAAACAAAATTAAAATATGTCTCTAGAATAAAGTAACTTAAATTAAAATTTCTTGTCAACTAAATAAAATATATTCCAAGAAATGTAACAATAAAAAAGTAAACTTCATACCTAATATAATAGCTAAATATTTTGTTCTGAAAATATATATTAAAAAAGTTAAATGCTAAAAGTTGACGTGTCCGAATCTTCATTTTCTGAAGAGGAATCATTACCCGGTTGAATTATAATCGGCGCAATGGGGGGTAGTGTTGAATATTGATTTTCTTTATTAATTACATGCTGAACGCAATTTTTCCATAACTCAGTATTGTCGAGGTCATTTATTACTTCTCTTATATGATCAACTACTACCGCTCTTAACGTTGGAGAGTCATTACATTTTCGCAAACGCTCTTTTAAAGTTGCCCAAACCATCTCGATAGGATTAAATATGCAATAGTACGGAGGTAAGCGCAAAAGTGTATGACCGTGTATATTGGATAAGTTATCAATAACATATTCCTTTTTGAAATTCTGTTCTTTTTATTCTTTTCAGTAATTCGCGCTTTATTGGAACTTTTACAGGAATTTCCATATTTTTTTCTCTCATGAATTTTAAAATGTCTTCCTTTCTTGTACTGATGTTTGGTATTTTATTTAATATTCGCGAGTGATAAGAAGCATTATCTAATACAATTACCGATTTAGGTGGAATATTTGGTAAAAGCTGAAAACCATTTTTCAAATAGATCGGCTGTCATATCTTCGTGATAGCCTGCAGAAGTTCAGCGATATTTTTTTGGCCGACAAGAGCAACGCATTAGGTACAAACCCGTTTTCACTTTCCGCATGAAGTATGATAACGCGTTTTCCTCTAGAACACGGAGTATTTAAAACACAATTATTTGAACCGTCTACCCAACCATACTGAACAACATCATGCATGTCAAACCACGTCTCATCTAGATACACTATATGCCTGTTTAGTTTATGATATTCTCTGATTTTTTCCAAATAATCTACCCAAAGTGCTACTATACGTCGCGATTCCATAATTATCATACGACTGTCAAGTTTTTTATGTTTAAAACTGCATTCTAATAAAACATTTCCTAAAGAACTGTAATTATAATCAGGATAATCGTTTAATTTTTTTCGAATCATTTTTAACGTAGGAACTATATTTTTTTCATACATATTATAAATTATACGCCGTATTACATTTTTGGTAGCATCGTCAATATTTTTTAATTGCATATTTTTCCGTTTCCTATTTGTACCGTGATCTATAACATCGCCTTTTTTTAATTACACGATAAATTGTTGATTTTGATATTTTAGTTAATTCGTTAATACGTTCTATTATTTCTTTCTCACATTTTTCACGATTTTCGCTTTTTAAACGTTCATATATATTTAAAATAATGCGTTAACTTTGTACGTGTATATATTTATTTTGAAACTCTAAATTTATTTCGGCTTCTTCGACAATAACCGGTTCAACTATTTCGGGATTTTCGGGCGTTATTATATTATCCTCTGTTTCAAATGGTCTCCAGAAAGCCATGGTAAATTAGTAAATAATACAATATCTTAAATACCTTTTATATAGTAATAAATATTTACCAATATGAACAATAAGTATAAACTGAACCACACTTGATATTATAATAGGTATTTCTGCACTGCACTGGACGAATGTTATAAAAAACTAGGTGATATCGAGTCCACGTTGACTACAGACTGATATAACTCAAACACCCACCGACCAACCGGACTGACAAATATCCGGATCCCAGCCAATCGTCGCCCATCGTCCTCCTCAAACCAAGGCCAATGTCGGCACATCTTACAAGTCCACGTTGACTGCTGAGAAACAATTTAACGAGTTTTTTTTATACTAGTGGGCCTGTCCGTTTTATTATCTTTAAACACGTGCAGTCAGGCTGATTACATTGCCAGTCTCGGATTTACCTGCACAATTTCAACTACCATTCTATTCTCGATACCATTGCTAAATACATAGGACAAAATGTCAAGTTAAGTGCGCACAGTCCTGTGCTTTAACACTGACCAATTTCAATTGACTTCGTAAACACTATATTGATGATCGAGGACAGTCAGTTGTCAGATATGACCGAACTGTAGTAATCTGTTCTGTAAGTTTAAATTTGCCACGGGAGGAGAGAAGGGGAAGAAAAAAGATGGCAAGATATGTGTGGAGGTCGTGGAGCAGAAATTAAGAATAATGTTACTGTTTTATTAGTAAAGTGTATTTTTGTGTGAAAATTATTATCCTGACAGTATGTAGAAAACTCTAAAATTAAAAAAATACAAAGTTGATGCGTGGAAAGAAATAGCCATCACAATGGGTGACAATAAAACAGCAGAAATATGCAAAATTATGTCCACTAATCTGTTGAAACTTTAAATTTCTTAATAGTTTTGAACCGGCCAGATTTTTGTATAATTGAGTACCTACGTCACCACCACCTTTGGCTATAATTAAACCGCTACCACATATCACTGCGGTCTCCTCGTTGTCAGACATTGTTTATATTCCAAACTGAATGAAAGCTGGATCACCGTATTGAACTGAAATCATTCGCGTTCGTGGCATAGCATCCATTTTGCGCCTGGACCTGATCAGTTTACAGCTTTGACATTCTTTTAATAATGCGAGACTGCAAACTAGCAACGGATTCTGAATTAGAATTTAACAACCTAGATGAAAAAGGTAATTTTAATTTTGTTATAAAGCATTTTAAGCTCTTTGTTTAAAAGGAGCCTTTTATTTTAATTGAAAATGCGTGATTTTCTTTTGATTATTTAAAGAGTTACACCTTTTTGAAATTTAATTTTAAATTAATTCTTCATTGTGCACATTTCAATAGGGTGTAACTCTTCAATTAATCAAAATATCTTAATGAAATTTGAAACATTTCGATAACATGTCTTTCTGATTGTGAGAAAAAATATGTTGCCAATATTTTACAAATTGTCTAACCACTTGGGAGGGAAAACGATTTTTACAACTTTTTTTTCATTTTTTGACAGCATTTTTTTTGCAAAACTTCATTTAAGTATGGTGAGTCATGCTTTAAAATATTCGAGTCTCATGCTCCAATATTAAGATATGGCATAATCAAATTTCAATGATCAGGTAATAGTATACCACTTTTTCTGATATAAGTAGTGACAAAATAAATAAAACCGTTTATTTGTTGTATCTCAAAACGTATGTGTTCCAAATTACAGGTCATTTTGTTCAATAGTTTCTTAGTTATTGTAAAAACAAAATTTTCCACTTTGTGGCTTTGCATCTAGGAAATGGACTAAAAACGATATTGAATTTCTGTAAACACCAGTAGATACTCCTAGCAACTGTATTTTAATGTTTAAATGATGTAGTTGATGATTAGGATATGAGCGACTCGAAGCTGAAAGCAATTTTTGTTGCCAGAAGCTTTGAAAGTACATTAAATTTTAAGGATATATGCGAAGGAATCTACATAGACCCAATAATAGGCAATTAATATTGTCTAAATATGTTTAAAGTTTGAGTAAGATCTGAAGAACAGTCTTGGTGTTTTTCAGGAGAAAAGTTATCCCATAGAAAGTATTAAGGATCATATAGCTTCACCAGGAAGTACTGTCGGATCAATATTACGAAAAAAATTTTTTTTTATTATTTTTAGGTCTCAACATGCTGCTGAAGTTTGTCACCGGAATTTTGAATTACCCTGTATATTAGCACAATATTTGTACCAAATAAGACTTCTATAGAGATTATATGTTTATCCTCGATTGACACTTTTATATGAATACCTACTTTGTTTTGATTTTGGATAGTATGTAGGTGTAACTCGGTTTACGAGCCGTGTCTTAAGAAACATTTTTTATTTCTAGAATTGTGATGATGACGGTGAAGCACATGCTTCTGGCAGAATTTTGCATTTACTTCAAATTTTAAAACTTACTGATGTCATGGTTGTGGTAACCAGATGGTATGTAGTGTATTAAAAATTTTAAATCTTTCTTACCCAATTTCTTTGTAGGTATGGCGGCATTCATCTAGGTCCAGACCGATTTAAACATATAAATAATGCAGCACGGCAGGTTCTTGTTGAAGGAGGTTTTATAAAGACCTAACTAAAATTAATTGAGAATAAGAAACATATTTGTGTATTTTGCTACATCTTTTTTTTAAGGGTTCATTTTGTATTGTATATGTTATGCATAATAAAGTTGTTGAATATTTTTAAATGTAATCATTTGAAAGGTCAGTGTGGATATAGGTCTGCACGGGTCTACAAAGTGTGAATTACATAAAGTGGAATAGTGGAATATGAATTAATGATTCATTATTTGAAACCGTCCATTATTAAAGGGAACTTACATGATCAGTAATATTGTCAGTACTCAAAAATAATGACAGTATTATTGAACGTGTAAAGTCAGTACTGATGAAATGATAATTGTATTGATGCAGATCCAGATATTTTGTTATTCGAGCATCAGTATTGGCGAATGGAGGGATACTGCCATTGTTATTGATTATGTAAGGGCTTGTGCATATTACTACATCAGTACTGCTTCGTTTTTCTATGTGACAGTGCATTTCTATGTGAATATGGATGACAGTGAAAACTTTCACGACACTGAAAATGGCGAGGAAGTTATAAGCAACAAAGATCCTAAAAACAACGATATTCATAACTTCATAAAAATGTATGAAACATTTCCAGAATTGTGGAATAATCAAAGTCCAAACTATATTAATGGAACCAAAACAAATTTGGCACATGATACTGTTACCTATTTATCGTAAATTAAAACCCGAAGCTACACATGTAGATGTCAGAAAAAAAGAACTCTTAGATTAAACTATAGAAAAGAATATAAAAAAAGTTGTTTCTTTTAAAAGGTCTGGATGTGGCACAGAGGACCTGTATCAGCCAACGTCATGGATGTTTTTAAGCCATTATTTCATCCAAACGCCGCTTAACACAATGTTTCATTGTGAGCAATAAAATTATGGCTAAACAGACTTTCTTTTGCAAGTCCATTTTCAAATAAAATCAAACACTTTGTACTCTCACAGCTGTATTCATCATTGTCTGTAAAATTAATGTCAAGGGAGTTAAGTCTCTAACAGTCTGATGAAGTTACTATGCGATTCACCATAGATGGTTACGGCTGGACAGTCAGTTAAATCCTCTGATAACTGACAAGTAGAGTTGGCAAATCGGTCCGCAAATCATGGGCAGTGCCAGGTAGAGAAATACCTAAATATGTAAGCGAGACGTTTACTATTTTAGCAAAGGCTAACTTTGATTTTACTCTATTGTTATGCCTCGTAGTGTGTACAACGTAATTTATTCCTCCGTTGTATTGTTGATAATTTTTGTTGTATTTTATTCTTGATTTAATTTAATAATAAAGTATGTCATACCTGCCGAAGGGTAAAAACGGCCACACGCTGATAAAGTGAATAAATTTATCAGTGAATTCCAAGATTTATTGTACAATGGTGCTATAATTTGTAAGGTGTGCAAGACAGACCTGATGTGCTGGGATAAATGTGATTGTAAACGTCACGTAAATTCTGTGCAATTCTGGGTTTTTTTAATATCATCATCGGTCACTGTGGGGACCCTTTTTCTGGTAGCAGCTGAAACATAGATCAAGTAAATATCTTTTTTACAAGTTGGACTGAGGTATAGAAGTATGTAGCTAACCTATAACTGCATCATACAATTTTAAACTTATAAATGTTAGTTTTTGTCTCTTTCCCCTGTCCAGAGTATTTTATTGCAACCTCATTATTAAGGATCTTATTCATCAGGCGATATATCACTTTTTGTGCTGTATCACCATCCACTAAGTATAATTGCACCTGTGATATTCTATAAAAACTAAAGCAATGTAAATTTAACATACCAATTTTTTAAATTTTCTTTTATCCGTGTTTATAGCTTCATAAAAAATATTAACCGCATTCACACTATTTAGTGGCAGTTGGCTCAATAATTCATCAACATTGTCATCAGTTCATTGACTTTTAAAGTTACAAAATTTTGCAAGAGTTCTTCAATTTTATCAAACCAGAGGTAGATGCATTCATAGCTAGTACAAAAAACGTGTTTCTTAAATCTCCTAAACGTCTTCACGCATTTCATAGCAAGTGTCCCGGTATTCCCGAACCACCATAGCCGATTCTTACATGTTGGGAATCATGGTTGGAGGCAGCTTTTCATTATGCTGAATATTTACAACAAATAAAAGCTGTGATACTACAATTCAATCCATACGAGGCTGCAGCTATTAAGGAAAGCCAGACAAAAATCGAAGATGTTTCTGTTGAAACAGAGCTTTAAAAACTATTCACAAGAACTGTAAAGGAATACATGACGCCATACAAAACAGTGCGAGTCACTGCAAATAGTGGACGAAATTTGACTGCTACACCCTATAGGTGGCGCAAAAAATGAGCCCGTTGGAGAAAAGGTTGCACGTGTGTTAAAGCAAGACATCGGTTTTACCAGATTAAGACAAGTTTGTCATGGTGCAGATCTGTTAAGTGAGTTCAAAGACTATTTTAAGTATGCTTGTATTACATCAACAGATGTCGAACGGTCGTTCTCAAAACATAAGCATATTTTTTCACCACATCGAACATTACTCTCAGAGACAACCATAAAAACACATGATGTTGCATGGTTTTTACAGATCTTTTTCAATTTGTAATAACCAAACTAGGTAAGTTGTGCATACATTGTTATAAATTGTAAGTTTATTGCTTTTATTACACATATTATTATGCGTACGCCTATGTCCTGCGGCGCATTTTTGCCAACTCTACTGATAATAAGTTAACACGAGAAAATCCGGTTGTTAAATTAAACCCGTAACAGACTGATATCGAAATGTCAGCAGATCAAATTATCGTTCATTGTTGAATAATACTCAAAAAGTATTTTATATAGATTCTAATTTTTCTTTTATAATAATTAAAAATGGATAGAAATTATTATAATATAGTCGAAATCAATAACCTTTTAAATTCATCTTCCGGCGACTGCACTCGTTCTTTTTTCAATGTGAAAATATTTTTTAAGGAGGTTATTAATTCTTTTCACTATCAGTAAAATTTGGAGAGCGCTTATTTTTTCTTTTTTCCATCTCTGTTGAGTTGCTATAATAATAATGATCGAAACATAAATTTTGTCTCACAGGTCCTAAAAATTAATACTATGTATTTAAAGGGTTGCGAGTATTGAAATAACGCAGACTTCTGTTATGAGGACTATTTCTAGCAATTTAATTGGCCGTTTTAAGATAACCGCAGGGCATGCGTAGTTACATGACGTCAAAGTGTATTAAATCCTTTTGGAATTGCTTGCCAACAAGGAACTCGTTAGAAGATAGAAGAGATGGCCGGCCACCTTTTCGAAACATATACTTCTGCTCCCAACGAGACCGAGCACCAGGTGGGCGTCGATGCTGGTCTAGCACATATTCCAGCATTCACTCCCATCCCTCCACGTAAACTTGCCAAACTCCTAACATCTCCTAGCACACTTAAATCTTTACTTAAAACACTTCCTAATTTAAAAGCCCCCGGTCCTGACACTATTCCCAACCTAATATATAAAAAATGCCCACGCAAAACGATAGTCCAAATTTGTTACATAATAAACGCGTCGATAAGACTGCAATACTTTCCCACAGCGTGGAAAACTTCCATAATTGTGCCCTTCCTGAAGCCAGGTAAGGACCCCGTCCTTGCAGCAAGTTACCGGCCAATCTCTCTGTTAAATACTCTGGGAAAAATCGCGGAGAAAATATATTTAATTAACATTAATAAAATTATAAATAAAGGTAACTTGCTGCCTAACATCCAATTTGGCTTCAGAGGAGGGCACAATACCACGCTGTCGCTGTGCAGAGTTGTGCACGACGTAATCGAAGGCTATAAACAAACAACATTGCACTAAAATGCTGCTCCTGGACATCCAGAAGGCATTCGATACTGTTTGGCATGGAGGTCTCCTGCACAAACTTACACACAATCATCGGTTTCCGATATACTTTGTTTCCTTAATAAAATCCTATCTGGTTGACCGCACCTTCGCGGTCAAGATTAACAATACGACATCCAACTTTTATTCTGTCAGAGCGGGGGTCCCGCAGGGGACGGTGCTCTCCCCGGTTCTGTTCAACCTATATGTCTCTGATATCCCTACCCATCCCCTTACGCAAACAATAATGTTCGCAGACGACACTACGATCTACGCCCAGTCCTTTTACGCCGAAACCGCAACCACCAAGTTGCGGTATCATCTGAGTAAAATACTCAAATATTACAAGGACTGGAAGATCGTAATCAACGAGACTAAAACAGAGACAATAAATTTTACGAAAAAATTTACAAACATTAAAACGTTCACGCCACTGACTATTAACAATAGAGTCATTGAGGAGACCAGTGGTTAAGTACCTGGGGGTCCACCTCGACCAGCGGCTGAGTTTTAAACCTCACATCACAAAATCGCTTAACAGGGCCTACATGGCCCTGCACAAATTATATCCACTAGTAAACAGGAGGTCACTCTTGGATACTAGTAATAAACTTCTGCTTTACAAAACCGTTATCAGGCCCATACTTACGTATGGCTGCGTCGTCTGGAACAGGATGTCGAACACACAGTTCGGCCGCCTCCAGACGACGCAAAACAAACTACTCCGCCTCCTCACTGACTCAAATCGTTACATAAATACACAACAACTTCACGAGACGGCTAATATGCCCTACATTAGAGAGTACATAATACAGACGGCCACCAAATTTTTCAGACATAACGTTCATAAATCCACACTCACCGCGCACATCGCCGACATTAGGAACCACCACGAATTTCAGCATACACACAGACTAATACATGAAAATTTACCACTATATTACGAATAACAACATTTTTAGACACACAATGATAGACAAGTCCAACTTTACTGCACTTTCCAAAATTTCCAAATTTTTCTTACCCTAACCGTAACTTCCCTTAATGACTACCCTATTGCCTCTTCACCCTACTTTATACATACAATCTAAATTTCAATTCTTTGAGCAGGTTTTTTCTTGAGCTTTTTCCTGCATGACTAACACTATAACGATGTTACTGTTTTATTAATCCATATGTCTTTTTAATTTTTACAATGCTTAGGCAACGTTTTAATTATGTATATCTCGCTGTTATAGGAAAGCGTCGACCCTATCCCGAACAATAAAAAGGACGCCTGCTAGCCACGTCGGGCCCGACCATCTGGCCTGGGAGCGGGAACCCTTCGACACAGAAGGAACATCGCCTCCTCTGCTTGTCACCCTGGACTCGTCCAGGGTGAGTCTTTATTGCTGTAAAGCCGATTGGCTATAACATTATTTGTATTGTGATATTTATTTATGTATGTATATATGTATTTATTTATTATATGTCAATGATGTGTGGCACCTATTTAAGTTTTTTTGTGATGTAAATAATGTTTAATAAATGTTTTCAAATTGGAAATTGGAAATTGGAGTACGCGGGAGGTCCAGGGTTCAAATCACAAACTTTTTATTTTTTTTTTTTTAAATAACTATTTTTTAGTTCGTTAGTAAGATTTTTCTTGCCCTTTATTATAGTTTCTTTATTTTCCTTGCCCTTTATTATAGTTTGTTTATTTTCACGGTTCCGAATTCCCCTTTAAAAATGATATCCGATGAGCACGCCATGCCGTGGCCTTGAAACGGCCAATGAAATTGCTAGAAATAGTCCTCATAACAGAAGTCTGCGTTATTTCAATACTCGCTAAAGGCGAGGCTTCTGCCAAAAGCAAAATGTAAACATTAGCCGAGTCCTGCTTAGCAGGGACGGATTGGGGGATGGATGGGGTAAGCAATACTGGCCCAGGAAATTATGTGCAAGCGGCCTCACTCCAAGAGACAAAATTAAAAGTATTGGGTTAAAAAATCATAAAATATGCATAGGTATCTTATTAAAACCAATGGAGAGTAAAAAAAACAAAAATAATACTTTACTAAAACATTAACAATAAACTTAAAAATGTATTGCACATAAGTACTTAAAAAATCAGTAAACTAAAAAACAATCTATGATTAAAACTTTAAGATAAAATATATCTAAATTCGAATACATATTACTATGATTAGAACATTAATTTTTTTTTTAACAGAGTGCTAGTTGCCGACAAGAACACCTGTTAATGATTTACTCATTGTCTAGATACGAGGTTCTAGATAGACCGGTTGGACCGGCTCCAAAGGCACCAGCCCTTCGGGTATTTGCTCGATTGCCCGGCCTTCCTATCCGTCCTTGGCCCTTAAAGTGCTAGCTCTCCAGAACCCTCAATATTGGGGCATGGCGGCATCTGGAGACGACAGGAGGTCCTGTTGGGTGGCATCTTCATGGTTGGCTAGACATAATAGATTCTTGAAGAGCGCCGGGTGGGTGTTTTACTATGAGCTGGTAATCTTGACACTGCGCAGGTTATCGGCTTAGGGTGGAGCTACTCGTCTGGGGTCTTCCGGGGTTGATGTGTCTAGGCTGTTCGAGGAGAAAGGGAAATAGGTCACCCAACACCGCACCATGTCATCCCCCCCCACCCAGATAGCACAATATAATCTAGGAATATTCTTACAACCTCCCAAATGGAATATTTAAATTTAAATATTCTAGTCATATTCCAGGAATATATATATATCTGCGAGAATAATCCTGTCATATTTTGAATAAAATATTCAAGGAATATTCATAGCAAATAATACAGTAATATTTCTTCTGGAATATTCTCTTCAGTAATATTCCTGAAATATTCAGGCGGGCATATTGCATTTTATTATTATATGAAAGTGATTTGGAATGTTTTTAAGAATTCAAAAAGAAACAGGCTTTGATACGATATTATTTGCTAAATGTTCTTTATGTGGTTTTCTCAATCTTTTTTTGTTAAGAATGTTTAGTACAACTTATGGTGTGTTTAGATGGCAGAATCTGTTATTAATAAATTTGGTGCTTATATTGTGGTGCTATAATCAAAAGATAATTAATAACTCGAACGCTTTTCGCCAACAACGAACGAAATTATGGCACCCATCTGAAAATTATTCGGACTTTATTAATTTGTTAGTTAAAATAACGTATATCGTAGGTAGGTATATCAGTCGAGTAATGCTGGCTAGTATCGTAAGGAACTTCCACTTCAACATCGAGATTTGTAAATTGTAAATAATCATTTTAATTCCCAAATTGATTATTAATTACGTCCGGCGGCGAATTGGTTGTGAATTTACCTTAAAAGTTAAAAACAAAGAAAGGTGGTCAAGTAGATAAACATCAGATTAATTATTTTAAAAGATAGGTAACAAAACAAGACAGTGACCGTTACATCTTCATAGCGTAAATGGGAATTCGGCACTGTGAAAATAAACAAACTATAATAAAGGGCAAGGAAAATAAACAAACTATAATAAAGGGCAAGGAAAATCTTACTAACGAACTAAAAAATACTTATTTAAAAAAAAAATAACAACTTTGTGATTCGAACCCTGGACCTACTGCATGTTAGTCAAATATCTTCTCTATCGTCCACAGAGTTCCTTGCTCAAAAGCGATTCCAAATGGATTTAATACACATTGGAATGTCATGTAACTGCGCATGCCCTGCGGCTATCTTGAAACGGCCAATGGTGCGCCGTTGCCTGGATAACGTTCCTGGCTCCTGCATTTATCCAAGCTCGGCCATATTGTTTTACAAGTTTGTTGTTAGTTGGTGTTTTTCCGAGTATTTTTGTGTTTTAAGTGGTGTTTTGCGGCTGGTTTTAGCTTTACAAACTGAATTATTACATATTTATAATAGACAATGAGTAATAAGTGTCTGGTGTGGTCGAAGAGGAAAATTGTTTATCTTTTCACAAGTAAACAAGACAAATCCATTGCTGGCACATGCAAGGGGAAAATCAAAACAGTAAACTATTATTATTTGTTCCTAATTTGTAAAACGATCTTAATTAAAACAGTATATAAACATGGAAAGTCACTCTTAACTAGCTACTAGTAAAATGTGTACAGGTTAGCTGTCAATTTTACAAGTAGTAGTGCTGACATTTGAAAATTGTATTATATTTGTTATTCATATTAAAAATAAACGTACAATTATGGTTCCCGCTAATATTGAATTTTTCATACGATGCGGATTCACTTGCGACCGAACAAACATCTGTAGTTTCTGTCGAAGTAGAAGGCATAGCATTTATTGAATTAGGTGCAGGAAATAATTTTTACTAAAAAATATGTACAAATGAATAACAAATAAAATATTATCACGCAAGGTAACAATTTTTACCATATATATACTATATACTATATTGTAAATTTGTACAATTAATGTCTATCTGAAGATTTTGAAATTTTAATGAATTGAATGCCCTATAAGCCAACATCTCTAAGCAATCTATTTTGAATTTGTCTAATGTATCGATCAGATAGGTCGTCTGTTTTCAGATACTTGTTTGTTTTCACAGAAGCTGTGGAAACGGTTGATGAAAAACAAACAACAATAAAAGATGTAGAAGCAGCTATAGCTATTTGGCTTAGTAAAGCAATCGAAAGAAAGAAAAGAGGTGTCAGGTAGGTATTTAAATTTTAATTTATGTTTAGTTTTCATTTTTATTATTATACCTATTTGATATAATCAAATAGGTATAATATTATTGCTGGAAAAATTTTTTGCGCAGACATCTGTTGCATAACTTCAATTCAAATATTGAAGAAAGCTTGTATGTGTGTATGTCTGTCGACCATTTCTTGTAAACACTTCAACTTTGGCTCAAAATTTTGATTTCAAATTTATTGGATATGTAAAATATCACAGTGAATACTCCCTTTTGAAATGGGCCATCTGTGTCATATAGAGTGAGTTTAGAGCCATGCAAAATTTTGTGTTTTTTTTTTTTTTGTGTTTATTATATAACAATTTGAGAGAAAAATATTGCGGAGATTTTTTGCTAAGCACATGAAAATAATGAGATGTACAAGACTTCGAATGTGTACAGACTAAATTCAATGGGACTTGGGGTTAATTTTCTAAAAATTAACCAACTTACATACACACATAATACAACTAAATAAAACTGAAGCATGAACATTTTTTTTCGTCAGTGGATTCTACTAAAAGAGTGCCTTAAGAATGTTTTTTTTGTGTTATGATCTGCCACTTAGTAATTCAGATAACAGGAGTCAACCAAAAGTACCTCGCAAGTGGAAAAAGATAGATGATCTCAGTTTGTACCATTGCTTTGAATTTAGTCCATCCTGTACAATATACATTGTATCTTTAAGGTTCGAATGAACCCAAGCAAATTTTTTCTCAAATGGGAACCCAAATATTTCTCACACCATTGAAATGAGTCTATTTAAAATTTTCCAGAAAAAAAGAAATTGACAATGCTAAATGATTTTAACAATTTTCAATCATGTAAGAAATTTAGTATCATTGTATAGTTTTGGGGGATTGCAGTGTAGAGTTTAGAATTAAAATATTGATAATTGCATATGCTTTTATATATTTTTTTAACTGAAAAAATTTAATTTAAAAACTACTGCCAAATCTCTGGATTTGAATCCATCTGATTTTTTTATGTGAGCTCATCTATGCATAAAGATGATGCGCAGTCGTCAAGGAGTAACTCTAACTGCGCAGTAAGTGGCAATCGATTAATTGACAAGTGTAAAATAATGAGTGAAGTTCTCCATAAATACTTACACAATTTTTTTCTCAATTGAATTAATTTTTAAACATATAGTTACTGCAGCTTGATAATAGGGCTTCATTTTATACTTCTGTTCGTTGCAGGTTGTTGCATAGTTGTGATATGCTGAGTAAGCAAAAAATAAGAGCAGAAGTGAAACAACCACCACAGCCTGATTCGGACAATATTATTTTAAAAAATCCAAAAACAACTTTCTGCTGACTGAATAGAGCTCATCTTATAGTTAATCATTAATTTGGAATGTTCTATACAATTAAATGACGTTTTAACAACTAATATGTTAATTTTGATGTTAAATTAGTAGTTTGCTAAATAAAGCTTTATTATTATCAATATTTCTATAATTATAATAGTAGTACTTACTATTGAAAAAACCGGTAGCTATAAATTTTTTTTATTTTTTTTTGCAGATTTGGAGGAGATGAGAATATAAATTTTGTTTTGTTATGAAATACTTCAATACTATTTATATTAAAAAAAATAAATATCGTTGAAAATACATTCTATTTTTATTTTCTTTTTTACTAAATTCCATTTTCCATTTTTGGAATTATTTTATTAGGAAAAATGTAAATAATGTTGGAGAACATAGTTAATGGAAGAAACGAAAACTAAGAGAACTTTTGCAGCTTTTTGAGTATATGTATGTAGATAAAGATGACGTAAAGAAAGAAAGACCTTGCCTCTCCAAGTTTCTTTTATTATACAAAAACTTTCTCCAGGCTAAATATTTATTTGTGGGAATGGAAAGCAAATGCTTCCTTTTTTTTTTTTTAATTAAATACAATACACTAATTCTGACCAGTCTGGTTAACACATTTTTCTAGGTGTGGTAATCCGGAAAATTGACTGATGAAATAGAGGAGCAAAAAACTATCTATGCAACTATTTCTCATATAGCTCCCGTAGCTGTAATCTGTAGCACTGAATTATGGGGTGTTGATAATTATGTTTTGGAGTAGCAAGTGAACCATTCTCGCGACGTTTCTGCCAAACCACTACCACCACCATCTTCAGGTGTCTATACTCTGGCAAATTAGAAGATGGAAGTTGTGACTTTACCGAGCCTTCGTTTATATATATAAAGTGTGTCCCCAGATGGATTTTACAAGAGGAAAAACTTTAATTTTTGATTTTACGACAAAAAGTTATTCTTGATGAAAACTTCTGCTTAGTTGAAAAATATGAATGGAATCGTCAAAACTAATGTAGGATATAGACACTTGAAAAGTTACAAAATGTCGAGGGAAGTACTCTTATTTTTCATTTTATAACAGAAAGATAGAAAGAAAGTTGTTTAGAATTATAAGGTCATTTTATTTTCAAAAAATGATTTAGAAAATTAATTAAAATTGCGAGAAAACAAGGTTATTTATTTATTATTGATTCACTAATAAATAACCTTGTTTTTCTCTTGCAATTTTAATTTTTCCTAAATGATTTTTAGAAAATAAAATGGACTTATAATTCTAAACAACTTTTCTTTCTATCTTTTTGGGCGATTCCATTCATGCTTTTTAACTAAGCAGACGTTTTCGCCAAGAATAGCTTTTTGTCGTAAAATCAAAAATAAAAGTTTTTCCTCTTGTAAAATCAATCCGGGGTCACACTGCATATATATATTCCTTGATTAATCATATCATATTCCGTGATTATTCAGGATATATATAGAGAATAATCTTCAGTTATTCCTGTAATATTCCATGTATATTCAGTGAATAATCCTGTCATATTCCTTGATTATTCAGGATTATTCCCTGGGAATATTCCTGGAATATTGAGAGGAGTGTACTTTTCTGATTTTAAGAATATTCCAAGAATATCTGGGATATTTAAATGTGATCCACGGAATAATCCAATCTTCCAGTTGAATATTCATAGAATATTACTGGAATATTTTTTGTGCTATCTGGGCATGGACACATATAGCACAGAATATCCATACGGTGTCCATTTTTGGTCCATTTCATGTCTGTATGTCCATGGACATGTGATGGATATCCACTGGACATATATCTGTACACTGTCCATAAAGGGATGCCATTGGACGTCCGTTTTTTATACGTTTGGGATAGTACACCAAAGTACAACTGATGGATATCCACTGGACATTCATATAATGTATAGGTTATATGGTTTTTTTAAATTCTTCCTCTTAGGTCTTTATCGTGCACGCATCGCACAACGATGCGTCGGCGTCGTCCATAAAACGTTAAAGAATGACTCTAATCTATACGTTGAAAATTCAGTCTTATGACAACGTTTCAGCAACGTCAATAATAAACTTTAAGATACCAACATTCACACCATATATTGTAGTCGGCTGTTAAAACGTGTCTATTTTAATTTGGTCACAACAACTAATGATGACAATTTACACTACACCTAATACGACGTTAATTTCTGTGTCAATGTGGTTGCAAAGCGCAAAATTGCTGCTCGGGTTACTTCTAATATATCATCCCTAAATACGCCACGTTGCGTCCTCTCTTGGACAAATCCTAAATCCGTCATTGTATAGCCCATGCTTCACACGCGACCGATCGGGGTTCTCATCCAACTGTAGGATTTTCTTTTGTTTTTTAATTTTTATTAATTTATTTATTGTAATATTATTTATTATTAACAATGTATAATTAAATTTAATACACAAATTTCTATATACCTAATGTGAATAAGTATCAAGAATTAAAATTAATTATTTGATCTGCAAAATTTTCTGATCGGTAAAATTGAATAGAAAATTATAAATTATAATTTTTGCTGATGAATTCCGGAATTTGTTAAATCAAATTTTTTGCTGCTAAATTTCGCAATTTACTGGAAAACAATTTTAGAGATCAAAGAATTATTTGTAATTGAATAATTCATTAATTGGTTAATGAATTACCTATATTAGAATTGTTTTATTTTTCCTAGATCATACCCAATTTTTCTGAGTATACTTACAGGGATTACATTTGCCATAGCACCGGTGTCTAAAATGTTTAGAAATGGATTATTATTTTTGGTTTTTAATTTGTTTATTTGTGTATATATATTTTAACAAATTCCTGTAAATGTCTAATTTAAGTTGTAACCTTATGTAAAAATTATCAATAAATGTTTTAAATTGGAATTGGAGTCTATTTTAAATTTTACAAGATGTTCGTTTATCTCCAAGTTTGTTACCCATGATTTCTCCGTTGCTGTGTCGACAAGTGCCACGGTACCAGGTGATGCCTCGATGCTACCTACATAAAGATTATTATCATTAATACTAATATCCTTATCATTTTGATCAAGATAATAAATATTTTTAGAATTCTGATTAGTTTTATGAGCAAATTTTTTATTATTTTTATTACAAGAAGAGAAATGGTTCATTATACCACAGTTTCCACATCTTTTACCATAGGCGAGCATTTACCAAATCCATGGTGACGGGAACACTTCTTAGCAACTCTCGCTGTTGATGGTGATAACTTCTTTGTTGTCCTCTTGCGAACTTCTTCTGTGGGGCTGATGATCTCACTGGCTGCGGTTGACGATGCTGGTAGGACTGCCTTACTCGTAGATAATCAATACTAGGACTGGGATCATTAGTTTCTAGCCTATTCGTAATGTGACGATTTTGCTCCTTCGTACTTTCCATATTAATGCAAATACGAACAGCAGCTTCCAGTGTTTCAACGTCTGCAATTTTTGAGACAAATTTATTGCCTATGTAACCAATTAATATAAGAATCTCAATGGCTCAGTGGTTAAGCGTCAGGCTACAAATACAGAGGTCCCAGGTTCAACACGCAGGCAAGGTGTTTTAATTTAATACAGTGCAATAAATTATTTCATTGTATTAAATTAAAAAATTCACCTTGCCTGCGTGTTGTACCTGGGACTTCTGCACTGCAATAATACTAATCTCTATAGCTTAAAACTAAACCGATATTTGGTGTGACCGGATCACCAGAAAGAAGCTGTCCCTTGTATACAATGAGTTAATGTAGGTAAAAACACTAATCAATTTTTGGGGCTCTAGACATCCCTGAATTGACATCCACTAGATGTACAATTTTGTGAAAAACGGTTGTCCAGTGGATTACATTTGATGTCCAGATGGATATCCGTCGCTTACATGTCCCTATGTGTATACAGTGAGTTAATGTTAAAAACAATAATCGGTTTTTGGGGCTCTAGACGTCCGTGAATGTACATCCACTAGATGTACAATTTTGTGAAAAACGGTTGTCCAGTGGATTACATTTGGTGTCCAGATGGATATCCATCGTACGTCCATCAGGTCCATGACGTACATTCAGTGGATTTCCACTGGACGTCCTTGTGCTGTATGGGGAGCTATTGCGGGTGAGTCAAATAAATCTCCAGTACAGTCAGGATGCTACTGGAACTGGTGAACATCTTGACAGATAAAACTGAAGAGATTGTACTAATTCAGGAACACTACGGTTTCAGGAATCGAGTGAGGGGATTAGGAATATCCAGCTATCAAGTGATAGTCGGAAGATGAGGACGTCCGACCTAGAACATGTATAGTAGCCTCCAAGGATCCGCATCAGTTGGTGTCATTGCCCCAACTCGGGACCAAGGATGCTACAACAGTAGTCCTTGAATATAAGGTAAGAAATATTAAATAATAATATAAGGTTTTGAAATTTTATTTTAGATTAATTTTTCACTGCAACTTTTAAAAAAGGTGCAACTTTGGAAAAAAAACATTATTTTTTTTTATGAAATTTGAAATCTGTCGTTATATTTTCCACCTGATTCTTAACAAAAATGTTTCGGAAATATTTTACAAATCGTTTAAAAAATAACTTGGTGTGACACAATGTTTTCAACTTTTTTTCGCAAATTTCAATCGCAATATTTTTTCTTCAAAACTTCTTCATTTTGTCTTGATAGTTATGTCTCAAAGTATTGCTTGGGTCCCATGCTCCAATACTATCACACAACCTAAATTTCACCAGCCGCCACTGGCTTTAATGCATTTATTAAGTCGGATAAAAATTCGGTTAAAATATCAAAAAAATACAATTAGCCGATAAATTTGCATCATTACCCCTCGGAATTCCTTTTCGTAAACGCCAAATCAATTTCTTTTGATACCGTTCGGATGGTATAAATATTCGGTGTGTTAAATACCAATAAAATGGTATATCTGGCAACACTGCTGTACATTGATATCCACAGAACAATAATTATTCAAGAAACTTTTCGTAACCATACGATGATCTATCATCTACTTTGATCGTTTTGAACCAGCTTCTAGATCTAGTATTTTCTTTTCACGTTGTTTTGTTTGTGTTTTTTGATAATAGTGATGGTTGTGATGCATAAAAATTAATCTTTAATTAGCTGTTATAAAAATGGAAGGCATAAATGATTTAGAATTAATGCAAGGTGGTAGTGATTATAATATAGGGTCTCTAGTGGAAAGTGCTGATGTTACTAGGCGTAGAAGGTAAAATTGAGGTTATGTCTACGAAACCAAATAATAGTTGTAATAACTTTCAGTTCCAATAGGTCTATAAAACGCAGGAAATTTGATGATGAATTAGTAGAATATAGTCTAGGAATGCCCGGTGTATCAAATATTAAGGTATGTTTTTGAAATTTGTTTTTATAATGGTATATAAATTTTAAATTTTTATAGAGTGGTAGATCACGTACACATTCTTCTCATTCAGATTTCTCAGTTGCCTCACCTTCAACGCCTCCAGTTGTTAATCAACCTGCAGCAATTTATTCCCACTCTGATCCTAAAAGAAAACATATAGCAAAAAGTCTACCAGGAAGTTCCAAGCGTACTAAAAAAGGTAGACAAACAAGTCAGTTTGCAACTAAAGATTTAGGTCGATGGAAACCCATTGATGATCTTGCTCTAATTATTGGAGTTCAACAAACTAATGATTTACGAACTGTTCATTTGGGGACCAAGTTTTCTTGTAAATTTACTGTACAAGAGTTGCAGCAAAGGTGGTATGCTTTATTATATGATCAAGCCGTGTCTAGAGTGGCTGTGTCTGCCATGAGAAATCTTCATCCTGATATGATAGCTGCAGTACAGGATCGTGCTTTGTGGAGTCAGCAAGAAGAGAAGATATTGAGTACTATTAAATCGGTAAATAATTTTTTATCTAGTCAGTTTTTAATATTTAATTATATGGTTAATATAATATGAAAAAGAAGTTAAGAAGTCTACCTAACTACATTCATTAAATGGTAAAATAGACATTTTTCGTGCCACAATTACTTTAGGAGATATAGAAAGTAATTTAGTTGTGAATATGTTTTTTGTAATATGGTTACCACTATAAGAGTTTTAATCTCAGTTTTAAGCTCGGTGAAGAGCCATTGTTTTAAATGAAAACTATTGTTGTATCGTATTTTATTAAACACAGATTAACTTGAATAGTAGAAAGGGTGCTGTTATTTTGTTGGAATCTTTATTAAATAGGTTTTTATTTTATTCCCAAAATGCGTTTTTGAGAATTACGAATAAATATTTGTATATTTATTTAAAATAATGACACATCACACTTATATTTTGCAAAATTTTATTTCAAATGTCAAGAACTTTTCAAAATAAAATAAATGTAGAGAGGACTGTCAATCTTGATGTTAAAATAGGAAATGTGCAAGATGTTTAGTTTTAAATAATTAACTTTTTTCTTCAATATGTTGGTATGCATGCATAATATATTGAAAATCTTGAAAAAACTCAGTATGGTATATACATATATGTCACAGCCATATTGCATAATCTAGACTTTTCCAAGAAGCCTACGCGTATCATAATCTTTTTTAAATTCAGATCTGACAATTCGGCTGTTGACGAATTTTTAAAAATGGTAAAATATAATAGTAGAGGCATTAATTTAGTTGTATATTTAATTTGAAAGAAAAATTCTAAGCGCAATATATTTTAAAAAATTATTAAACTTCGGTTATTTGAATGTGCCGCAAAAACGGTAGTGACATTATATCGGTAGTTAGCTATGAAGTGATATGCAGAACATAAGAAGAGGAACAAGTTGATAATAAACAAACTAACCTCATCTCACATCTGTCAAAAGTTAAGTGGACGTTTAACCAAGGGCCTTATTCTTGAATTATCTACCGGGAGAAATGATTTTGTCTCTATCTAATTTACTATTTATACATATTTCCATAGCCCATATTATCCTAATTCTACTCCCGCAACTCGACAATCGAGCCCCAGAGTATGTTCATTAGTGTTGCTAGAAGCAGACCTGAGTAGTAATAGCCGATGATCTGATTTTGTTCATTTATTGCATTGAGTAATCTACTTATAAATCAGTAAAATCATTGATTTTCTGCTTGAGATCAAAAGGTCGAGCAATAAAATCAGCAAGAAACAACTCATTAAGACAATAAAATTGTCTCAAATATCAAGATATTATTTTAAGTGTGACTGTTAGGAATATTACATCTGGAATCTGAAGTTATATAGTTGAAATTTAGAAAAATACATTAGTTTACGTTTCTGTTTTATAAATATGCATTATTGACAATAATTAATGATTTTGTTTTCTATCCATAACACTTTTCTCAAAATTTGAAAATAAAAATTTCCTGTATGAAAAGCACCTTTCCTCTGTTCGTTTGTGTCTAAATTACCATTGGATTTATCTGCTTTTGATGTAAACGTTTTCTTATAATTGTTCTGTGGTTTTCTTGTTATTGTTTATTAGCGAAAATCAAATAAATGAATAACGTAGGGATTTACCTTGGATACCAATAATATTCATGTGTAGCAAAAAACCTCGGTGTGTGAAAGTTGACAGATCTGGTTTCCATCACTTCTCGTATGCAGGGTGGGGCAATAGTGCATCCAACTTCGATATGTCGAGTTCTATGATAGCTACAAACTTGATTTAAAAACATAAGTAAACTAGACAAAAAAAATTTATAACCGGAAATTGTTTTCGATTATACAGGGTGAGCTATGACGATTCTACAGGGTCAAGTAACATTTTTTTAAATGAAATGCCATGTATATCAGAACATTTTTTGAAACCTCTTTGTGGCATCCTTTCACTCCTGTATTATTATCGACTTTCTCCCAACTACTTGGATGTAATTTTTTTTTTGTTGAAATTAAGGTCAACTTGGTTAACTGGGACACCGGGGATATACTAATTTCTGTCATAATGATTGATTTTGAATCTTCCGCCCATTTTCTGTTACCAACAGAGCATCTACTATAACTTCTACATGTACTTGTGCTTATTTAACTAGCTGCAGTTTTGTGAATAATTGTTATATTCCCAGTGCTTAAAATTATATCATTTACATCAAGGGGTACCGAGATACTCCCTGACCACTGGTAAGTATTTACAAGAAGTAATTTTATAATGGGCTGTGTTTAATAATGAGAAAATAGCATTGTGGAAGTGTACCTGACAAATTATAAGGTTAAGTAGTTACTTAACACAGATATATCTATATGTCCCAGTTGCCCTGGAAATATTAATTCTGGGGTAACTGGAACTGGTATGTATGAGTAACTGAAACAAATATGTTCCAGTTACCAGAGATATCTTTTTGGAGGTTTTCTGTTACAGAGCAAAAATGGTTCAACAGTATGTAAGAAAGACTGCTAAAAGGGCAGATTGTGGAACCTATAGCAAAGCTTCTCTTCAAATGGCAGTAGACGATGTGAATAATAGAAATAAAACTGTTTACGGTGCTACAGTATATTATGGCATTCTCAGATCAACTTTACGGCACTTTGTATTTGGAACTAGAGGAAAAGGAATCGCATCTGTAGCAGGTAGAGGTGGCGGAGGAAAAAATGCATTAGCGGATGATGTGGAAGAAGAATTAGCAAATACTTTGAACACAATGTAGAAATGGGGATACGGATTATTGAAACAGAAAGTCCTGGATTTTGGTACAGATTTATGTAAAAAAAAAACCGACCTGGGGAATGGTTCTTACATTTTTGTAAAAAAAGAAGAACCCCAAGGAGTGGAATGTGCGAGAAAGAAACAAGAAAATCCATGGACTATTTATGGATTTTTTTGATTTATTAGAAAAAATATTTCCAGATCTTAATCTCAAAATAAGCCTGCACACATATTCAACTGCGATGAGACATCTATCCTAAGCGATCCATCTAAAACAAAAATTCTGGGAGAAATTGGTTCCAAATGTACCAGAACTATTTTATCATGTGGTCGAGAAAATACGACCGTTTTAGTTTGTTGCTCAGCTTCAGGCCAAAAATTGCCTCTTCTGACAATATTTAAGGGGAAGAACGTCATCGAATCTATGATTCCAGAACAAAATTATGCTTTCCAGAAAACCGCTTTCGCAGCATCTGACAGGGGTTGGATGACTGCTGCAATATTTTCCAGATGGTTTGAAAAATGTTACTTGCCAAATATTCCAAAAGAACGCCCAATCCCGCTAATAGTCGATGGGCATGTTTCACATATTTCCTGCGACTTAATTAGAAAAGCAATTGATAATGAGGTCATCGTTTTGAAATTGCCTCTCCATTCAACGCATTTATTGCAACCGTTAGACATAGGGGTTTTCAGAGGTATGAAAGTTCAGTGGGATAAAACTCTTTGCAAATGGCAGGGATTAAATCCTAAAAAAAATTAAAAAAAGTCAGTTTGTCCGTATTCTTGGTGAAGAATATGTCAAACTGCCAGATATGAATATTATTAACGCTTTTAAAGCCACAGGCATATATAATGCAGAGATAGGCAGTCCAGATCGATGTCAAATTTGAAAGATATTTTTCTACCATCTGGTCTTGCAAAATATCAGAATAGGGAAAACATTTCAATCTTCCAATCAACTACCATTTCACAGGATGCAAATAGTGACAACAATATTGGTGTTACTATCGAGGAAACGAATCAAGAATCGACTTCTGGAATTTTACAATCCCATAATGAAAATGTTGAAAAGCTTAATGAAATCATCGACGATACAGCTCAAAACACAGAATCTATTCAGATCATTAATATTCAACCTCAACCAGGACCCTCAAATTCTCTCATTCAAAAAGATTCCTTCCAAGATATTTTAGTAAGCCTGTTGCAGAATAAAGATACGCCAAAGGTAAATTCGGAAAAACCAAAAAGAAGAAGACTGTGTTGGTGCAGAAATTCCAACCACCGAAGAATATTTGACATGAAAAGCAGAAGAGGAAGAAAAAAAGGAATGAAGGAAATTAAGAAAACAAAAAAGGCTTAATAAAAAACAATCGAAAGAAAAGGAAAACAAGAGCGTATTGGAACAAACATCTAAATGGCAAAATAGAAAAAGAAGTTGCTCATCAGAAAGCAGTGGTTTGAGTGTGGAAAGAGAAATAGAAGAAAATTATATTGACGAAGATGATGATCTTATAAATGACGACTACTTCTCCTTGGAGCAAAATGAAAACATAGATGAAGAAAATGTGCAAAAATTAGATAATCTGGAAAATATGTTGCAAGAATCAATAAAAAACAGCGACGAATCTATGACAGTAAAAATTACTGATTTTATTATTTGTAGTTTTATTTACGAGGAAGGAACTAAAAGAGAAACAAGAAAAAATTTCTGTCAAGTAATTGCCGTAAATGATAGAAAAATTAAAGTATCCTGTCTACGACAAAAAGAAAATTTTTACATATTTCCAGACGTACCTGACATAGTTACTATTACGTCTGATCAAATATTAAAAAAAAATGAAAACACCTATAGAGAAAAGAGGCAAATTTTTGTTCAAAGATTTCACAGAATTTTGTAACTAATTATTTAGATTAAGTTTGTTACTTATTTTAATACCTAATAATAATTAAGCATAAATAAAACTATTTTTAATGAAACAATTTGTTCAGTTATCAAGTAGTACTTCTGTAGCATGTCTCATATCTCCGTCAATTCTGAAGAAGGAAAATTGAAATTTGGTATGGTTATCGAATACACAAAACAATACATTCCAGGTACCTCAAATAATTAACAGTACGAGTATATTGTGAAATAGATACCCTTGTTCCACTTGCTCTAATATTTAGGTAACTGGAACAGTCGACTTCAAAAAGAAAAAAATTGAAACTCTGAACAGAACATTCAATTACAAAATTAATTTTTACTTAAAGTTAGCCAAAGATGTGCAGATACATGCTAATATTTAACAACAATTAATGTAAGTATTGTATGTGCAAGCACTTTTCCTGAAAGTGTTGTAAAATTATGTCCCAGTTAACCAAGTTATACCATTTACATGTGTACATATATTAAAAATATCATTACAATCACAACTATTGATTTTAAGAAAAAAATTGTTAGTACCAGTTATGAGACATCTATGTGATAACATTCAGCCATTTTCACTTCTTAAAAAGATTTTTAAATTTACAACTTTTTGAACTGAATTTTCTCAATTTTTTCAAATGGGACACCCTGTATATTTTTGGACGATGTGATGTAGGATTGAAACAATTTTTTGTATGTACATTCCTATGGCTATTTGTGACCATTTTCACTTTATTGAACAATAACTAAAATTCAGCAATAAAAATTAAAAATTAAGTTTTTTTTTTTCAAATAATTCAAGAGAAGGTATTATAACAAACGTGTTACATGATGCCCATAAAAACGTCACACCAACAACAATCCAAAATTTGAAGGAAATGATAATAAATACTTTTAGAAGTATCACTCCGGCATTTTATGAACAGTAGAAACCTCATTCCAAAGACGCATAGAAATGTGTGTCAATCAAAATGGGCAACATGTGGAGTACTTTTATATCTTCCCTTGAGTTACAAAAAAATATACAGGGTGAGTCTTAAATGTGTAGTTATATTTAAACCACCGATTCTTGACATCTGTAGAAACCCTCTGACACATTTTTTTTAATTCCCACGTGTAACTGAGTTATCGACTTTCAAAAAATTATGATGAAACTGTTTTCGAACTGCTGGTTACTGGAAACATTCCATATCTTAGCAAAAATGATGTAATGGACTGAAGCAACGTTGCCGCATATCTTATGCAATTCTCTCACCTAGGCGCGATTTTACAATCGTGAGTTAACATAAGTTGAAGGTTACCTAGCATTATATTTTCACAAAAATCGATGATATTCTGATACAAACCACTTCAACTAAGAGTTACTTTAGCATAAAATATTTGTTGCTATAACCACTTCCAAAACAAATGTAAAATTGAAAAAATTCCAATTCTAAAAGTGTGAGTTTAGCTAACCCACGATTGAAAAACCGAGCCCTAGCATTAAGTTCATTCCCGAATTTATAATGACATTGGATGAAATAATTAGCTACTTTACGATTAATTGCTCCACTTGAAAATAATTTTTAAACATTTTGAAATACCTTTCAATGTGAGAAATGTACAATTTTGACTTTTTTCTTGCACCAATCAACATTTCTTTTTAAGCGTTTCATATGGAATGTACAACTAAAACTAAATTTTCCGATGAACAGTAAACTTTTTAGGGAATCTTGAGAGAAATTTAATGTTCCCATCTCATTTTTTTAAAGTTTATAAAAGGATTATTTTTAAGAAGTAGGTACTTACCCTCTGCTCAATACTGTGTAGGTGTTCAAGGAATAAATCAGTTCTCTACTAGTTTAATTGGCCTCTAATAGTAAAACACTGAAGGTGCAACACAATAACAATCAGGTGATGGAAAATAGTTTGCAGTATTTTCACACACTTCTGTCACTTTTTACACTGGTCATACCTAACAGTTTGCATTTTTTTTCCTCCATAATACTCTGGACGGTTAGGAAGATAGTATACGTCATTTTTTATAAAAAAGATCAATTTTTTCTTGAGAAAACAGCACCTCATTCGGGATAGGCCATTACATGAAAAAAAATCAACATGAAACGCCATAATGTGAACTGCGATATTAGCGTCGCATATGTAACCTATGATCTTCACACATCTAACCACAGTGCTGCTAGACATACCATTTTCATGGTATTTATACTATTATTTTCCCTTGTGTACCTGCACTTTTTTTAAGTAATAAAACTATTATTTAAAAATTTCTACCATTTTATACCAATATTAGCAAAAGTTGATAAAAAAGTTAAACTTAGGTCCTCAGCCCCGACCTCGGTCAGTTCTTCCATTGAAAAAGAGTAAACTGAATTAAATTTTATACCGTGTACGTAGGATCTTTATAAATCGGAACCTCGCGTAAACAGCGCTAGTTGTGCAAGCCCAAATAAATAATAGTCTTTTGCTGTTTTCAGTCGTTTCTGTTGTTTGTGTTGCGATGATAAGACCCGTTTTTTCAATGCTCAGTTAGCTAAATTAACCGTCAGTTAAGTCAATAGAAATTTTTTGGAAAGCATCATGATTTATTTGTAATGAAATTTATAACCTATGTGAAAATCTCACACATCTGGCAACACTACACCCCATGTAAAAATCAGTGTTATTGATAGTTCGCGTACCTGTCTTCATTAGCATTTACAAAAATGTGTTTAATACCGTTATTTATAGTTTTTTGTGATTAAATTTGTGATTCGAAGTTTTGAGTTACTATGTTATCGAAATTTATTATTTATAATTTGTTCCTTTGGTGGTTCATTTTGTGAAAATTAGTGATTAACCATAGCGACTAATTTTATTTTTTAATGCTGGGTATGTTAAAGGCATATTTTCAAGTAGATGAAAATGCTAGACAAGCAAAACGGCTATGGAATGCTGTCCAAACGTCAAGCCCATATGATATATTCATGTAGTAACTGTTGTATTAGGTAAGTAAACAAATCTGCCTTTTCGTTTTTTTAAAGTAAATGCGTCTTTTTAAAATGATTATTTTCAACTTTGATTCATTTTTAGAAATGAACCATATTAAACTTAAACTATAAATTAGAGACAATAATAATAATTTAAAATACACATAAAAAGTATTGCATATTTTTAATATTTGGTGCTTACGGGACAAGTTTCTGTTTATTTATAAAAAAAAGTGTCAGGATTACCTAATTTTACAAGGAAAAATAGATAAACAGATACTTTTAACACCTTTTATTTTAAGAGCAACCTACAAGTGACAAGTGTCGCTTTCCACAAAGGACTAATCAATCGCGCCTTGGCCGCCTTGAAGTTTATTTCTTATTTTCGGCCAGTGTGTACAAATATCATGCTTTCTTAAAAAGAGCTCAATGTTTTATAAACTATTACATTTGTTTTGGTGCGGCGTCTACACTGATATTAAAAAAAGTCTAATATCGTCTCACAAAATGTCCGTGACAAAAGGGTAATAATTTTTTTTAAAAATTCAAAATTTGCAATTCATGAGTTAGGATAATTGTGATGATGAACTCTGGCAGTGGCAACACTGCCTTCAGTTACGTCATTTCTGTGAACGGCGTTTACAAAGGACGAAAAAATTATCAGAAGAAATTTTTTTTTGAGCAAAAAATTTTTTTGACAGTGCCAATTAATTGTACACGACAAAATATATTGAGGGTTAAAATATAACTACGCATTTAAAACTCACCCTGTATATTATTTTTAATTTTTATTGCTGAATTTTGCAGTTATTGTTTCAATAAATCGAAAATGGTTACAAACAGCCATTGGGATGTACGTACAAAAAAATTTTTCAATCCTACATCACATCGTTCATTTGCGAAAATTCAGTTCAAATAGTTGTAAATTTAAAAATTATTTTTGGCCACCCTATATACTTTTAGGAAGCGATTATGGCTGAGTGTCATCACACAGATGTCTCATAACTGGTACTAACATATTTTTTCTTAAAATCGATAATTGTGACGTTAGTGTTTTTTTATACACGTGTAAATGGCATAATTTCAACAAAAAAATCAATACAAGTGATTGAGAGAGAGTCAATAATAATACAGTATTAGAAGGAGGCCACAAAGAGGTTTCAAAAAATTTTCTGATATAATACATGGCATTCCATTTAAAAAAAATGTTAGTTGACCCTGTAGAATCATCTTTGTATATTCGAAAATAATTTCCGGTTATAGACTTTTTGTCTACTTTATTTATGTTTGTAAATCAAGTTTCTAGCTATCATAGAACTCGACATATCGAAGTCTGACACACTATTGTCCCACCCTGTATATTTGATAATTATCCAAATCTGTTGTTATGTTCTTCTAAATTTTCGTTAAAAATTGTTTCATTGGTTATGTCTTCACTTTACCTAGAACACAGACTTAAGTAGGTCACAGGCGATAAGCAGGAACAGGTAAACAACCATAGACGGGTAAAGAAGCGAGTAAAGTAAAATAAAGTAAATACCTATACAGTATTGGAAAAATATTTAATTAGTAAGCCGGCTTTGAGTGTACATAAAGAATGAAAATAGCAAAGTCATGTATGCTACATAAATAGGCCCTTAAATAGGCTTAAAGTTCAGTTCAATATATTAGCAAAAAAATATATCAAAATAATATAGATTTATTGGGGTCAAAATAAAATAAGAAGGTTTAATGCCATATCCCCATTATATGGTTGCAATTAGCCATAGGGAAGTACTTACAAAAAATGTTCTTTTTTCATTTTTACATCACATCGTTGAAAAATATACAGGGTGTTACATTTGAAAAAATTGAGAAAATTCAATTTAAAAAGTTCTTAATTGAATACTAATTTTTGGCCACCCTGTACATTTTTAGGAAATGAAAATGATTCAAAAACATTAATTAGATGTCTCGTAACTGGTATTCACATAAGTTTTTCTTAAAACCCATAATTGTGACTGTGGTGATTTTTTTAATATCCATCTGCAGATGGCATTATTTCAACAAAAAATTTCATTACATCAAAGTGGTTGGGAGATAGCCAATAATAATATAGGAATGAATAGAGCCTAGAAAGAGGCTCAAAAATGTACTGATATACATAGCATTCCATTTAAAAAAAGGCACTTGGTCCTGTAATTTCGTCTTGGCTCGCCCTGTATGTTCGAAAATAATTTCCAGTTATAGATTTTTTATCTAGTTTACTTGCAATTTTTTAAAAAATTTCTAGCTATCGTAGAACTCGAGATATCGAGGTCCGACGCACTATTGCCCCACCCTGTATATTTAATTAAGACATTTTTTGTAACACTCAAAATTGTTTATTGTCTATTTATCTATACATAATATCAATGTACCTAATCCTGTAATTGGGCTCCTGCCTGTTGGATTTTGTATTTAAATAAATAAAACCTTAATAACTCCTAAACTAACAAATTTCACATAACACAAATGGGGGTCAAATTGATGCGTATTGAGGTCCTCTATCACCCTGCATCGGTTGGTCCGTCCTCAGTGAAACACCCTGTATAAAGAAGCGTAATGATTTAAATGAAGTTACACTCATACTGTCTATGTTTACTTGTTATAAAGACAATTATATTGTCCCATTCTTCCCCTCTGTTTATTGTTGGCATTCATTAAAAGTTTTTATTTGAAAACTACGTTCTACCGTCACAGAATTCCGCCGCCCAGTGCAGAAACACATATTGCTTATTGGATTGCGCCGGCCCACAGTAGTGGGAGGAAGCCCCAGTGTGCCACCCAAATCAATCTACAGGTCTTCAAGTTAAAGTTATCAGAAACTTTTTTTTAAATGTTCGTTTTGAAATTCTCTATCAATCTGTCGAGCCGAATTTTTGATTTTTAGCTATAATTTTTTATAATTTTAATCTAAAATTGAATTTTGACTAAAAAAATATCTTCAGTTAAAATCAGTCTACAGGTCTTTAAGTTAAAGTTATCCAAAACTTTTTTTTATGTATTGGTTTTGAAATTCTCTATCAGTCTGTCGAGCCGAATTTTTGATTTTTAGCTATAATTTTTTATAATTTTAATCTATTTTAGCAGCTGTCGAGAATAAAAGAAAAAGGAAATGAAAAAATCTACTTTGGCAGATCGATTATGTATTTGTAAAGTAAAAATTTAAAACTAAAATTGTGCAAATCTTTATATATGTGTGACCTGTAGACTGATTTTAATCGAAAAAAACAATATTTTTTTGTAAAAAATTCAATTTTAGATCAAAATTATAAAAAAATTATATCTAGAAATCAAAAATCCTGCTCAACAGATTGATAGAGAATGTCAAAATGAACATTTAAAAAAAAACTTTCTGATAACTTTAACTTGAAGACCTGTAGACTGATTTGAACTTCGTCCCACTGTGCGGTGCCATTATAAATGCTAAAACAATTGTGTTAATTATACACATTCTAAAATTGGACGTTATTCATATGTAATAAGTGCAAGAAAATACGACGGCTAAAGATAAATAAATGCACAAAGAACAAAGATATGTGGTGCGGTGAGGAGGCCAAAGTGACGATACGTCGTCAACCAATACAAGATCTCACTCCCCCACCTGTATGCGCTAAAATAAGTCGTTAAAGGAGTACGCACTTATTGCGGCCCGAAAAATAAGAAATGTCCGAATCAGTATAGATTTATATAAGATTCTTTTATTATTTAACCCTCAAATTCTGAGAATCTGGATCTTCTCTTAGTGAAATAATTTCTATTGATGTATCCTATAGTTTATTTTGTCATTAAAATTTTGTTTCTCCGCATGTCGTATTTTTTTATCCTTTTTTTAAGGATATAAAATTTGCAATATTTCCATAGAAGGTGAGGAAATTTCCTAGTTGTAGGAAGTTTCCTAATTGTACTTCTAAACAGTGTAACACATTGACACAAATTATAGAAAGAAAAAAAGATTAACTTGCCTATTATATTTTTTAAGTGTCCCATAACATTATAACATTTTAAGAGTTAGTGGTATTTATAAAATAATACATTAATTTTAGAATGCAAATCCTTCTCCAACTATAGAAACATTTGCCGACCTTCTTTCACAACATGCTGATATTTTCTATACTGGCCGAACAGCAGCTTCTCTGTTTCGTCACTGGCAAACATTAAGAATGTACCATTTATTACCTGATCAGGTTCTTGGCCCACTTCCAAGTTCAGGACGTCCTATAATGACATTTAATGACGCAGAAGAACTTATTCAAGATTCAGAATTAAGTGAACCCCCTGACGAATCTCTGGATAAAGAATTAAAGTTACAGCAGAGGCGTAATGTTAAGGAAATAAGGCAGCTAGAAAATGAAGTGGGAAGGTGGAATGTTTTAGTTGACAGTGTAACAGGGGTGTGCCCAGGAGAGTTAGATAGCCAGACGTTAGCTGTCTTGCGAGGTAGAATGGTCAGATATTTGATGAGGAGTAGAGAGATCAGTATTGGTCGCTCTGGAAAGGGGCATCTTGTTGATATTGATTTATCATTGGAGGGACCAGCCCATAAGGTTTCTAGACGACAAGCTACCTTAAGGTAATTAATATATTTTTATGTTCCATAGGAAACTTTAACTCTTTTTAACTGGTATGTTCGACTAGAGATTTTTTTTTATTTCGATTTTAATAGATATTTATAAGTAAAGTGCCTGAAAATACATATGTTGCAGGTTAAGAAATACTGGTGAATTTTATTTGTCATCTGAAGGTAAGCGACCTATATTTGTTGATGGCAGACCAATAACAGCTGGTAATAAAGTTCGTTTATATGATAATGCCGTTGTTGAAATATCTTGTTTAAGATTTATATTTTCTGTTAATCATGATCTAATAAGAGCAATTCATAATGAATCGGTCAGGTATAATTTACCACCTTAAAGTTGTAGAAAAAATTTGATATGGTTAATAGTTTTTTTTTTAAATGATTTATGTGTAATAATAAAAGAAGTAGACAAATATACTTTACTAAATCGATGTAAGTGTTTTATTTCTAATTACGGAAACCATATAAATCCGAAAAAAATTCTTGATCGCTGTGCATAAACCGGATATGTATGGTTAATTTCGAGAAAGGAATGAAAACGCAGATTGTATTATGTTCATTCCATTCTGACATTTTTTCGTTTTTGTAAATGACGATTGATAAGGTGACCAGATTTTTAAGAGGCGAAATCGTGAATATTAAAAAAGTACTAAGTTTTAATTATTATCTTCTATTGATAAATTTCTTCAGGGTGTCCGGGAACCTATTAAGCTCTCCTCTAGCTTCTGTAAACCTTCCTTAAGTTTATTTCCCAACATAATGAAAGTGTGGAAAATGGCTTAAATTGTCTACTTCTAAAGCATTTTTTTAAATCAATCTTATGAAAATTTATTTGTAAACAAAGAGCAATGTCTTGTAATTTTTACATCTTAACAGCCACATTTGACCATGATGTAACATCTTGCAAAATAAATTACATTTTAAGGTGAATGGGAAAACTGATAAAATTTTTATAATCCTATTTAAACAATGCCAACTAGTAAGGTATGGAAATGAAAAATGCAAATGATGAAAAGAGTGAAATTCTATAGGGAACATTCTTAGGATCTTCCTTCATCTGTATATTTGGATAAATACCTATACAGCGTGTCTCAAGACCTTTTGTAAATTGGGCGTGACTAGTAAGTGCGTCATGGTGCAATAAAATAATTTCGCACTAAATACCGAATTATGATATATTGAAAAGACCAATAACGTGTGTTTAAGGCGTGTCATGTGTTGTAATAATTTTAAAATTTCAGGCTCGAGGCGGGGGGAGGCCAGTTAATATGTTATTCACGTGCCCACCTGACTCGCTGATAAGGCTGGTGAGTTGGGCTGCGTAGGAATGTGCGCATATGTACAAAATACATATTGCAGAAGCTCTTGAGACACAGTGTATGTATAAATCTCTAGATAGATCATCTAAAGATGAATGGAGACTATGGAGATAATAAAACTGTCAATACTGTCAATAATATTGAAATAGCTAAATACTGATTTGATTTGGTTTAAATTAAACTAGTATTAAAATGATGAGAGTAACTTTATCAATTGACAAATAAAGGCCGTATTTGAAGAAGATTTCAGGTTTTTATACAGGGCGATACTTACATTTAGAAAATTCAGGAGAGGATTCCTAAACCAATTTTGGGACGAAAAGATCAAATGAAGTTTTCTCCTTAATGGCTTCCGTTTCAGAGCTAGTGTGTAGATTTTTAGAATTGATGGCCTTTGTTTTTGTCTTCGTGCATACGTTTTTTATAGTTTTAATGCTCTTTTTTTGTACATTTTCGTTGATATGAAACAATTTTTATCCATTATTTTATTTAAATTTTATCTATTAATTGCGTGTTGCTCCTAGCTGCGAGAGAAATTGCTAATAAACTAGGCGTTAGGAATATATTCCGCTTAATGAACAGAAATAGTTAAGCACACAACAGATCGCAGAGCCACTCCCCACAAATGCGCGCCATATTTGAATAGAATTCTTCTATTGGTCGCATTTCTAAAACCAATGGCACAAGCAACCGCTTGACTTGACTGTCTCAAGCGCTTAGATTCGGCGTTGGTCATTGCGTTGTGGTGTTTTGTGAAGATCACCGTTATTTATCTCCAAAGCTTTTGACAGATAGACCACAGTATTCTACAAAAATTACATATTTTTGGATTTTCAGACCACCTTTTTTAATTACTTCTCATCTTACCTTGAGAACAGAACGCAATATGTTTTATACCAGTGGCGGCTCGTGATATTTTCCGCAGAGGAGGCTTGAAATTTAAAAGGCAATTAAATTTCAATATGATTATAATTTGCACATTTCCCCACCACCCTTTAGGTAGTACAACGACGCGTTACATTTTTGTGTCGTGGGTTATTCGCCAGAGTAGCCCTACTATCCCACTTATAATTAAATTATAACTTCTAATAAAAATCAAAATAGTTTTGGAAAAAAATTGAAAAATAAAAAGTGTTTTTCTACAAACAAAAAATTTTATTCATTATCATTGCCAGAGTGTAAAATTATTACTTTTAATAAAAATTAAAATAGTTTTGAAAAAGAAGTTACATAAAAAAATATTTTCTAAAAAAATAAATAACGTAAATAAATATTTCTTCTAAAATAATAACTAACTATATTAATCTTCGATGTAAAGTCTAAATATTTTTATAAATCAGTGGTAACCTGTGATTTTCAGAACTAGCAAAATGATTTATTACTTCTTCATAAAATGAATATGAATCATTTTTCTTCAACATTGACAACAAACGTTTTTCTATTGAAATAAGTGATATATTTGACAGACGTTCTTGAGCTATTGTGTTTCTAGTAAATGTTTCTATGCTTTTGAGTGCTGAAAACGATAGTTCTACAGAAGTTGATGTTACTGGAATTTTTGACACTAAAGATAAAAGTTTGTACAGTTCGGAGAGACAGCTTTTTAAATTATTATTATATACAGGGTGTCCCAACCAAAAGTAGTCACCTTGAATAACTTTGGAAAATTTTTTTTTTTGAAAAATTGGGTCATTTTGAACAATACATACGATAACTTAAACTGCTTTTATTTTTATTTCCCGAACCTAAAATAATGAAACAATTATTTCTCAGGAACGATTCGATAAAAGCTTAAAAAAATACAGTTATGTAGAGAATTGAAAGACCTTTCAAAATATGTATCACTCGACCCCCCTTGTCATTTGAATTTTTTTAGGGGGTGGCCCTGTAGGGTAGAGGGATGATGATAGGTATACAAGTATTACATTAAAATATGTCCTCCTTGGAAACAAGGTCGACGTGTTTCACCAATTTTTCAAAAAAAATGTTATCCAAAGTTATTCAGGATGCCTACTTTTGGTTGGGACACCCTGTATAAAAGCATTTCTTTACGATTTTGAATTTGCTAAAAGTTGTTGGTCAGAATACAGCACACATAGTTCATTTCTTAACAAAATACGGTTAAAAACAGGATACTGGTCCATTAATTTGTCTATTAGAACTGTTAGGAAATGATCTAGAAAACATTATAAAATTATTAGGATTTACTAAAGTCGGAAAATCTAATTTCAATTTTAACTATAATGGGGTCCAAAATTTCTTTACAAATTTGTTTGTAATGTATGTCTGACCTGTCAATGTTATATGTTGTCTTCCTTTATTTCTTTTTAACTGCGGCTCATCGTCTAATTCTTCAATATTTTTTAAAAAATATTATATAAAGTATTGAAATGTGTTTCGTTATTGCGAAATTCTTTTAATTTAGATATAAGTGAATTAAGTCTATTTTTAGAATATGTTATATCAGTTAATTTATTCTGTATAATTTGGAAAACAACATCAGTTTGCTCAAAAATCATTTTAAAAACCTTTAGAAAAAAATATGAAGTTTTTATCCAAAAACAACGATTTTAATCCGTAAGTTGCTCTTAAAGTCTGATCGTCATTTAAAAAGTCTTCACTTTCCGAAATAAAATTAGAAACGTCAATAAGTTTTTTTCCTGTATGTGTCAACAGTGAAAACAACTCTAGATGAAAAAGTCCAACGAGTGGGAGCATTACTCGGAATTCTATGTTCCATAATTCTATTTAAAATATTAGATTTTTTTACTAAATTTTGAGAAAAATGACGGAAAAACACTAATATTTCAAAAAAAATATTCTAACTTCTTTAATTCCGTTACAGGCTTTACTCAAAACCAAATTTAATTTGTGTGCGTAACAGTGAGTGAGGTAAGCTTGAGGAGCGATATCTTTTATTTTAGTTTAGTGTCCATTAAGATGTTCTGACACAATCACATAAAAAAAACCAATAAATCTTTCAAGAATTTCACCGTGCATTACATATCTAAAAATTACGAAAAATCGTGTCGGTGTAGATCTGAAAATTTTTTTTATTCTCACCTTTTGATCATAACTAAGAGAACTAAAACCATTTAACAACAAATAATCCACGACGTCTAGACAACAAGAGATATCGTTGGGAATATTTTTACCTAGAGCACCCTTTTTGCACCACCTGTTAAATATTTTATGTATGTTTATGTTCGAAACCACAAATTGCTACTATTCTTGTTCTATAATTGTTCACTTTCTTGTGAGAGGGAATCAACGCTCAACTGAAGTGTACATGCGCTAGAAAGAGATGGAGTGCCGGAAGCTAGCTGCCCTAACTGACAGATCCAAAAATGTTTGCTGATACGCGCCAATAATTCAAGGTCACTCATCACATAAGAACAATGTATTGAAATGAAGGCTGGCTGGCATCTAGCTTCCATTCATCCGAGCAAGGAGGACGAGAGACGGGGAAACATGCACGTGGAGTGAACTATCCTGACTACAACGTTACGTATTTGTGGAAAGGAAATGCAATTTTTTTTGTATTGAAAATTAATAATTTATAAACAACATTGAGAATTGAGATATACCTAAGTAGAAATTTCTGTTAGTAAAAAATATTAGTTTGGAGATATTCTGCTTCTCCCAGAATTGTAGAGGAGGCTCAGCCTCCCTGACGAGCCGCCACTGTTTTATACTGTGGCCGTAAGTCTGTCGAAGTTTTACCAACCTCGGGTGTCACACAGGGATCGAATTTAGGACCACTTTTATTTAATATTTTTATCAATGACATTGTCTCTGACATTACTGTGAATTGTTTTCTATATGCTGACGATTTAAAACTATTTTGTAGAATTTCATGCCACTATGATTGTGTAGTATTACAACATAATTTAGATGTAATTTACAACTAGTGCACTAAAAAAAATGTTTTTGTATCCTTCAAAGTGTAATGTTTTATCAGTGACAACTAGACGCAATATTATTACATATTATTAATATTATTATGCACTTGAAAATAATTTTCTTTCAAGAATAGAGACATTCACTGACTTAGGGGTAGTGTTTGACGAAAAACTGTCATTTACAAGTCATATGAATCAAGTAATTAATACATCTTATAAATCTCTAGGATTTATTATTAGAAATATTATTTACTTCCATAATGCCTCTAGTCTCAAACTCCTCTACATTTCTATTGTGAGGTCTAATTCAGAATATGCCTCAATAATATGGTCCCCATATTACAAGGTACATATAGAAAGTTTAGAAAATATTTAACGTAGGTTTTTAAAGTATTCTACATTTAAAATTTATTGGTCTTATCTACCTATTGGTTATCCTCAATCTGTATTTCTTTCTAGGTTCTCGTTGGTGTCAATAGAAGATCGCCGCAAAGTCTCTTACTTAATTTTTCTTTACATATTGTTACATAATCTCACTGACAGCAGTTACATACTTAATACGTTACCTTTTCATGCCCACAGAACAGCTCACGTCAAACATATTTATTTAAACTAGCGACGCCTAGGACAAACATAGAAAAAAAATTCTCCACTTCATGTTATGTGTACCACTTATAATAACATATTGTTACGCCACTGAACAGTGTAGACTGGTTAGATGAGACTGGAATTGTACGAGAACGGCCAGGAATGTTCTGGAATGATCTAGACCGTGTGAATGGATGTATAAATAACACGCATGGTGGGCCGACACTCAGTCTTAAGTTGAAAGTAAACGAGTGAAGAAGAAATAAGAAATAGATTTATGAAGTGTTTAATTGTGATTATAGTTAAGACAGTCATTCATTAATCTACCGTTGTTAATTATAATTTGGTTAATAAAATAGTGAGTAAGTGTTACCTGGACTTTCAATCAACGAATCTACGAGTATAGGTGTTTGTGGGGATAGCAGACACGTGACAATTTGGTGTCGGAAGTGGATTGGAAGAGAAATTTCTTGAATATTCGAAAAGGTTCTACAGTGTTCTTCTCAGAAATTAGTGGTAACATGGAGAAGCTACTGGACAATGTTTGGAGGACTATTTCTGGACTGAATAGTGACTTCAAAGTGGATTTTCGAGATGTTTCTAGAACATTCGATTTAGAAATAGCTGCAAATACGCGAGTGCCGCTATTAATAACGTGTTGTGGTCAGAGAAAACGGGCTATTACTGTAATCTCGGGGAAATTGTAGAACATTCTGTTTGGAAACTACAGGAGATACCTGAATTGTGTCGACGGGAACGTGTTATAGACTTAAAAACAAGACTATAAGTGACTTTTCGTGAAAATTCATACATTCTATTTGGAAACCACAGAAGATACTTAAACTGTGTTAATGGGAACGTGTTATGGACTCAAAACAAGACTTAATAGTGACATTTCGTGAAAGTTCTCGAACATTCCATTGCACAATTAGTGGAGATAAGTGAATTTCGTCAACACAAAAGTAGTATAGACTCTAAGACTTTCTAGTGCTATTTTGAGATTTTTCTGGAACATTTCATTATTAAAATAGACGTGATAGATACATTTTAGGGACATTATAGTGTAGTAACTTTATTTTAAACTGATTTACGTGTCGTGGATTAATGCCAATAACAAGAAGTATGGCGGAGAAGCAAACACAAAACTTACTTGCAGCATTGGTACAACAAATGGAAGAACGGAAAAGAGAACGCCAGAAAGAATTAAGAAAGATTATGGAAGGTCAATAAAGAAAAAGATGACTTCAGAAAAATGATGGAAGACCTGGAAATAAGACGCCAGGAAGAAATAAGACAAATTATGGAGGGACAGCATCAAGTCATGCTCTCGCTCACTGAACAATTGAAGGAAGATGTACGGGCTGGAAGTTAAAGGAGAAGTCAGTGAATTTAGAGGAAAGTTTGAAGGAGAAATAACTGAAGTTAAGGAATAAGTAGCCCGAATTAAACAACAACAGTTAGTACTGTCGTCAGGTGCTAGGTTACAACCACCTTCCTTCGACGGTCAAAGTTCATGGTCAACGTATAAGAGACCGTTCGAGGCAGCTGCACGTTCAAACAACTAGAACGATGAAGAAAAGGCAACAGCACTAGTATTAGCACTGAGGGGACAAGCATTATACCTGCTCCAAACAATTCCTGCAGCACAGCAACAAAACTTTAGCATTCTGGAGGCAACGTTAGAACTAAGATATGACGACCAACATCTCGCCCAAGTATATTAGGCTCAGCTGAAATCATGCATACAACGGAGTGGAGAAAGTCTCCAGAAGTTCGAGGCTGCTGTATAGAGATTCCGACCCAATTGGAAGGACATTTCAAATAAATCAGTGGAGCTGAAGGCTTTATGGGCACAATCGGACTCCCGTAGAGTAGAGGATGGACTGCTGAAGAGAGCGTGGGAAAGTCTAGATAGGAAGAAAGTAACTTAGAAATTGGTAACCCCCAGGTGTCACGTAGCAAAAGTACTTTAACAAGTGCATAATGGAACGTCTGGCAAATATTTTGGCATCAACAAAACCCTGACAAAAATAAAAGAACGATTTAACTGGGAAAACAGTCGTCAAGATGTGGAGACTTGTTGCCGCCAATATAGAAGTTTGTGCGGCAAGAATGGGGCCACAGATAAGAAGTAAGGGCGCAATGAAGCAACTTAACGTCGGGGCTCATTTTGAGAGAATTGCATTAGCAAGTGATCGTGTGAAGGCTCGTTATGATCTTAAGGCTAATTCAGGAGGGTACCAGGCGAGAGATCTGGTTTGGCTATATAACCCAGAACGAAAGAAAGGCAGGTCCTCGAAACTTCACCCCCCCTTTGGAAAGACCATACACTGTCGTCACCAGAATAAACGACGTCGTATACACCGAAATCAGCAAAGTCCAAAATCAAAGATGAAAGTGGTGCATATAGAGAGACTAGAAAAGTATGCAAGGAATAATGAATTGCCTGATCGGGAGGTTCAGGCTTAAGGAGGGGACAGTGTTACGCCACTGGACTGTGTAAATTGGTTAGATGAGACTGGAATTGTACGAGAACGGCCGGGAAGGTTCTGAAATGTTCTAAACCGTGTGTATAAATAAGACGCACGGTGAGCCGAGACTCAGTCTTAAATTGAAAGTGAACGAGTGAGGAAGAAATAAGAAATAGACTTATAAAGTGTTTAATTGTAATTATAGTTAAGACAATCACTAATCTATTGTTGTTAATCATTAATTAGTTAATAAAGTAGTGATTAAGTGTTATCTGGACTTTCAATCAACGAATCTACGAGTATAGGTGTTTGTGGGGATAGCAGACACGTGACAATACATAATCATATTGATATTTTCAACTGCAATATTGCTTCTCTAAAATCATGTATCTTTAATTATTAAGATTTTAACAACTTTTTGTAATACTTTCGTATGTACGTTAAATTCTGTTCTATTTTGTATTTATGTATGTGTGTATATATGTATATGTATGTTGCACTGAATTTATGTGTGCGCATATGCGTATATGTACATCTTGTATGTTGATGTATTTTTTGTAATTGTTTAAACATTTTTCTATTTTGTAATCTTTTCTACCTATTCTGTAATTGGGTCCTAGGACCTGTTAGTGTATTAAATAATAAAAAAAAAATTCCGTTTAAGACGCCTAATGTACGTGTCGCCTATGCAAAAGATATATCTTTTTAGTCTCAGATTTCAGTATAGAAAACTTACATCAGTTCTCTGGTTAAAAACTGGTTTACTTCTAATAATTTGAGGATGAACGACGATAAAACTCAAAAACTAATCTTTTCCACCAATAGGGACTTGGTAATGGATAATACTGTAAAGCTGCTTGGTGTTGTCCTAGATGATAGGGTTAATAATATTGATTATAAATAAAAAAGTCAAAGCCAAATTGACTGATGGAAATTTTTCCTTTACATTTTTCGATAAGACTTTTATATGCTTTGTTTCTTAAATTCTTATCTGAATATACTTTACTTGTATTCCATAAACACGGGTGTAAAATATATACAGAGTGGGGCAATAGTGCGTTCGACTTCGATATCTCGAGTTCTATGATAGACGGTTATAGACAAAAAAAGTCTATAACCGGAAATTGTTTTCGAATAATCAAATATACAGGGTAAGCCAAGACGATTCTACAGGGTCAAATAACATTTTTTTAAATGAAATGCCATGTGTATCAGAACATTTTTTGAAACCTCTTTGTGGCCTCCTTTTACTCCTGTATTATTGTTGACATTCTCCCAACCACTTGGATATAATGATTTTTTTTTGTTGAAATTATACCATTTACACATGTATATTAAAAATAGCACTACAATCAAAAATATGTTAGTACCAATTATGAGACATCTGTGTGATGACACTCAGTCATTTTCACTTCCTAAAAGTATACAGGGTGGTCAAAAAGGATTTTTAAACTTACAACTTTTTGAACTGAATTTTCTCAATTTTTTCAGATGTAACACCCTGCATATTTTTGGATGATATAAGGATTGAAAAACGAAAATTTTTTGTACGTATGGCTATTTGTGACCGTTTTCAATTTATTCAACAATAACTGCAAAATTCAGCAATAGAAATTAAAAATGAGTTTTTTTTTCAAATAATTCAAGAGAAGGTATTATAATAAGCGTGTTACATGATGTCTATAAAAACATCACACCAACAACAATCCAAAATTTGAAGGAAAGGATAATAAATGCTTTTAGAAGTATCACTCCGGCAATTTTATGAACAGTAGAAACCTCATTCCAAAGACGCATAGAAATGTGTGTCAATCAAAATAGGCAACATGTGGAGTACTTTTTATAGTATCTTCTCTGGAAATACAAAAAAAAAAATATTTTTAATATTTATTGCTGAATTTTGTTGTTATTGTTCAATAAATCGAAAATGGTTACAAATAACCATAAGGATGTAAGTACAAAAAAATTTTCGTTTTCCAATTCTACATCACCGTCGAAAAATATACAAGGTGTTCCATCTGAAAAAATTAAGAAAATTCAGTACAAATAGTTGTAAATTTAAACATTATTTTTGGCCACCCTGTATACTTTTAGGAAGTGAAAATGACTGAGTGTAATCATACAGATGTCTCATAACATATTTTTTTTTTAAAATCGATAGTTGTGATTGTAGTGATATTTCGAATGTGTAAACGTGTAAATGGCATAATTTCAACAAAAAAAAAATCATTACATCCAAATGGTTCGAAAAGAGTCAATAATAATACAGGAGTGGAAAGAGGCCACAAAGAGGGTCCAAAAAATTTTCAGATACACATGGCATTCCATTTAAAAAAATGTTACTTGACCCTGTAGAATCGTCTTGGCTCACCCTGTATATTCGAAAACAATTTCCGGTTATAGACTTTTTTTGTCTAGTTTACTTATGTTTTTACATCAAGTTTCTAGTTATAGAACTCGACATAACGAAGTCAGATGCACTATTGCCCCACCCTGTATATTGATATGTCGCGTCTTTATAGTCAAAGAACACTAGCTTGCCATTTATGACATGCTAAATACACTACTATATACCGGGCGTCACTAAGATATGGTTAGCCCCCTTTTTTTTGTTTGATTTTTAACCCAGAAAAATGATATTATATATAGACGATACACAAATAAAAAGACATTAAGTATTTGACAAAAAAGTATTCATCAGTTCCGGTTTCAACGGAAGTGATAGTAACTTTCGAATTTTTATCATGACGCCCCCCTCCTCCCCGTATATGATTACAATTTTGGATAGAGTATCGAATTCTGAGTTCGGCAATGTGACATACTTGAGTGTTTGGATTTTATTTTTCAATATTATTGGTGATATATTATTAAATAAAAAAACGCGGTAGGTCTATAAAAATTTTAAATGTAAATTAGATGTAAATAATTTAAAAAATTAGAATGTGGGAAAATATTTAAAAAGGTTTAGAATCCCCGTGGTTATTAGATGAAAGAAATCAATACTCGATGTAATATGTAAAATCGAACCTAGGTTTATATGTGAAATATCAGAATTATTTGTAATTTTATATTGTAGAACCCTTAAAAAAAGTTACTTCATAGAAACAGAAAAATAACAAATTTCAAACCATTGTACTTAATATCTTTGTACATAATACAATAAAATAGTCCTTTAAGAAACAATAGAACTTCATTTGAAAAGTACATTTCAAATTTTTATACGCCTACTGCGTTTTTTGCATTTAATTATCGCTAATAGTAACGAAAAACAGAATCCAAACATTCAAGTATGTCACAGTGCCGAACTCAGAATTCAATGCTCTATCCAAAACTGTAAAAATATACAGAGGGTCAGGACACAAATTAGAAAGTTGTCATCATTTCCATTAAAACCGGAAGTGATAAATACTTTTTTTTTATGTCAAATAATGTCTTTTCATTTGTGTAAGCTCCTGCTATATTTATAGGGTTCTCAAAATTCATAAAAACAAAAACCAATTTAATATCAATTCTGGACTATCACAATTATGATACAAGGTTTAGGAACCATATTAGACCTGCTTGTTTCAAGCTCACTAAATCTATTAAAAAGTCCGTTGAATCTTTGTAATTTAATGTTACTGTGAAGGACGTCCTTCACAGTAACATTAAAGCTCTGATTTTCAATAACTATAAAATCTCAAATAAAAAAATCATTTTAAAATAGCGTTTCTACAGTAATAACGAATTTCTGGAATCTATAGGTCCTTTGAATAGAGATATGACGTGGAGCACACTTGCTGTAATATGTATCTAAATGATTTGATTTGATAGTTGCCATAGCAACTAGTGGGAAATAAAAAGTCATAACACAATATACTAGATTTACCAATCAATGACACATATAGACGAGATTTCTTAGTAGTGGTAGAAAAATAATTTACTGTCCACTTGTCCCCTTGTAATTTAAAAATGTTTAGTTCGATAGTGCCTCTGGTGCCTTATTTGAATTTTCAACAATCAATTCATCATGAAAAAATAGTTCGTTCAATATGATTCAACCTTAATCTTGTCCGGGCTCTTAACTCAATTCGTTCAAAAGTTAGGAGGGGGGGGGCAATGTATATTAATATTTGACGTATTTAGAAATGCCTTTGATAACTTTATAATTTTTTGTATTATTAAAACTAATTTATTTTTATTTTTATATTTAATTTTGAATACAATATATTCTTCTGTTTCTCTAATGAATTCGTTTTTTTGCATATTAGCCACACAAATGGCACTGGTATTAGTGATATTCTACATTATAAATACCATACAAACAAAAAAGATAATAAAAGGAATAAGGCGTTTCTAGTTTATATTCAACAATTTTCGAGGAAAAAATGATTTTTTTGTATAAAATAAGTAGTAATTATTTTGAAATAATTTAATTTATTAAAAGCCCCATAGTTAATAAAAAGCATTAATAATATTCCTTAACAAATATTGAGATATACACATAATACTATTTTAATATTGCACATTAGTCCTTAATATCACCTTCAACAAGCCACGCCACTATTTATGATAATTTAGTTCACAGTATTTAAAAGAATTTTAAAGATTTTGTTTAGCAACTGGATCAACAACATTAGAACTTGTAGGATTAAGGTCACCAGCCGCATATTGTCGATTTGCCACGTTGGATTCAACTGAGTATTGCTTGTTTGAATTTTTAGGATCTTGTAAATATCGTTGATTTGGATTGTCAACACTGATCGGATATTGTTGATTAGATTCTTTAGGATCTAATGAGTATTGTTCATTAGGAACCTTGGGAGGAACTGAAATTTCTTGATTTGATTCAATCATGGGATCAACTCTATACTCTTGATTTGGTTCACCTTCGTATTGTTCATATTGTTGGTTAGGATCGTATTCTTGTTCAGGGTCATATTGTTGGTTAGGATCATATTCTTGATTAGGATCATATTGTTGATTTAGATCATATTGTTGATTTAGATCATATTGTTGATTTGGATCATACTGTTGATTATGATCATATTGTTGGTTAGGATCATATCCTCGGTTAGGATCATACGTTTGATTAAGTCCAAACTGTGCATTGGGTTCGTATTGCTCATGTAGATATTGTTGATCTGAACCACCTATATATGGTTCATCCTCAACTTTAGCATATTGTTGATCATCAACTTGAGGATATTGTCGATCATCAATTTTAGGATATTGCCGATCCTCAACTTTAGGATATTGCCGTTCCTCAACTTTAGCATATTGCTGATCCTCAACTTTAGTATATTGTTGATCCTCAACTTTAGCATATTGCTGATTTGAATCAATTTGGTCTTTCTGTTCTTTTGATATGGGTTGAATGCTTGTTGGGGGATGTTGCTCTTTAGAATAATCACTGCTCATCAATGGTTCTTTTGTTGTAGATAAATATTGTGGCTGATTTTTAGAGACTTGTTGAGGTTGTTGATGAGGTGGCAGTGTGGAACTTTGTAGTTTATCTTGGCTGCTTTGTCTTGAGGAAATACTAGGTTTACTAGATATGCTGCTATTTTTGCGGCTTGGTGATTTATCTTGACTGCTTTGTCTTGAAGAAATTTTAGGTTTAATAGATATGTTGCTGTTTTTGCGACTCAAGTTTTCTCTGTCTTGCTGTATTCTGGTTCTGATTGGTTGTGGAGATGCATTTCTTTGATTGCCAGTTGCAGTATATTCCCCATCTATTAACAGAGAAAAAAATTAAATAGTAATTTATTTTGTAGTGTAGTTAAGATAATTATTTTATAGCTGCATCTAATTATTTGTAAACGATCTGTGAGGGATAATAATGTGCTAAAAATATATCTAAATGATAAATCTGATTTGCTTTAACTTTTTTTATGCCTAATTTCTCTAACATCATGCATCATATTTTATTGTTTTTACTGAATTTATTTCTGTTCGATATTAATTTAATAATAATGTTATTAATGCTTTGATTGTGCTTGATATATTTAAATTATGGTTAATGATATGCTGAACGAAAAAAAAAATGGAATTTTAAATAAACAACAATTGTCTTGTGACCTACCCTGCATTCACAAAACAATAATGTATGAGAATAAAAACTTGAAGAAAAGCGAATAACCATCCGTAATTATGATCTCTTTAATTGGGTTAAAAGTAAAAAAAAAACATAATGATTTTAACACTTTTAACATAGACACACCTTAATATTTTTAAAGTTTTCTTTATTTCGCTCTCCCTAAGAGTTCTCAGTTAATTAATGTTGTTTTTCTATATTTGAGTTTTTGATAAATAATAGATTTTAAAAAATGTGATATTTCATTTGCTTCTTATTTATGTATTTCTAAAAAAAAATAACAATAAAATTATTATTGGGTATTACATAAGTATCCTTTTAAACTTAACATGTTAACAATAATAAATACTTATATTTTTTATATTTTATACTATCATTCTTATCTGAATGAGCTAGTATAAAAGTTTTAGGTAGATAATAAATCAAATGCAACACTTCAAATACATTTTATCGTAAAAAGTATTAAAACAATTATTCAATCTAGAAGCAAGATGCATTGGATTAAATAACAGTAATCTTAGTATGAAAGAAAGTATGAATGTCATTTTGATTGATTACCAAAGTTACAATAAATCTATCGATTTAAAATGTCGAAATAAATATGACAAATGTTCATATTTTGATTTACGTAATTAAAATATTTTTATAAATAATAATATGTTCGTGTGTCCCAGCCCCCTGAGAAAGATGAATAAAAGATGATATAATGTTGTATATCGAACTAGGGGTTTTCGTTTTTGTATTTACTGGAAGGAATCATGTCTTACCAGAAACTTCATCGATCGATATAGGGAAAAGTACGCACCAGAAAATTTTGAAAATTTAGAGAGCTACTAACGGTATTGTGGCCAATCCAACTAAAATAATTCCAAGCATCTGGCATTTCCAGTTATACCGGAAGTCGATACCAACTTGCTTATTATAAATGAAACACCCTATATATTTTAGTGTTTTCGAAAAGAGCATAAAATTCTGAGTGAAAAACATGTAGGATACTCTGTGCCTAAATTTAACCGTTTCAGAGATATCTGACATTTAAAAAAATTTGACAGGTGTAATGGTTTACAACTTTATAACTTTCTTCGTGTAAAAGATACTCATTTGCTCTTTGGCATGCAGAAAGACCATAAGGTGAGCTACGCTCTACAGTTTAAAGAAATTCAATAATAGTATACCAAGTGTTCCATTTTTGACGTTACATTTTGTAAACTTCAAATCGCGAAAAATTGCTTAAGTCAAATGTCATTTTTAAAATATCATATCTCTGAAATGGCTGGGTTTAGGCATAGGGTATCTTACATGTTTTTGACTCAGAATTTTATGCTCTCTTCGAAAACCCTAAAATATATAGAGTATTCCATTTAAAATAAGCAAGTTGGTATCGACTTCCGGTATAACCGGAAGTGCCAGATGCTTGTAATTATTTTAGTTGGATTGACCACACTGCTATTAGCAATTCCCTAATTTTTCAAAATTTTCTGGTGCGTACTTTTCCCTATATCGATCGATGCAGTTCCTGGTGAGACACTCTGTATATATTTCAGAAAAATTTGGTGATACTAGGGATGCTTATGTAATAATAATAATTATTTTATTATTTTTATTTTAGAAATAAATAACATATTTCTTTTCCCTACTAGTTTTATTTACCATAATTTAAATTTAAACGCTATATAGATAGGTAAAGTTTGTTTCAAACTTATTTGCAACATAAAAAATGTTGGCTTCTTTCACGGCGGTAAAGGGATCAAAGAAGCCGACGTTTTTTATGTTGCAAATAGGTTTGAAGTAAACTGTACCTATGTGTATGCAGTGCACGTGAGATAATCAATATTTTACATTTCAAGTTTAATTTCACGAAAAAGGTAATAAATTGGATCAAGAATGTATATTGATATCGAAAATAACTATGATAGGCTAGAAGTTTGTCTCAACTTACAATTAGAACTTTTAAGATAACGCTGGGCGCCACAGCAATATTTATAATATTTTTTCGTAAATAACACTTTTTTGTGCACTATTGAAAATCACTTTAAATTACATATACATATATCAAGGGCATCGTATCATAAAGGGCGTAAACGCCAATGTAAGTGCTATGATTATACGTCTTTCTAATAATATGATGTCTTCGATATAATATGTATATTCATTTGCAATATAAAGTGTGAATATTTTAATATTTTACACAGATTAGTCAAAATGTATTGTGGAGTACTAACAAAAACTTTCGTTCCATTCCCATATCGCGTTGTATGCGAATCATAGGGTTCTAAGCGACATTTTGCTGAAAACAGATTTTTATTGCAACCAACTGTAAATATTTTTCTGCATCTTTCTGGCTAGGAAATTTCCCTATTGAATAAAATATGGCGCTGTAAACTTCATTTCCATATGATTCTAAGTAACTATGTTTATACCATATTAGCTTTTTTTCTAAAGTATACTTATAGAGGCATATGGTTCTAAATACAAATGCAAAAGTTATTTAATTTCACTATAATTCCTACAATTTTTGGTAAATTCAAGCCATTCTACATATATCATAACAGGCAATTACTGGATTACTTCGTTCCATATGTTCCACATATAAGAATGGAACCAAAGTGATTTTTTTAGAGATTATAATCTTAGATTCCTTCTTCTGTAAAAACAGTAAATTGTTACTTAGAACCATGTAATTCTCATGTGACGATTGGAAACTATAAAAGACACATATTGTATATTACTAGACAAAATCTTATAATTTAAAGCTTCTAAATAATGTAAAAAGGGATTTATATATATAAATGACGTCGCGAAGGCTAGAGTAGTTAAAAGTTCACGATTTCACGATAACATAGACTTTTAGCCTACCGTGGCTATTTTCCTTTTTCCTTTAGACTCAACTCTTGCAGTTTTTGTGATATCGAGATTGTGCGCCAAATATTGATCATCCTGTATACTACTAATATATTTGAGGCAATAAATGACAAATTGTTTATGTATATACCTAATTATTAAGGAAAATACTATGTACAAGGTTTAATTTTGTAGAATAATTTTTGTTGTAGGTACCTTTGACATTGGACGTAGATAATTGTGACTGACTAAACCTATTGTTTAAATATTTTAGGCTAGTTTGTAGCTCCCGTATTTCCTCCCTATAAACAATACACACACAATTAAAATTTGACATTACTCTACCTGCCGCTTATCCTTATCGTCGATGTTTCCATTAAGTTGCTTCAAATAGGTCCAAATATTTTCTAGTCTAATCATAAGCTCAGTGTTATTGGCTCGTAATTTAACCCTGTCAATTCTAGGTAAAATTTGTATTGAACTTTTCATTAATTAATATTGGATTAGCGACAATTAATTTACATTGCAGATAACAAATAAGATAAAATATTGAATTTTTAATATCAATTTAATTAAAAATAAAATAATATTAAACATATAAGCTTAAAATATGTACGTTTGGCATCGTTATTTTTTTATCATTTAAATAAATTTTGGATAAACTATTCGAGAAACCTTACAATAATTTTGATCTGCAATGTAAATCTTAATTACATAATTTCAATTATTACAACAGACCCTTTAATCATATATTCTCGTTCCATAAATATGTAAAAATTACAAGATATTTAAAAATGCGTTTTACAAAAATTAGTAGGTACCTATATCGAAGGATCTGTTATAATAATATTCAAATATTCCTATATCGTTTTTAATAAAACTGATAGTCAGATACGTCTTTACTGGCACATAATATATTAACTGACCTTACGAGGTTTGGGGACCACTTTAACACTGATATCAACTTTAATGGGCTCCTTGCGTTTGGTTGGTCGGACTGATGGCGAATCTGACTCGCTTTTGGGATTTGCCTGATCCGTCCCTACCAAACACAAGTCATTAATTAAATTTCAAAGGTCAAATTGTAAGGTTTTAATACATTTTATTAACCACTATGTTTAAATTTTATAACACACACTCGCGCATCGGCACGCATACAATACAATACTCCTATATCTCTAAAGTAAACATTGTGTGGGAGGGGACTACACATTTGGAAACACAGACACACACCCAATATTCAAGTAAACTGCTTCCGAAAAAATTCCAATTCCTCCCGGACCCACTTGCCCCTATATTTACAGATTAAGTGTTCTTACAGCTCGACCACGGTGTATAAGCGGGTGTCACTGAGATGTGGTTCATTCCTCCATTTTTTTTGTTTAATTTTTTACTTGCAGAAATGATATACTCGTGTGTACATTTACTTTAAATGGCCGGAGGGCGCTGGTATCCATGTGTTATTTGTGGCGATGGAGAACTAAACTTATTATTGAAACAGGATAACTTGATGGTATTAAAATGATATTGATACTATAATACTCTCTTAGCTAACCTGTTTCAATAATAAATTTGCTCCTCACCGAAAGCAGACATTGATATCAGTGCCCTCTGCTCATAAACTAGATGTTGCTAAACATGGTCAATACACAAATAAAAAACCGGAAAAGCACTTCGATGAGTTAACAGTATTGATTATGATTTACTGATTAGACAACTACTTTATTATTAATGGAAATGACAAGTAAAGTACAAACAATTATATTACTGATTATATATACCGATAACTATACAGAAATTGTCCAGAAAAACTTTAAATTAGATATTTTGAAATGGTAAATCATTGAGCCGTTTTGATCAGCATGCTGATTCAGTTACTTGACAACAGATGCAATGGATTTAGCTCTTTAAAAATAGCCAAATTGCCCAAAGCTACATAATAAAAAACATCATCTTGAAAAGAAAGTATACTGACCGACACAAAAAGTGAAACAGCAAGTAAAATTGGTATATTTTTAATTAAAATTTCTCTCAGTGTACACAAAATATGTAGAATCATTTGTTTTGCATTCATGCAGTTTTGTGTTTATTTTTTCATCCCAGTTTTTTTCTTTTCCTTTATCATTTTAAAAACTGGCGAATTTTAACATTCTTAATCACTATGAGAAATCATTCTTTAGTATTGGCTTGCATTCTGCCGATTGTTTTAAGTGCTGGTAATTTTCAAAAATGCCCTTATCTTCGGATGATTCCGCAAGAAGAGTTGCTTGAATTGACGCTGGCGTTAAAATCTGGGAAGTTGCTGCAAGATTGGGTTTTCCTGGATCCAGTGTTCACCGGGCATAGTTGTTTGAGAAATCGGGGAATACCACAGAAGACAGGGATCTGGAAGAAATCGAGGCACAACTCCTCGTGATGATCGATTCATCGTGATTTCTATCCTGCGAGATGGACATTAAGTAAGGAATGAACTGCAAGAAGTGCAACAGGTCAACGTCAGCAATAGAAGTGTTAGGAGAAGACTAGTTGAAGCAAATTTATCTTTTAGAAGACCAGCAATAGGCCCCAAGCTTCTCCATATTCATCGTGTGTCCCTCAATTTCAGACGCGAACATCTCAATTAGAATATCTGGCAGTGAAACAATGTTCTTTTCTCCGTTGAGTTTCGATTTGCCACGAGGTCTCCAGCGATGGACGAGAGAGACTGTAGAGAAGGCAGGGAGAAATATACGCTCAATGCAATTTTAGTGAGAGGGTGAGCCTCGGTGGTGAGTCTGTAATAATGTGGGCTGGCGTATCTTACGCGGCTCGCATAGAGCCTTTGTTAGTAGTTGGAGATGATTTAACGGCTATAAGGTATATTAATGACATTTTGGAAGAACGTGTTGGTTTTTGCGGGGTTTATTGGTAAGCGATTTTTAATGCTCGTCCGCATGTGGCCAGAATTGTTAGAAATTACCTCCATGACGTCGGTATTGAAGCCCTAAACTGGCCAGCACGTAGTCCTGACCTAAATCGTATTGAGCACATATGGGATATGCTGGGAAGACGGATCAGGCATCGTCATGGGCAGTTATTAAGACTGCAGCAACTTAGGGATGCACTACAGGAAGATTGGGGATAACATTACTCAAGAGCCCATCCAACGCATAGGTGAAGGCATGCGATATAAACTTGAGAGTGTAATCAGAATTAGAGGAGGTAACACTCGTTATCAAATAAAGGAATTTTATTTTTATAATCGCCTATTCTTTGTTCATGTCATGTACCCAAATTCTCGTCGGACACCTTTTATCCTAAAAATTTTGTTTACACTGAGAAAAATTTTATTTCTAATATACCAATTTTTCTTGCTGTCACTTTTTGTGCCAGTCAGCATAGATGTTTCATATTTTTTGGGAGATACTCCATTCTATTATTTGTACGTATTATATGAAGTATTATGATTTTCTGGCAGACTGTGATACACGGTAAGTAGTGGTTATTTTTATATGTATTTATTGTTTTTTTGATTCTAGGTACAATACCTATGTCATGAATTTTGAAATTGAATTTTAAAAAACTTTTAATTTAAATCTAAGATTGTCTCTATACAACAGTACACGGTAAATCCGTATCCGTAAAATCATAAACTCCTGAACTTTTTATTATTAATATTAATGAATATAGGATAATAGATTCTTACTTATGCCTGATGCTCGAGTCTTCCAGTTTCTGGGTGAGGACGTGGCATTCAGTAGACAGTTTGTCCATGAGTTGATTTTGGGAGTAGATCATGCTCTCTAGCTCGGCTACCGTGGCCGCTGCAACACATGAATTATTATTTCTTGAAAAGCCCTCCCAAATCAACTCATGGCAAAAATCAAATTTTATCTACCGTGGTGTTAGCAATTTTTTTAACGTTCCATATATATTGAATTAATACCATGGCACCCAAAAATTGTTGTTAGACATAAATATATATATATATATATATATATATATATATATATATATATATATATATATATATATATATATATATATATATATATATATATATATATATATATATATATATATATATATATATATATATATATATATATATATATATATATATATATATATATATATATATATATATATATATATATATATATATATATATATATATATATATATATATATATATATATATATATATATATATATATATATATATATATATATATATATATATATATATATATATATATATATATATATATATATATATATATATATATATATATATATATATATATATATATATATATATATATATATATATATATATATATATATATATATATATATATATATATATATATATATATATATATATATATATATATATATATATATATATATATGCTTATTTCCTAAATAAATGATCTTACCATGTTTACTCTCCATATCGTGTATCATGGAAGATAATTCTTTTTTCACGTTCCTCTTTCCTTGGTGTTGGAGGAGGTAGTGCTACTATTTCATTACTTCTAGGCGTTTTGCTTCGTTCTTCCGATATGGCAGCATTCAAATTAATCTGTAAAAGTATTTAATGATTTATTAATTTGATTATTTCATGTTGGGCTAATGACCTATGCAGTTATGCACCTATTTAAACATTTTGCGATTTATTAATCTTTAAAGTTAGTAAAATTATGCTTTTTCTAAAATTTAATACACAAAGGCAGACATTCATAGTGTACACAATATTTTCTTGTCTAATTCAAGCTGAAATTGTCCCGTGCCCTTTGAACAAGTACACTGCCATTGTCATAGGGTTTAACTGGCTGACACGGCAAATATGCTAATGTATTGTTCGTTTGATGTGATTTCTGTAAAACAACTCTAATACTAACATTTCACAATACCTCCATGGAAGAGCCTTCTATTACTTGGTGCCCTTCTTCATATTATTATTACATCCTAATATTGAAAATAGTCAACTCCATAAGGGCTCACATAGGTTTCACAAATAATCTCTGAATCGGTTGTAGCAATGATCTTTCAAATATATCTAGTGGTAAAAAGGCAAGTGGAAGACCGTTTATGGATTTATTATAGTGTGGAAATTAAGTAACGCATAAATTCAGTAATTCCGTTGATATTAATTTTTTTGGAAAAAAATCAGGAAGGGGTATAGCGATTTTAACTAGCAAATATTTTCAGTCTATTTTCAGTTTCTTATGTCATTTATTTTTTAAGTTATGATCGACTTTTTTCTTTTAACAACCTATATTTTTTATTATTGATTTTGGTAGTAGTTTTTATTTCGGTTCCGACCGTATAAAATTTTCAATATGTTATTATTGAAAAAAAATCGAGAAAAGCAGTCTTAAAGTTCAGATAATAAAAATTCATTAAATTGGATAAATTTATCTAGTTGCCGGTGTATCACATTAGTTCGATTTTTTCAACTATTTGTATAATTTTAAAATAAAAACGAATGTGCCGTCGATAACTTTCCGTCAAACTAGGCAACTAGATAAATTTTCCCAATTTAATGAATTTTTGTTATTTGAACTTTGACTGTTTTTTTCGATTTTTTTTCAAATAATAACATATTGAAAATTTTATACGGTCGGAACCGGAATAAAACTACGACCAAAATTAATAATAAAAAATATAGGTTCATTTAAAAAAAAGGCGATGACGTCATAAGTTAAAAAATAAATGATATAAGAAACTGAAAATATTTGCTGAAGTTAAAATCGTTATACCCCTTGGAGATTTTTTCCAAAAAATTAATATCAACGGAATTACTGAATTTATGCGTTACTTAATTTCCACACTGTATAGAAACGCTTACAAGTGACACTGGATGAAAATAGAAACTGGGATAGATAATCGATTAATGCAGCTACTTCTTTATTAATCACTCCCTTAATATACCGGGTCGCAGCTTCATTCAAGTAACTTTCAAATTTTATTTTTTGTTTCATCTGAACCTTTTCTAATTTTCATTCTAATCCTTATTTCACTCAAAAAAGGATCAGTTTGGATATAAATGTATTTTTCAAAATACCGGAATATAAAATAGACCGAGGACCCTAATTTGGACGTACTAATGACATGTATGTTTGACCTTCCCAAAGATGTATCGCCTAAGACATCCTGAGAATATCTCTCAGCGATGACTTGTGCTATCTGTTATGATATAGTACTCATTTTCCAAATTTATTGCTAAAAATTTGACTTCAATTTAATTACCTCTTTTTCTAATGATGCCACTTGTTCAGTAAGTCTAATATTTTCTCTGCGACTATGTATTAAATCAGCATCTGCTCTATCTAGTCGCTGCCTTAGAGACTGAATTTCGGCCTGCAGTCGTCCAATTTCCTGTTTACACTGTCGTTCATTCCTCTCATTAGCTAACTGTAGTGTGGATATTTGCTGTTCAAGGGAGCTTTTTTCTGCTCCGCTAACTCCTATGTCTGTCTGAAGAGTAACTATAGAAAAAAAATGGGTAAGTATAGTCGAATTAAAAAATAAAGTCCTTGGCATAATGATTAGGATTATTCTCTTGGGGGCTCGATTTTTGAATCGTGAGAATAATTTTCCTTGGGAAAATGATAGCTCTTGTCTTGGTCTTCTTCTTCTATATCCTTTGTATTTCCATCTCGATATTTCTCTAATTGAGAGAATCTACTAGGGGAATAAGGGATATGGAAATATACATAAAGAATAAATAAAACAGAGAAAAAAAAACTAATTTCTCATAGGGAATTTTCTGATGATTCAAGAACCGAGCTACTGAATGATTACAGAGAATTAAAACATCAAAAGAATATTATACTACATGTTGTTAATTTTTATAATCCTCGTCCAGTTTTTGGTTATTTGCTTCGAAAACAGGTGTATTTTATAAAAAAAAAAAATACGTTTAATGTCAAAGTAACACAACCTCCTTTATTATACTTTAAAAATCTCACTTATCCAATAGACGGGGAGCCAACGACCGATAACCTACATGACTCCCTCAAGAAAATTTCTTATTTTTCAGTAATCTCGTACAATTGTCAATGCATAAAAAAAGAAAGTCTGGCAGCTGTCCGCGGAGTGGCGTGTGGGGGGCGGTAGACTAGCAAAAGTGAGAAAGAAAAAACGGGAAAATTATATGATAGTCCCAAGGTTTTTTATTTCTTTTAACATCTAGTGAGGTATCATTTACAAAAACATACAGTCAGACATATACTAGATGAGGGATAAACTATTGCCAGACCTAAGTAAAACTGTGCGTATGTGTCGAATATTTACATTACAGCCTCAAACTTGGAATTTTACTATTATAAAGCTAAATCAGTGCTATATATATGCAATGCCAGATGAAAATTCTGGATTTAACATTCTGCAAGATCACCATAAAGAGATCCATATCTACAACAGTTATATTGCATAATTTAATTTTTTTAGTTAATATTTTTTTCGTGGAGGGTGAAATATAGTGGTGTATAGTAGACATACATACACAAACATGTTTTTTACTGTCTCAATAGAATGAACAAGACTATTTTAGTGTAGGTATAATATAATAAATAAATAATAATCACATCAATATGTTGAATGCATAAGAGATTCTGATATAAAAGAATTTAATCGCATTCTACCAGTTCATCATCTAAATAATCTTCCTCTTCGTCATAGTCATGAGTAATTTTATTATTAAATCTATTATTTTATTTAATGATTTTAATAATGATTCTACGATTTGAAGAAAGATATATATTGTGCAGCAAACTGACATTATTTTTCAAAAAAAGTGCAATATGTAATATTGTAATATTTGTAATATATTTTTTTACATGTCACCTAAATGACGGTGTGTTCATCGTACAATATAACTTACATGTTTGATGTAAACCTTGGTGTCCCCCAAGGATCTGTCTTGGAGCCATTTCTATTTATAATGTTTGTTAATTACTTATCTAATTACATTAGTACTGGCTACTTTAAATTTACTGATGATTTTATCTCTTAATGTTGTCAGTTAGGGTAATGGTAGAGGCAGAGACAGAATATTATTTATAACTCAAAAATTGTTAGTATGGCTGATATTCAACTTGCCTATATATGTAATACTCACTAATCCCTGTACATACATATTAAAATATTTTAACATTTATTTAGATACGGAGTTATTTAAGAAATATACGGCATCACGTATGTATATCTGGGGTGAGTTTGTGGATTTTTCACTATCTCTCACATTCTCTAGGTCTGTTCTCCTTTCTTTGTTCCCTTTGAACGTGGTGGAGATCTACGTGGGATGCACAGAATTGAGGACAAGTATATATATATTTTGATCTCTTTGTGGTGATCTGGCAATCTTTCGTCTGGCATTGCATATATAGGGTGTCGCGCTGAAATGTGATACAAGCCTGTACCTCCTTTATTTTTGGCCGATTTAAAAAAAAAATTTAGAATGTAGGGTAACAAAAACTCTATGTGTGATACTGCTTTTTAATTAGCGCAATATACGGCCAACTGGGATGCGTTTTTTAACGTCAAAAACTGCTAATTGCTATTAGTGATTTTTTTTTTCAACAAATTTTTTACATATTCATAATTTTATTGTTAATAGTAAAATATAGATTATACACTAATATATGGATAAAATCATCATGGAGTGCTCGCCTGAAGATGATCCGAATTTGATGAAACTTGGTGATAAGACGTTTTAAGGGATGCTGAATAAGAATATGTAATCAATTTTTTGAAAAAAAATTGCTAATAGCAATTAGCTGTTTTTGATGCGTAAAAAACGCATACCATTTGGGCATGTATTGCACTAATAAAAAAAGCAGTATCACACGTAGATAGAGTTTTTGTTACCCTACATTAAAAAAAAATAAATTTTTGAAATCGGTCAAAAAATAAAGGAGTTACAGGCTTGTATCACATTTAAGCGCGACACCCTGAGATTTAGCTTTAAATAATAGTAAAATTCCAAGTTTGAGGCTGTAATATAATTATTCGACATAGATTTATTTAGGTTATAAATAGTTAAATTAAATTTTACTGAATGAAACTAAAATCTAATAGCAAAATACATTTATTCAAAATAACAAGATTTATGACTCTCGTCTCTGCGCGGGGAAGCAGAGTAGTTAATCAGATAAATCAAATAAAACTTAAGACTAAATGAATCAAAAAAACAAAAAAATATCAAACCAACTTAATTAGTTCTTATTGGGCGCCACAATCTTTTAAGTTTAAAATATACAATAATTCTCCGTAACTAACAAACAACTGGCTACCTTTGAAATATGGAAAATAGGTAGTTATTTAAACAGTCAATGATAATTAACCACAGATGCCTGTAAAATACATTAAACGAATTCAGTTTAAAGGCACGGGGCGGATTTGCAAGTCTTATAGAAATTCATTGTTCACTCGCAAGGCACTCAAAGTCTGACACGGTAATGGGTAGTGCCTAGGTATCTAGAGGTTCGAAGTTAATTTTGCAGAATTTATATATCTCTTTTATCGTCGAGACGTCAATATAATGAAATATTCTCACATTCCTCCTGAGCTCAGCTTACAGCCTTGGCCTTACAACACTTCAACCACATTGACCGTCTCCATAAAGCGACTTTAATCATGATCACTCGATGACCGGCCTCGTTCTCCCACTAAAAATCACCCACCATTTTTTTTCCGTACGGGTAACGGAGCCTAGCCGTAGCCAATCCTGTCTGACCGTACAGTAGGGTCGCACTAAATAGTGCAATAAGGTTTATTAGTGGGTTGGAACCTTTGATGTGAAGATAACACTGACGTAGTTTTCCATGAAACAACAAAACATTATATACTGCACTCGACGCGCGTTTCGCCAACCAAGTTGGCATTTGGTTGTGATCAAACGCATGTTAGGCAAAACTAGATTTATCTGTTCTACCATATTTGAGATGGGCCATATGCTCTTTGAATCTGGTTTGAATTGATCGTCTAGTCTGTCCAACATATTTTTGATTACAGTCCTTATAGCTAATTTCGTAAATCCCCGACTTTTCGTTTGTTTCAATTTTGTCATTTGGATTACCTAAAAGTTGTTGTATTTTGATTGCTGATGAATGAACCACTGTCATATCTACATCTTTAAAAAATCTTACCAATACCACGGGTGAATCGGGGATCGAATGGAATCGATACAAATTTCGGATTTTCTCTTGTATTTTGAAACGTCGAGGAATTTCGAAGCGACTTTAAACTTTCGTTTCCTAATTATTTCATTAATTAAACTTACAGAATATCCATTACTCGCAGCTATATCCTTAATCAATGCCATTTCTTTTCAAACCTCTCCTTATTGAGGGGGAAGCTTAATAAACGATGGGATAGAAAATTAAAACTCGTCATTTTGTGTTGAGCACAATGGTGAGAGTCCTTAGGGATATATCTTAGAGTACTGGTATCTTTTCTGTATATGTCAAATTCTAACTTATTTTCACTATTTCTAATTATTAATACATCTAAAAATAGTAGTCCAGAGTTTTCAATTTCATATGTGAATTTAACTGACGCGAAACGACTATTTAATTTAGATACAAAGTTGTCAATATCAGCGACTTTTGTATCGAACACTGAAAAAATATCATCCACATAAGCCAAGTCCTGAGAAAATACTCGAATTCTTCTTTTGCTTCCGTCTCTGTTATTGCAGGACTTAAGCACATTTCTTACTTAAATCCTGCAATAATCTTATTACTCCAACTTTAAATAGGAAGTTGCATGTATCTAACCCAAGTGTACCTAGATTGTACTGCTTGCCTAAAATACATAAACCAGGAATGTCGGTACGTCCTATTGTTTCAGCAATCGGATCGCCTATCAAAATGGTTAACAGAAGTGTTCGAAAATTTACCTATTGCACCACCTAGTTTCTCTGTGATTAATTTCAATGATTTCATTAATATGGTGAAAAATATTCAGTTGCAAGAAGGTGAAATTTTGATCTCCTTTGATGTTTGTTCATTGTTTCCAAATGTTCCGATACCACATATCTTGGACTACCTTAAGGATCTACTCGAATTAAACGATCTCAGTAAAGATGTAGTAAAAGAATATATTCAACTCACTAAACTTTGCATGAAACAAAATTGTTTTTGATTCAACGCTAATTTCCTCGAACAACATGAAGGAACAGCAATGGGTAACTCTTTGTCACCATTCATTGCCAGTCTCTTCATGAACAGATTCGAGACGGAAGCAAAAGAAGTTTAGGTATAAATAGGGTAGATTGTTAGCATAAGTTTAGTTTTAATCATCTCCAGATGATGCCCACTTAGTTGGCGAAACGCGCGTCGAGTGCAGTATATAGTGTTTTGGTGTTTCGTGGAAAACTACGTCAGTGTTAAGGTTTATTAAATCTATTTTATTCGAATTTGGAATTTAGCTTTTAATTCAAATGATATTCATATAGTTTTGCGAAGTATAGTCCAACTTGTCCATTTCAAAAAACGGACCGTTACAAGGTCTGGCAATAGTTTATCCCTCATCTAGTATATGTCTGACAGTATGTTTTTATTAACTGATACATCACTAGATGTTAAATAAATAAAAAAAAGCCCAAGACTATCGTATATGATTTTTCGGTTTTTTTCTTCTCACTTTACAAGTCTACCACCTCCACATGTACCTCGCGGACGGTGCCAGACTTTCATTTTATGCATTGACAATTGTACCAGAACATTGAGAAATAAGAAATATTCTTGAGGAAATCATGTAGGTGAATCGGTCACTCTATATATACATAAAAATTTTCAGAAGTAGGAGAATATAATATGTCTAACTTCACTTTACTGGATGACTCCATTATTTATAAACATATAACTCACTAGGGTAGTATTTATTAAGTAAAAATACATCTAATAGGAAAGACCACCAAATTATTACTATACGCCTTTAATTAACTACATTAAGGCACAATTATGTTAGACCAACGATAAACGATAATAGCAATGATACTAGCAATCCTTGAAGCATATAAGTTCATTTAAATATATTGAGATTATGGTTGGTCAGTATCGGTTGTAACGAATTGATCGCATCCTGCATTAGAATGATCTCATTAATATATTGATGCATAGTATCGTCGTTATTACCCCTTATCGTTTTATCAACATATATTTTTGGTAGATTTGTGGTTGGTTTCTGAATGTTTTTTACTTACTTATTTTACTTTGCATATCTTTTTTTAATTCATCTACTAGAGCTTGCTTTTGAGTTACTTCCCTCCGCAAATCACCATTTTCTCTTCTTTGCTTGTCCACTTCTAATTGTAATTTGTTGGTGGTTTCCCACTGGACTCCCAATTCGGCTGTCAATTGTTCTATTTGTTGAGTGTACCTTCTTTCAACAGCAGATCTTTCATCAGCTATCCTACGCCCCTGCAATATTTTAAAGATATTTTCATAGCATCCGTTATATTTTGTAGCAGTATAATCTACAGAAACGTCATATTAAAAATTTGGGTATACCTGATCTGCTATTGCATCTCTTAATTTCAAATGTTGTCGTTCCAGTTCGTCCTTTAATCTTCTAATTTCTGCATCGGCGGCAGTTTTTTCGTATTGAGCTTGTTCGGCGACATCTAAGCTTCGTTTTATTTTATCAGATGTATCATTTTCCTTATCTCGTAAAATTGCTAGTGCATTTTGAAGTTTGTTAACTGTTTCCTGTAATGTTTCCTTTTCTCTACAAATATAATCAAAATGTGCTAAACATGTTGAGTTCTTAAAGGAGTTAGAAATTTATACTTTCAAAGTAGCTAAGTTCGTGATGTAATTTTCACTTATATTTTTATTTTTCGTGCATTTGGATAGAGTTCTTTTATTACAAAACATTATAACGCATTTTAATGAATTCGTACGACATGCCTTTGGTTTATATATACATACAGAGATGTGCCTAATTTGCATTTTCAGACAGTTTTTAGCATAATTTCAAGATAAAAATTTTGGTATAGTTGAATGTAGTATACAAGAATGCAGGACATTTTAAACATTAAAAACTGTAAATTGCAAATCGATTGATTTTTGAGAACCATACATAAGCAAAACAAAAAAGTCATTGCAAGTAAAATTAAAGAGACGCAAACTTAACAATCCTGCCTACAATAAGATATATGAAATTGCAGAACATGTCAATTAAGATAATATACGATGACGAATGAAAAAAATGTAGTGAAGAGAACAAGATGTATTATACAAAAAATCCTATTAGTTTTGGTACACATCAGAAGTATGAAATTGTGAAGCAATGCAAAAGTTGACGTAAAATGTAAGTTTGTAAAACTTAAAAAGAGTGTGCTTAATAAATAAAATTATAAAAATAACGTCACGAAGACAGTTATCCTCGCCTTCGTGACGTATATTAGCGTATTTAGACAATTTTTAATTTTTGAATGAAGAAATACTATTGAAATAATTTTAATTACCTTTGAAGATTATCTATTTGTTTCTTATATGTTTCATACCCGACACTTTCCAAAATAGTTCCATCGTTAATTTTTCTTTTATAACTATCGTTTTCATCGTGTGCGTTTTTGAGATCTATCCTTGCTTGAGTAAGTTGTGCTTCTAATTCGGATATCCTAGATTCAAATACGATCGAGGGGCCCTCGATAATTCTGGTTTTCTTAGATCTTTTCGGCGATTTTAATATCTGAAAAAAGTGCGAATTCATTCACAAATATTTAGTTATTTTTTCATCTCTTACATTTTTGTCGGCCTCAGTTTCAGTTTCAGTTTCGGTGTCCAGATGATCAAATACTGATTTAATTAGTTTGGATTTTTGCATTTCGTGTAAATTCTCATTTTCGCTCATAACATCTTTTACTTTGCTTAGCAGCGATGACAATTCATCCTGAAATAAATAAAATGTATGTAGATCTACCTACATTTTGTTTAAACCGTACACATTATGTACTTACCCTACAGAATCTGACTCCTTTTCTAGCTGCTCGATGTATTCTTCTTGACGTTCAATAAAAGACATAAGTTCAGGAGGAGCAGGATTATTTTCAGATTTTGGTTGATCTCTAAAAGTGAAGTGAAAAATAATCAAATGAAATATGTATTAATTACAACATTAATATATTAAGACAATATCATATTTATCTGCTTTATTAGAATAAGTAATATACATTACATAACCCAACTCAATTCACTACAATTATAATTATTACATAAAACTATAACAACCAAACAGTTGCTCTTCGGTTTATGATTTGGGGATTTACATATATTGCAACTGTAATAAATTTAAAATATTTGTATTATTTTGTATGATTGTTATTGTTATTTATGTTTTATTATGTCCAAATTTTCCGAATGTTCTACCCAAATTCTATTTCCTATTTATTGTAGGTCCCAGAGATGGTAAAATATCGGTCGTTTAAAACGTTAATATTCTTTAAGGAGTGTATTAAGAGGGCTAATCCAACTTGCGTTTGTAAGGTAGTTTTTCAAAATTTATTTCGTCCATACGGTTTGGTCAATTTACACCAACTTTGAAAGAGCGGTAGATGAAGGTGCACTAGAGGGTACATGTATCATATTTTAATTAATTTTCACTTCATATAGAAAAAATATACACTGTAAATATAGGTAAAATTTGAATGTGACTAGCTCCATAATTATGGACATAAATGGGTAAAATTCATACAAGGCTTCTAGAATGAACCTTCATAATTATGCTCAGCAAGTTTCATATTTCTATTCCTTACCATTTCGTTAGAAATAATTTTCTAAATAAGTACCTTTGTCAGTAGAAATGGAGCAAGGAAGTGCTGCCTCTACTGGGAATCACACCGTAAGTAAGCTGGCTATAAACTACCTGACTGAAGGTATAGTCAAGAGCAAAATTATTAAGCGGCGGATAGATAAAAACGGCAAAAACCCTCCGTGAAATTTGTAATAGTGTTTTGATTTGATATATATATTTTAAGTATGTATTTACTTACTATTTTGTTTATATTTTGTAATTATAATAATAGAAAAAAATAATAAATAATTATTTATGTACTTTTATATCATACAATTTTACATTAATAATTGCAGATACATTTACAAAAAGAAATAAAAATAAGTACACTTCTAGAATAATTATTTTAATTAATGAAAAAAATACAAATGTAGACCTATCATAGGAATTCTGGACGGCATCCCAGAGGTGGATTAAAACCTAATACTATATTTCAAAAAACGCGCATTACAATAATTTGGTATAGGTTGCATATCTCTAAATTGAAATATAATACTTTGACCTTTACTGGATTATCGTCTGGCTAATGCCTTGGTACGGGAGCCACCCAGGAGAGCATGTATTATACCAACACCTCCTAAAATACAGGAGTTGTTGAAATAACCGCACTCTTTCATATTACAAAGTTAACTGGGGAGAAAGTGCCAAGCTACGTATAATGTTACATATGATTATCTCGCATCTCCTGCATCTTTCTGTTTCGATACTGATTATAATGGTTGCATATATTACTGGTATATAAATAAACACACCACGTTTGTTATATTTATATTTATATTTTTTTATAACTGCTGGCTCTGAACAATGGCAAATATTTCCGGCACCTACTGATATTGTTTACTATTCTTTTGGTTGGTGTATTTAACACTAAATAAAAATTGATGGTAAATGCTGTGAAGTATATTTTTTAATAATCATTGTACTTACTGTAATGGTTTCTCAGGCTCAGTCGATAACATATTGTAGTTACTTCTTAGTGTTGGATAATATTGGTATTTTCTGGGAGTAACAGCATTGTAATGATAAAAAGTTCTTCCTGGTCTAGAATTTCTACTTCCAGCGCTTACCATAGACTGATTATCGGTTTCTTCACCTGCACTATCCAACTCTCTAAGAGGTCTTCTTATGGGAGCGTAGCTCTCAGCGAGCAATATTCGAAGTCGTCCAACAGCTTCACGATACGCATTATCTGCGTAATCCGGCTTTCTTCTAAAATCCATTTTCGGCAAGGCAGATTTCCTGAAAATAACAGAAAATATCCATATTGGTAATGAAAGAAAACTCCATTTTCACAATTTTTTTTATCTGTTCCCGGTATCATGAGCAACTGTATTTTCTGGCGCAAACATAAGGAAAGAATGTGTACCAAAAATTGTGGGACTAAACCTTACCTGTGACAAATGTGTTGAAAACTCGGATTTTAATTTTCGGAGTGAAAATTATCGTAAAAACATTTAGATCATCACCTAGACATAGGGAGTTTTGATGTCATCCCAGAGACGGATTTTTATACCTAATACTATATTTCGAAAAACTTGTCAGATAACTAATAAATTAAAGTGTACTTACACATTAATTAAATTAATTAATAAGCGACAGTCTGCTGTAAGAACTTTTACTTAATTTACATCCTTGCTCTATGCAGTTTGTAATTTGGTTAGATCAAAAATACTCTCTCTAGTGCTCTGTTGTGTGTACGGAGAAAATAAAGACATTTTTTATTTTTTTTTTATTTCCTGTTTAGTGTAGTGCGTTAGTGGATATAAGAAATGACGAGGCAGTCCCCATCTTCAGAAAGAGTTATGTTTTGTTTGTTATGTATAGTGTGAGATGTTAGACTCTCATACGTAAATCCAGTCCAATCAATAGTAATTTTGCTGTGATAAAACATTTGTCGTCAAAAAACACCAAACGTTGATTGTCGAGAACAAACAAAAGGCGAAAAATTGAGGAGTCGCTATGTAAAGTTTATGTTTACTGTACTGTCTGCTCCTGTTTTGCGGTTTGACCCTGTATGTGCCATTGTCATGTCCATGCATTAGCGAATCCAGAAGGCCTGTCTTGGGAGGGGGGCATTCAACTAAACATACTAATAGCCGGGCTGTTTTAATGCAATCTATTGAGCGAATATAGAGAGTGGATGTACAACATGGGCCGAGAACTTAGTTTATCTCTATTTGTCGCAAGGTACAGTAATCGGTGGCTTTTAAGCGCGGCTATCCTGAGATTCTCTTCCGAAGCAGTCAGTGTTGTAGCGGCAATCGCGGGGGTACGTTTTGTTAGGAAGTGTAGGTTTTTTTATTAGTTTTACTGTACTTTTAATGCATATTTATATACTATTTATTGTTTATTTTTTAATGCGGTGTGATGGAAACGGCAAAAAAGCAGGTTATGTTTGTTGGTACAAAAGCTGTAAAAATAAAAGGTAGTTTATTTCAAACTAGTTTGCAACATAAAAACGTCAGCTTCTTTGGTGGCGTTAAAGGGATCAAAGAAACCGACGTTTTTTATATTTGAAAAAAGTGGACACTGGGACATTGGAACATTTTTTCTTTTTCCCGTGATACTGAAAGTTAAGTAACTTTATCTATGCAAAATATAAAATATAAATATCTTATTTACACTAATTTTAATTATTATTAAATTAAAATGATTGTGACTTACTAACCACCAAAATGCTTATTGTGTGTGTGATGTGTCACTTTGGCACCCTTCAGTACAATTGCGGTACTTTGAACTTTTTATTACGGTAACGGTCTCAAGCGCCAGTTCCTGTTTTAAAGTGTAGAAACACCACTTTATTCTATCAACGGTATGATAGAGGCTAGGGTAACTCAGTGAAGAAATGGAATGCCAGGCGGTCTGTGTGGTAGTCGTTTGCGTAGCAATGGACAACTTCACCTTACCTGCCGAAAATGATTCTCGGTGTACAAGCAGATTTACTTACAATGGCAACCGACAAATTTCGATTCTTGTCGTTGAATGCATAACCCAACTTTATCAATGAATCGCGAAATTTCCCGTATATCTCTAACTTATTCGGAAAACAGATACTTCGGACAAAACAATACAGCAGTAAATTCGGGCACAAACGGTAAACTGGCGGAAATACAAATAAAAACAGTAAAACGGTCAAAACTATTCTCACCACTACCTGGTTGAGGAGTGCACTGGAGATCGGAAGCTGAGTGCTTCTCTACTTGAGCACTCACCGGAGCAGAAAGTTCTTCTTTCGAACACTATGATTTAATTTATACTCACATCCCTACCCAATTATGGCGGGGATATGTGCGACGGCAAGCGCGTTGACTACTGTCTGTGGCAAACGTTATTTCAGCTTATCTCGGCGCATCATATTTAAACAAATTCCCTGCGTTAATTCATATAAACAAATGTTTATAAAATATTCCAAGGCTGGGAATCGCTCTCTCATAATTTTTAAACTATATTTTCGAAAAACGGCCATGTACTAATAATCAAAAATAAATCAATTCGGTAAATTACTATTAAACAAATAGAAACATATTTCTTTACCATGAATAAATGATTTCAACTCAACTCTGAAATCAAACTAAATTAAATTAAACTACTTTCCTCTTACTTGATGGAGTACAAACACATAAACGGTTTATCATTAGAATAATAAACAACCTAAGATTACTCTGGAAAGACACCGGTTTGAGGCAATTATATTTGAGAAATAATTGTTATTCCAAATACTGGATTTGCAAAATAAATTTAACTTTGGTTCAGAAATGGTTTTAAAAGCAATATCAACACAAGTTATCGTATACAGGGTGTACCAAACGAAAAACGAAAAACCTATTTGGGTCTGATTACAATGGAAAACTATTAACGGAAAATCACTTCGTTACAGGATTACTCGATAATAAAAACTGTTTGTTAGGTATGCAAATCATATTTTTGCATTTTCCGATGCGTTTTCTGATGTTACAAGTTATTTTTAGTAAGAAGACATCATAAATTAAAAAAATAATCAGGTGTTTCGTTGAAGGGGCCGTTTATTAGTAACTGTCTCAGTATACAAAGTAATGTTTAAATATGTATACAGGGTGTCCCAACCAAAAGAAGGCACCCTGAATAACTGTGGATACAAATTTTTTGAAAAATTGGTGAAACACGTCGACCTTGTTTCCAAGGGGGACATATTAACACGCTTTTATTATTAGCTTCACTTGTATGTTTGTTTGTTTGTAACCGACTTTTTGGACTCGATTTTGACCCACTTTAAACGGACAGATTTAATTGAAACTTTGTACACTTACGAAGAACCGGTAACAATACAATAATTTGATAAGTTTATATCATTATCCTGATCAGGATCGCCAGAATTAAATAATTTCCTTTCCTCACGTATCCTCTGCGTGAGAGCAAGTGGCTTATTACTGTTAGTACATTCCGTGATTCTCAGTTCGTTCGATGGCCGAGCGGGTTAAGGCACAAGTCTTAGTCGACGCGAAACGACGGACTCCTCTGGCCTGAGTTCAAATCTCGTCTATTGCTGAAAAAAAAAATATTTTTGTTTTTCAGAAGTATCTGTTGGATCGTAATATGTTATAATATCAGCATCAATAAGCAATATAAATATAGTTTAAAAAAACTAAAAAAACGTTTTCATAGCACATCAAACTAAAAAGTGACAAATAAATATAGTTTAAAAAACTAAAAAACACGCTTTTAAAGCACATCAAACTAAAAAGTGAAAAATAATTATTAATATAAACTGAAAATAATAATGAACGAAAAAATACTAGTATTATTGTGAAAAAAAGCGTGGGGCGCTTTGTGCCATATTTTTCGTATATCGAGCAACCCACGCTTTTTTCACGATAATACTAGTATTTTTCGTTCATTATTGTTTTCAGTTTATATTAATAATTATTTTTCACTTTTTAGTTTGATGTGCTTTAAAAGCGTGTTTTTTAGTTTTTTAAACAATATTTATTTTAATGTAATACTTGTATACCTCTCATCATCCCTCTACCGTACACGGCCACCCCCTCAAAAAAATTCAAATGGCAAAGCGGGTCGAGTGATACATCTTTTGAAAGTTCTTTCAATTTTCTACATAACTGTGTATTTTTTTAAACTTTTTATCGATTCGTTCCTGAGAAATAATTGTTTCATTATTTTAGGTTCGGGAAATAAAAATAAAAGAAGCAGTTTAAATTATCGTATGTATTGTTCAAGATGACCCCCACCGATTTCCATACAGTAGTATAATCTGTCTTAAAATTCTGTACGAACATTTCTGAACACATCTGGAGTCAATAAACGGCATTCTCGAACAATTCTTTCACGTAACTCTTCCAGAGATGCGGGTTTTGTTGCAAATACCTTCGATTTCAAATGTCTCCGCAGAAAGAAATCCAAGGAAGTTAAATCGGGTGACCTAGCGGGCCACTCGATATCTTCTTCCAATCCATCGCTCAGGAAACCGATTATCCAAAAAATGACGGACTGCTATAGTAAAATGTGGGGTGCCCCATCCTATTGAAAAAACCGTTCGTCATCTAAAAGATTATCGTCTTTTTCTAGGATTTGGGTAATCATTGGGTCGATGTTATTTTCTAACAGATCCTTTCGCCATTTAAATTGTCAGGAATAAAAAACGGCCCGTAATTGTAAAACATACTGAGAACCAATCCTTCCATCTGGGTGATTTCTATTGAATATGCGCTCTGTGGCTCTAGCACAATTATCCTGTTTATCAACCATTTTGAGAACTCACTGGTAAAATGTATCTCGATTTAAAATTGGTTGTGAACAAATTAATGTTCAAGGACTATCAAATACTTATGAGTCTTTTATTATTCTAAAACTAAACTTGTTTTTTGTCGAAAAAAACTCGTGTTGATTTGAGAGCACTGAAAATGTAGTTCTTTTATAAATTCCAATACCCAGTACCGTGTATTTTAGATTTTTTAAACGATTTCAATTGTGTGTAATCATCAAAAATAAAATTATTTTCCTTAAGAACGAATCGATAAAAGTGAAAAAAAAAATACACAGTTATGTAGGGAATTGAAAGACCTTTCAAAAGATGTATCACTCGACCCCTTTGCCATTTGAATATTTTGAGGGGGTGGCCGTGTAGGGTAGAGGGATGATGATAGGTATACAAGTATTGCATTAAAATTTGTCCTCTTTGGAAACAAGGTCGACGTGTTTCATCAATTTTTCAAAAAAAATTTTATCTCCAAAGTTATTCAGGGTGCCTACTTTTGGTTGAGACACCCTGTATACAAATATATACATAAAATGAATACATGGCATAAAAATAAAAATTGTTTTCAACAAAATGTGTAAAATATCAGGAAAAAAAGTAAAATAGATCAATTTAGACAATTTCATATGAATATACAAATAGTAACAAAACTGTTACTAAGGATGTTAAAAAAAATTTTTTTTTTTCATAAAAATATATCAAGGCAACCATAAACAACTAGTAAAATTTTGTTAAATAAATTAAAATTATGATAGTCTTTTTAAATCACTATTAAGTTTCAAAATGTAGGTATAAATTTTACTAAGATTATTAAGATCAGTTCTTTTGTTTAAACAATTAGGTTCATTATTTATATATAACATTTCGAAAATATTCTTTTATGATAGTTATTTTCAATATCTAAAATTGTAGTATCTATATAATTAAAAGAATGATCCATTAGATGAAAATGTTCAGCTAAAGCACAAGAATTAGTAATCCTTCTACAATCACTTTTGCGAGAAGTAATGCGGCCTTGAAGATTTCGAAATCTTCAAGGCCGCATTACTTATAAGAAGGTGAAAAATAACAAAAGTTCCCAAGTTAACTAATGTATCACTTTCGAAATCTTCAATACAACACAGTTTGAAAAAAGTGTTTTCAAAAATTGTTACCGGATAAAAATATTTATAACATCTTGTTCTTACTCCTACTTTAACTCTGTTATAATTACCGAGAGAATTTCTCTCACAGTAGCTTTGAATATAAAGGTAGTGTCCCCTTTGTTTAATTAATTTTAAAATACAACAGTTCTAATGTTCAGAAATGACATACATTTAAACTTGTGTCTTTTTGCAATTTACTTATTTCTACTTCTAAAAAAATGGATAAGCTAGGCTATATGTGACTTTTATTAAGTTTCTAGTTTTATCATATGAGAATTGATATGATGAAACTAGAAAATTTAATCAGTGTGAGACGAATGTCCATATCTAAATCTTAAATATACAGGGTGTGGCAATAGTGCGTCCGACTTCGATATCTTGAGTTCCGTGATAGATAGAAATTTGATTTAAAAACATAAGTAAACTAGACAAAAAAGTCTATAACTGGAAATTGTTTTCGAATATACAGGGTGGGCCAAGACGATTCTACAGGGTCAAGTAACATTTTTTTAAAAGAAATGCCATGTATATCAGAACATTTTCTGAAACCTCTTTGTGGCTTCCTTCCACTCCTGTATTATTATTGACTTTCTCTCAACCACTTGGATGTAATGATTTTTTTTTGTTGAAATTATGCCATTTACACGTGTAGGTATATTAAAAAAAAACACTACAGTCACAATTATCAATTTTAAGAAAAAATATGATTTATATTAGTTATGAGACATCTGTGTGATGCCACTCAGCCATTTTCACTTCCTAAAAGTATACAGGGTGGCCAAAAATAATTTTTAAATTTACAACTATTTGAACTGAATTTCCTCAATTTTTTTCAAATGGAACACCCTATATATTTTGGACCGGAGCGATACTTCTAAACGCATTTATTATCCTTTCCTAAAAATTTTGGTTGGGAGAGTCAATAATAACACAGGAGTGGAAAGAGGCCACAATGAGGTTTCAAAAAATATTCTGATATACATTCTATTTAAAAAAATGTTAGTTGACCCTGTAGAATCGTCTTGGCTCACCCTGTATATTCGAAAATAATTTCCGGTTATAGACTTTTTTGTCTAGTTTATTTATGTTTTTAAATCAAGTTTCTAGTATAGAACTCGACATATCGAAGTCGGACACACTAGTGCCCCATCCGGTATGGTAAAATTAAATGTAATATACCTACCAACTGTAAGCTAAATTTACATCACTTTGTTCCATTCTTTATGACACCCACCCTGTATAAAAAAAGATTATTGTGAAACTAATTGTTGTAAGCACTTATATATTGAAATAAATTGATTTTACCTTATTTCATACTCGATTTTTAACGACATAACAATTTTTACTGAAATATCTGATAATTTAATAAAAAAGAAAATATTTAAAAAATGTAAAGAAAATAGATACAGACATTGATGTGTATTTTGTTATGAGTCTCGAGGTAAATTTTGAGTAACAAATTAAGAAAAGTGAGAGAAAAACGTAATATCAAAATACAGACAATGGAATATGGACTTAAATTAATAATAATAGTAATAAAATTGAATTAGGTGCTCAAAGTGCGAATCTTTCTTTTGGATATGAATTTTGCATCGTCTAATTATTTCGGACAATGATACGAAGTAAATACCTATAATCTGCGAGACCAAAAATTTTAAAAATTTTGATTAACAACTAAAATTTACGCTTAAGATTTTTTAAAGTCGTTAGAATAATAGCAGTTTTAAAACTATACATAAAATATCATACCTACCCTAATGGTTTTTAAATATAAGTATAAGAAATTAAAAATAAATGCTTATACTCCTCTCACTTTGCTAAATTCAAACTGTAAATAAAGGTATGTGGATAGTTCTTATTAGCAAATTTAAATATTTGATTTAAGTGTTAGGAAGTAAATTACAAAAGAAAAAAAATACCTGATAAGATGATAATACACACTTCGGTGAGTCTTGGCAGGTGATCAACTAAATCACATTTAAATTGTCCGGAGTACTTAAAGGTACACATTTTTTTGTTTGTATCCTTGTGGCTAACGTGATTTACAAGCTGAACATAGAAATCAATAAAACACACCAATGACTATAACACATACAATTAACGTTATAAATTATTTTACACATAATATTAAATTAAGTATATAACTAAACTGCGAACTTCGCAAAATGTGGGTTTCCAACATTATGTTCTGTAAATAAGATGGCCCTATTGAAATAAAATATGTTACCATGGCAACACAGCTTTTATGAAATTTTAAAAATAGTAGATCATAAACATTTTATTTCTTACAGGTTTGATGCAATATATTATTATTAAAGTTTAACTTTATAATGTACACCAATAAACTAGTTGATTGTTGAAATACCTGCTTTTGGGCGTTGACAATCTTAGCCAGGTTAAAGTTCTCACTCGATTTAATTGTTAAATAGTATTTTTTTTGTTGGCAAAGAATAGGCAAAGATTTTTGGAAACAAAAATGTATTAAAAATAAAATGAGCAATAAGCCAAGAAAATAAGATTTTTTTTTTGATGGCATATGAACACCTTTTGTGATCGATTTATCCATGTTAAAACAGAAATTGCCGATTCAAAGCTGTATTGCATGCAAATGGTCATTTTTACCATCTACATGTTATGTAGAATTTCAAATTTATAGTTAAAATAATGGCGTTCTTGAAATAAATTATTGGTACATGTTGAATTTCGTTTTTTATTAAAACTTCTTTTATGATTATCAATTGTTTTCTCTAAATGTTCGTTCTGTGTGTCCGATATACACTTTAGGTTTTCTGATTTTCGTCAGTTAAATAATTAGTAATTTTGTACCAGAAAGAAATATGTATTAATTGCTCCTAAAATTCACAACATTAGTTACGATAGGCATTGATTATGTATATTCGTTTATCCATGACTATTAAATAATGTATCCATTATATTGTGTGTGCTTCATCAAGGATAATGTTATCTATTATTCACTGCAGTGAGTTATTCTTTTGTTCTGAAATTTTTTATTAAAATTTCTTAGAATATGCCATGACGTTACAGTGTTAACATTTTACGTTACATGTCTATAATAATAAATTATTAGAAAATTTACTCAATTACCCAAACATGAGAGTACTTCCCTGTGCTATAATTTATCGCGGAATATTCATATGAATTCGTGTGAAGGGAGAAATTTGTAAATCAGATTCGTATTAAAACCAACTGCTGAAGTCAAAATTAGGATTTGAATGATAAGCCAAATCGATTATTAAGATTACATTAGATAACGCCGTTATAGTCTGGAATTAACAAGTATCTTATAAGTTAATATAGTGAATTGTAAGACCACAGTTAACATTGTATTATGGGTTTTATGATAATACCGCGAGTAAATAGCTGGCCATTTGACCAACGTAGTCAGGGGAGATGGGAAACAAGGTATACAGGCAAGTAGTGATGGTCAAATCTAGTTCATTTTGAGGAACTAGTTCTCGCGCAAAAATGGCGCGCAAAAATTTTCGGGCTATTTCAATAAAAAAAATATTTTCTTGACCTCCTCTCAAGTAACCGAAGTAACTCCCAGAAAATACTAGGATTTTGTGTTGAGTAAATAGAGACGAGGCCCTACAGATTATTGTGGGGTCCGAATTACATCTAGGGCATCAGACATACATTTCGGTTCACTATGTTTTGTACTACGTTTTCAGTTAATTTTACTTTCTTTCTCATCTATTACCATCAAGGTCAAATCCATTACAATTTCTTCACAAATCTATTACCGACAATTTTTGAGTTAAATTTTTTTGATAATGGTCTTTTTTAATTGAACTGTGATTTTTTCCTTTATTTTTTAAATATTCTTATAAGAATTCTAAAGGTCAGTTTTGTTTACATTTTTTATTGTTATGTTCTCATTATTTATTTTCTTATTAAAGTCTACATTATAAACATATCATAAAATGGAAATACTTTAGTAGCACATTATACGAAAATTTTCGTTTATCTCCCTATATTATTTTCATCTTCGAATAACGTCATTAAAGAAATTAGGGGGCCGCGAGATACATAAAGCTAAGTAAGTACAAATGTAGATTCGTATGTATCGGTGTGTTTGTTCTTTGTTACTGTTTCTTTTAATTGGAATTTCTTAATATAATATGGATTTCTGATTCAATACTAATAAATAAATTCAATACTAATAAAGCGTCCCCTACATGTAAGCTGCCATATTGTAGAAAATTTATATTAGGTATATATTAACCAATTATAGAAGGTTATGAGACCGCGGATATTTAAATCGTGTTTAAAATACACGTTAGTCTATTTCCGTGATTATTTCCCACATCATAAATCTAACCAATGAAACATGAAATTTGTACCACGTGCCTTGTTTAAATAAGTGATTATGTTGTTTTTTTTTCACCTAGCTGTTCATTTATTTTTGACATGTAAAGTAAGCTTTGGCCGTTGCTATGCGATACTCACCGACTTAACAATTCTGATAGTTTCAATTGTCAATGTCATTTATATTTACCTACACCGTCAAATGGAAGTAAATAAAGAAAGTACTCGTTTCAGAAATGTTTCACTTTCCGAAGTTGACAAAAATATCCTAAGAAGCGTTCTTATTAACCCAACAAAAACGCACAAATGGGTATGGGGCCAATTTACTAATTTTTGTAATGAAACAGGATACCAATTTAAAGCTACTACAGAGGACTCGCTTTAGAGGCGGACAACCCGGACTCCTGTCCGGGGCGTCGAACCTGAGGACCGCATTTTCGCCCCCTCTGAATGTGAACCAAATATTGATAAATTAATTATTCTTACACTACTTGTTGATTTTTTCCCTAACTAAAACTAAGTACTATGCAATTTACATTTGATCTTTGTGGTTTGTTATGTTTTAAAGCTAGAAAAATATTAAAACACCTTTTTAAAAAAAACATATTTATTTTTGAAATAAAACAAGACGTATAGTTAAAAGATGCGCATGACCCTGCATGAACTTGTAGGTATATAGTTACTTGTTTAAAATAGGAACTGCAAGACAAACATGCACGGACATGTTTTCGCGCTTTACTATATAAAGAGTCCTAAACACAATTGTGTTATTATTGCAAATGTGTCGGTGCCGGTGATAACATGTCTTTGAAGTAAGTTTATAAATATAAAAAATATTTAACAGTTTAGTTCGGGATACGGACTTTTGTGTGTTTTGTCATTATCTAAAGGTAAGTACTTCTGCAAATACCTATATTAAGTGGTAAAGAATTATTTTCAAAAAATATTTTCCACAATACGTACTTATACATTTTTAAATAGTTTCTGTATGTTTGTTGTGACGGATTTTTATTAATTTATTAATACAATAGTATATAAAAAATCCATCTTAAAAATTCAAACATTTTAGATAGGTATCTATTTTAAATATTTAGTTTTTATATGTTGTGGTGGTTCGCAATTTGTCCATTTGAAAAAATCCTACTAATTAATAACTTATAATTTTATGTAGTAATAAGCCAATGCGTTGCATAAAAAGAAAAAGGAAGAAAAATCTTCAAATACGATTAGTCGGTGACGGTGGCTTAGTCTATCCCACAGTTTAAAAAAAATAAAATGCCTAGTTTTAATTACTAAAAAGTATTAACTATTTTTTTTCCAAAAGGAGGGTTGAAAATTAGCCCGAAACGTTAAGAAATTCGTTTTTATATTTAAAAATAGTTTAAGTAGGTAATTAAAACTAGGCATTTTATTTTTCAAAACTGTGAGACAGACTAAGTTCCTGACTAATTGGATTTGAAGATATTTCCAATTTTTATTTTTAGCAACGCCGTGGCTTATTTTAACTAGCGTATTTTGCATTGTCTAATTTATTGTTTTAGAATGTCTGACGCGCAAAGAAAATTGTCCGGCCATCAGCTAGATGGCTAGACTTGCTTCACGAAAGTGTAAAATCGCATATTATTGCTGAAATAAAAAAAGCGAAATACTATTCCATAATATTAGATTGCACTCCTGACGTTAGTAAGGTGGAGCAAATGACCCTGATAATTAGATATGTTTCCATCAATAAGTCTGATTCTGATTCAAACGATGTCGAAATAAAAATCTACGAAAGCTTTTTAGGTTACTTACCTGTGGAAAGATCTACAGGAAGACAACTATATGAAATTATAATTGAAGAGCTTCATGAAATGGGACTTGATGTGCAAGATATAAGAGGGCAGGGATATGATAACGGGGCTAACATGAGGGGCAACAATGCAGGAGTGCAATCTAGAATTAGGAATTTAAATCCACGAGCATTCTACGTTCCGTGTAGTAGCCACTCGCTCAGTCTAGTGGTAAATGATATGGCAAAAGCATCCTTGGAGCAGCCAATTTTTTTAATATGGTCAAAAAATATGTTTATTTGTTTCCTCTTCTACTTTTCGATGCACAATTTTTTTTAAAACATGTCCAAGGATTAACATTAAAACCTTTGAGTGACACTCGATGGGAAAGCAGGATAGAAGCTTTAACGTACTTAAGATGTCAACTTGGTGAAATATACGACGCTTTGCTATCATTTATGAAAACCAAGACATCGGTATTTCAAGCTTTGGGTTTGCTAAGTTGCATTAAACAATTTAAATTTTTATGTTCAATAGTCATATGGTATAAAATTTTAAACTGTATTAATCTCATAAGCAAGCTTATGCAAACAAAAGATTTTGATTTAAAAAAAAGCACTTGATCTTCTAGAGAACTGCAAAAATGTCTTTAAAAATCTTCGATCAAATAAGTCTTTCAATGAAATTATTGTTGACGCATGAGAATTGGCTGATGAAATTACCATTGACGTCAATTTTGAATCAATAACGCCGCGACACCGCGTAAGAAGAAAAAAGGCCAACTTTTCATATGAGGCAAGAGATGAACCAATCGAAGATCCCAAAAAAATCGTAATAGCGGTAAAAGTGCACTCTGTATGTTTAAAACTAAATAAATATTTTTAAAATATAACAGCTAGGTATCTATAGGTACTGTAACTCTATTTTATTTTATTTATAATGTTTTGTACCAAATGTTAAGTTTTAATACTTGTTTCTTTTAAAATATACGTTTCTATTGCAAATTGAAACCATCTTTTATTAAGAAAAAATAACTTTAAAAGGGGCGGCAATTAGTTTTTTGTCCGGGGCGGCGTAAACGCCAAAGTGGTCCCTACACTACAACCATAGAATATTGCGCTGGTACTTAAAGACTGGGCTTTCAATATGAGACGGGGAGATGGTAAAGATTATAAGGAAAATGTGATAAAAACCATGTGGAACATAACTGCAAAAATACTTCATTAAATGTATTTTTTTAAAATACAACGTCATTTTCGATCCATTTAAGGATATTCAATTTAAGTGCGTTAGGGATGCTCGTAATGCTAAACGAGGATATTTACAGGAAAATATCACGAAAAGAAAAGTCTCTTCAGTTGCATTACATTCAGAAGATCATAAAAAAAATGATAATAATTTGAAATGAAAACCCTCCTGAAGGACTGTGTGATAAATACAAGAGATCATTTTAGACTGCCTTATTTCCATCCCAATTATACATAAATAAAAACATACAAAAGAAAGTAACTGATAAGATATAAAACATAGTATATAAAAAAGGTGTTATTGATACTAAGTGGATTTCTAGACAATACATTAATAATTATTTTATTTATGACATTTCCCTTGTTTTATAAAACTAATCAAACATTAAAGTAAATAATATAAATTCATTGACTTAAATTAAATTTAAATACAATTATATTTTTCCCCGCACATTTTAACTAAACTACTTTAACTAAATTAATTATACTGTTTTATTTATTTTTATTTAGAATAGTTTAACCTTTCAGGTACATTAATAATTCTTCCCCTACGTGTAATATTTGGCACATAAACAATATCATTATCACTAATATCATTATCACTAATATCATTATCACTATCTTCCCCATTATTTATAGAATTATTTAAATCACTATTGTTACAGCTCAAACTAGTACTAGGCATATTTTCTGTCATATTATTTTGATTTTTTGGGCAAATATTAATAAAATGCTTATTTCTCGATAAAATATCGCCATTATTGAACTGCACATTATAAGATCTAGGCCTAACTTCTGACTTAGATTTTATAATACCTTCTTTCCATTTTTTATCAGATAATTTCGTTTTTACATAAACTTTCTCATCATTTTTAAATTCAGAATATTTTTTTTTTGTCTTCCTATCATAATATTTTTGTTGATTCACCTGTTTAGTTTTTAATTTATTTTTTATCTCATTATAGTTATTATTCTGAGGTTTTAACCTTGAATTTTCAAGGGGAAACGTATCTCTTAAATATCTGGACATTAACAACTTTGCAGGGGAATCAATATTTTCATCAATAGGTGTATTTCTATAATGTAATAATGTCAAATACAAGTCTTTATTATCTTGTTTTGCCTTAATTAGCATTTTTTTTAAAGTTTGAATATTTCTTTCTACTAGGCCATTTGATTGTGCATACAGGGGACTAGACATTACATGATTAAATTGCCAATTAACTGAAAATTGTTTAAAATACATACTAGAAAATTGGGGCCCCCATCACTTATTACAATTTTGGGAATTCCATGGCGTGCAAAAATTGATTTTAAATGTGTAATCACCTGCAATGAAGATGAACCATCAATTAATTTTGCTAATTCTATGTATTTCGAGAAATAATCTACAACTAATAAATATATCTCATTATCCAAATAAAATAAATCGCACGCAACTTTTTCCCAAGGTAGATTTGGTACTTCGTGAGGTAACATAGGTTCCTTTTGTTTATTTTTCTGAAAAGACCTGCAAATTGGGCAGTTTAAAATATAATCTTCAATATTTTTAGTCATGCTTGGCCAGAAAAAACATTCTCTTGCTCGAATTTTACTTTTGTTTACCCCTAAATGACTATAATGAATTTTTTCCAAAATATCATGACGTAATTTTTTTGGTACTATGAGTTTTTTATTTTTATATAATAAACCCTCGGCCTCGGTTGTCATCTTTAAATTTATAATATATCTTAACTAAAGGATCAACTTGTTTAATTATTTTTGGCCAACCGTTTGTTACATAATTTAATAATATTTGCATTTCAGTATCCTTTAAACTAACATTTTTTATTTCTTCAATTTTTTCATCAGTAGCATTTAAATTTAATCTTAGCAAGCAAATTTGTGACTCAACTTCACTTTCAAATTCACTATTATTATTTTCAGAATCTGTAATATAAGCTCTTGACAATGCATCCGCTATATAAAGTTCTTTTCCTGGCTTGTGTACAAGTTTTATATCGTATCTTTGTAACCTAATAAACATTCTTTGCAATCTTGGAGGACAGTCATACAAGGGTTTGTTGAAAATTTGTACGAAGGGTTTATGATCTGTTTCCATGACAATAGATTTACCAAAAATAAACTGGTGAAACCGTTCACAAGCAAAAACTAAACTATAGAGTTCTTTCTCTATTTGGGCATATTTTTTTGAGATTCTGTTAAAGCTTTTGAGGCATACATACAAGGCAAGCCATTTTGCATCAAAACAGACCCTACCCCATTTTTAGAAGAATCTGCAGAAACAACAATAGGTTTATTTGGATCATAAAATTGCAATATGGGTTCTCTAACTAATACCTCTTTTAAATTTTGAAAAGCAATGTCATGTTGTTTTTCCCAAGACCAAACTATATCATTTTTAAGAGTCTATATCAGATGCAAGTGAAATATAGTCTCGATTTTACCACCATATACAGCCAAACCGAAATTATCGCGGCGAATGTCGAAGGTGGCCGATGTTCTAGTTACAGAACGGCATAGTGGAACATTTCAGATCGGGAGATGTGGAATTATCAGAGGCGGAGTACTAGAGGTTTCGTACGACATAAACCGACGAAAAGGTTGTATTGCGTCAAGCTTATAAGCTAAGCAGTAGCTAACCTTACCCTTCATGCGTCCTTGTCCTGCAATTAATATGTAAAAACAATAAAAAAGAACCCGAAATTATTTTATTTACTTTGTTTAAAAATAGCTAAAGAACTAAACAACAAAACAACGTTAATCTACAACAAAAAATTCCATTTTATCGTTTCTTATTAATGTAGTATTATTTTAAAAATTTTTCCTATAAAATGGAACTATCAATGTGTGTCATATCATTTAACTCAGAATGGAAAAGGCGATGAAATAATATGAAAAATATATTTGTGTTATTTTATATTTAAACTACAATATTTTTATGAAATATGAAAGATTATGATGATGTTACATATATTGCTGAATTCAGAAAGAAATTTTTTTAAATTGAGCTGAATATACAGGATACTTATATCATTTAGAATAAAAAAAATAAGGCAATTTCCGGTCAAACCGGAAGTAAAAGATATGTATGTGACGCGCATATTTAATCAGTATTCGGAATGTCATATGTCCATTTCCGCATATTAATGCGGGGTGTAATTTTTTTATTTTTCAGTTTTTCGGCGTTTTCTTTTTTATTTGACATTAAATTGTTTTTAATTTTCGGATTTCTTAGAAAAAAGCACATAAGTATAATTTTTGAAGTTTTTTCCTAGGTTAAAAATACAGCAGAAAAATCGAGTAAGGTGCACTTAAAATGATCACCCTGTACATGAGGTTACTGCGCTTAAAATAAATCAAAAATAAAAATTATCATATTCACCTTTCATTGAGCCTTTCATTCTCCATATCAATATTTAGAGACGGCAAAATGGGAAAACTTTCATTTATATTAGTCTCTACAGAAATTACCGGAAATAAAAAGAAAATTATTACTTTTATTAATTTACGAAAAAATTCAATTTTCACTAGTACTTACTTTTTATATTTTCTCTTTTGGGCTAATGTTCGATTTTTCGGTTTTCTGCTAGGGTATTTACGCTTATGATATGTTTTTATTTTTCCCATTGTTCTTTCACTGCACTAATAATCACTTTCAATAACATGTCTACTTAGGTGTACACTTGATTAAAAAAAAACTGGTAGTACTCTTGTAATCGAAAATCTTAATAGTTTAGTTGTGTGCATATGTCTGTAAATAGGGCTGTCGAGAGGGGGGTGGAGGAGAAGTGACTTACCCCGGACCTGGGTTTTTTGGAGGAAATCGGTTTTCTTTGTGTTTTTAAACTGATTAAACCTTTCTCTTTTATTTTATTCAAATGGAATTTTAAAAAATAATTAGAAAATAACTTTTTCAAAACATTTTCAAGCCTGCCATATTATTGTTTAAAAAAAATAATATTTGTTACTGATAATTCTACTAACGGATGTAATTAAAATACTAACTGAATAATGATAATTCTATTTTTAAAATAAGAACACAAAAATACCACTTGAGATTAAAAAAAATGTAAACAATGCAAACTGAACATAAAAATACAATAAAAAAATAAAATAAATGAACTTCAATTACGTAATACAGAATTAACTAATATTTTGTCATTGCTCCATTAGCGTCTAAAACTGCCTGAAGTCTTGCAGGCATGGACAAAATCAGATTTCTTGCAAGGTCAACTTCTTGCGACAAGTTCTCCCAAGCGTCTTTAATTATCCCTTCCAATTCTTGGGCATTATTTGGATGGTTATTTAATTTTCTTATATGTGTCACCATTCATCCCCATACATTTTCAATTGGATTTAAATCCGGACTTTTAGATGGCCACGGTAACAACTCTATGTTTTTATTAAGAAACCATTGCCTGACACGATGGGCCGTATGTATGGAGCAGTTGTCTTGTTGGAAAATAAAATTATTTTCCGGAAACACCTCTATTACTGACGGCAACATAATATTGTCTAATATTTCAATATATTTAATGGAATTGAGATGACCACCACTGTTCCAACACACACCTAACCCATTTAGGCTCATCCAAGCCCAGACATTGACTGAAAACCTTCCTAATATTGTGGATCGAAAGTATATTTTTCGTCGTATCTAGTGGAAGGAGGCCTATATACGCGAACATGTCCATCGTTACAGGATTTAAAAACCTTTTCGTCAGAAAAGACAACTTGTCCCCAGAAGTTTTCATCATTGATTATATAGTTGAGTGCAAAAATAATCCTACCCTGCTTCTTTTCTTCTGAAAGTTTGTTTGCATTTACTGCAGTCTGAAAAGGGTTTTCTATTAGGTAATTTATAAGATTTTCATCTTCTTGATTATTGCTTTTTCTGGGCCAACCGGAATCAACTTTACGACATACCGTTTGGTTGGTTTCCCATTGTTTTTTAACACTCATTATCGTGGTTTTACTCACATTGTATTCAGCAGCAAGTCTTCTTATGGACCAACCATCTTCAATTTTAGAAACAATTCGAAATTTTTGAATATCTGTTAGATGTCGAACCATTTTTAATAATGACGCCACTGATTAACGTCAAAGTGACATTTGTAAGATTATTAATATCAATCAAAGAACGAATGATTTACATAGCTAAAAGAAAGTGTACCAGTTTTTATTGAAATCAAGTGTACCCACTTTATAACAAATAAGTAAATTTGAAATATCTCTAGAATACACACGCCACTGTTGTTTACGCAAATCGCAACGTGGTTCCTAAGTGCCCGATTCCCCCTCCCGCAAACGAGTCCAGTGTATGCAAGTGCATCCGTGTTTCCGAAATATCATGCGAGATGGCAGCTATTGTCGGAATATAGATATGCAGTTTTTAGTTTTCTAATAAATTTATTTTCAACTAATCCAAGAGTTGGGTCACATGAATATAAACGTTACAAACAGTGACTAATGTCGGAATGTTAAAAAAATTTGGATACAAAATATTTAAAATGCATGCGAAAATTTTTTGACGACTCTAAAAAAAAAAAAATTACATACCGACATTTTATACATATTTTTGAAAAATCTTGTAAAAATCGCACTCAAATCGGCTAAGTTTTAAACGAGATATTCGAGAATTATGATTTAATGGGGTATATAAGACTCTTAAGTAATTCTCTTAGTGGAGCTGTTATGTCTGATAAATTACTGATGAATTTTCCAACATATGTTATTAACCCCAAAAAAAGTCTGTACTTCTTTTTTTATTCTTAGGTATGGGCATTTCTGTAATAGCTTTTATTTTAGAGTCATCTGGACTATACCCGTTTTGTGTTATTTTATGTCCCATATAAACAATTTCCTTCATAGCAAATTTACATTTATTTTTATTAAACTTTATATTATTTTGTTGTGCAATTTTTAATACTTGTTCTAACCTATCGTCATGTTCTTTTTTATCCTTACCCCATATTAATATATCGTCTATGTATATTTCCACCCCATTAATATCAAATATTTCCTTAAACCTCTTGTGAAATACTTCTGGACCGCAATTTAACCCATACGGAAGTCTTAAAAATTTATATCTCCCAAAGGGGGTTGCAAATGTACATAAATCAGAACTCTCTTTATCCAAACAAATTTGCCAAAATCCAGACATCGCATCTAATGTGCTAAAATACTTTGCCTTACCTAACTTTGAAGTAATTTCATCAAAAATAGGTAATGGAAAATGTTCTCTGCAAATATTCAAATTTAAATCACGAGGGTCAAGGCAAATTCTTAAGGATCCATTAGGTTTTCTTACTAATACTATGGAATTTACCCATTCAGTTGGATAATCTACTTTACTAATAATTTGTTCATTCTCCATATTAGCTAAACACATTTTAAGATTGTTCATTAGAGGAAAAGGTATTCTGGCTGCATGGACTACTGATTTAGCATTTGTTTTTAGTTTAATACGAAAGGGCTTTTTTAAGCAACCAACTCCCCTTAAACAGGTCTTCGTATTTTTCAAACAACAAATTATAATTTTCATTAACAGAATCTATTTTTTGTATCATATTTAATTCAGTGCAAGTGTCTAACCCTAAAATTGCAGGCGACTCACTGTTTACAACAACAAAATTTAATAAATAATCATAATTTTTATAATTACAATTTAATTGACATTCACCTACAACAGGTATTATTTCATTCGAATAATTAGTTAATTTTACTTTTGTTTTCCTTAAAGATTCTGTGACCATTTTTAAATCTGATTTCTTTAAAGCTAATAACATTTGTCATTGCCCCCGTATCTAATTTGAATTTAATTAATTTTTTCTTATTTACTAACATTTCCACATTCCACTCCATATTTCTATTACCATCAGTATTAACCATACCAATAAAAATATTTTCATCAATAGAATCATCACAAAAATTACCGTTATTTTCCAAATGCACAAGATGCACATTTTTGTTTTTACACATTTTTTTAAAATGATTGAATGCACCACAAGCACTACACTGTTTTCCTCTCGCTGGACATTTTCCTTTCATATGTTGGTAACCACATCTAAAGCAGGTATTTCCAAAGCCCTGGGTTGACTGCTGTGAAGGAAAAAAATTTTGACTGGACATTGGTCCCGTTGTTGGTTCTTTGAACTGCCGCTGTTGTTTTTGTTCACGACTTCTTCCACTCGAATCAGGCCAGCTGGAATACGATGTTGCTCGAGTTTGTATACTATGTATCTCCATTCCTTCAGTAATTTCATTTTCTTGCTTTTTTGACTCCTCAACAGATTGACATATGCGTATTGCCTTATCTAGACCTATTTCATCATCTTCCAACAGCCTTTGTTTTAATTCCACAGAAACCAAACCACTAATTAAAACAGAACATGTTAAACTTTCTTCTAGGTCACCTAACTCGCAATTTCATGCTTTATTTTACAAGTCTGTGACATACTGCTGGATTTTTTCACCCTCCATCTGCTTTCTATTAATGAACTTGTACCTTTCATATGTCAAATTCTTTTTTGGTTGAAAAAATTCCTTGAATTTACGTATAAGTGGAATAATTTTATCCTTTTCACTAACATTAAATTTGAAAGTATTGAATATACGTATACCCTCATCACCAATATATTGTAACAATTGTGCACATTGCAAATATTCATCTTTTTTGTCCAACTCTGTGGCTCTTAGATAATTGTTAAACTTTTGAATCCAAAACTTCCAATTTTCTGAAACATTACCACTCATATCTAGTGGCGCAATACCTCGATAATCTGCCATTCTATTATATGAACTGTTAGAACTTTTCACTTTTACAAAATACCATTAATTCGCAGCGCCATGTGATAAATACAAGAGACCATTTTAGACTGCTTTATTTCCATCCCAATTATACATAAATAAAAACATACAAAAGAAAGTAACTGATAAGACATAAAACATAGTATATAAAAAAGGTGTTATTGATACTGAGTGGATTTCTAAACAATACATTAATAATTATTTTATTTATGACAGACTGCAAAAAAAACATTTCGATATAATCACAGTTGAGCTTGCTTGAAGAGGCGGAGAAGCTGCAAATTACATAACAAATCACTTTAAAGAAGAAATTGATAACAGGACAGACAACAGGTGAAAAACGGCTCACTTCTTATTTGTGACTGTTTAACTAAGTTTTTTTTTGCCATTTTAGGACGATCAGAATATAACCCTGTGATCAGTAAGACCAGACAAGAAATGCGCCGATATTAAATGGTTAAAGCCTAATGAAATTAATGCCGATCTGTGTCCTGTAATGCTATGTAAACAACTATTATCCAGGAGGGATTCCAATATTACAACAAATCATTTATTTCGACATGCAATAGGTACTGGAATAAATACAAAAATTCCTATTGGTACAAAAATTCACCGATTGGAAGAAATAAACTGTCCAAATGAACAAAGAAATCAGCCGCAAAAAGCGGTTTAGATACAACAACTGTAAGAATAACTAATCATTCTAATCGAGCCACAGCTGTCAGTAACTTAATAAAGAATGGCACACAGGAGCAAGAGCTTATCATAATAACCGGCCATGGAAGTAAAAAATTCCATAAAACTGTATTTGTAAATAGATGCCCTACATCATTTAAATGTGATAAATAAATTAAGATGTAATCCAAATGAAATACAAACTGAACCAAGCACTTCTAAGGCAACATCAGAATATACTACTACTATTCAAAATATTAATGAAGAAAAACAAGCTCAAGTTGTATATCAAAAATGTAATTTCTTTTATCAATTGTACGAACGCAACGAAAAATAATTACTTTGAATTGTTTCCTTATTAAAAAAAAAAAAACGAATTGTTAACATAATTTGTACTTTATAATTGTTACGAAATAAATAAAAATTAATAAAATAAAAACTGTGCATTTTATTGTCTATAACGATTTCTACTCTGGAAATAATCTTTACATATCCCTCGTGCATCAATTTTAATTACTTAAACTGTGTACGTCACACAATTTTTAAACTTTTGCTTTTGAGCAAATGCTTTCGTGTATAATAATTTTAGATGAAATTTTATCAAATTATTATACACTCAAGTCATTCGCTAAGCAAAATTTTTAAAATTATGTGACGTACACAGTTTAACCGATTAAACTTGATGCACTCGGGATATAACCCTTGATTATTTTTTAATGTTTTTATTTTCCAATCATTTAGCAATATTTTTGATCAAGTGCTTAATTTTTCCAATTATATTGTTATTATAGTGAGAATAATCTAATTATATTATCCAACTGAGAATATTTGTAGTAATTTGTTTTTGTACATTGACGCTGAACGTCAGTGAAAGAAATCATACAAACTAAAGAAAATGCATGTAAAAATACTATGGTAAGTAATAATTCGATACTGAAACATTTCCCAATCATTTTGTGACGAAATGGGTTACAAACTAAAAGAAAATATACCAGTCACGGACGAAACATTTACATTGTGTTTTCATGTTCAAAACTTTAGCACAGTTTAATTTTGATGCACCATAAATTTACTTTATTTAGTTTAAATTGAGACAGTTGTTAAAAAAACGTTAAAAAGTTATATTTTGTCTTTCTTTCACATTTTTGGGACTTACTACCACATGAATAATTCTTCGTTATCTAAAAAATATAGTTAGTTACCCAGTATGTTAGTGGAAAAATAAACCTCTGCGCTTGTGACTTTACGTCAAAAGATTAGTCAGATGGTGCTTTTTGACAACTAATATGAGACACAAAAATAATAATATAATTCCCTAAAGTGTCGGAAAACGAATCTGTTTCCTTTTTCAAAGTTATTTATGATGGTTAGGTGAGCATAAAAGTTATTTTAGAAAGGGTGAAATTGAAAATCGAAAATTTGCGAACATGCTTGGGAAAATGGACATAGAATAAACTGGAATTTGGCAAAAATGTTAATAAAAGAAGGGGACAGAAAAAAATAAAAATTAAGGAATCGGCAATGATATTATTGAATGAAGAAAAATGTTTATTCCATTGCTGTATAGATTTTGGTACAACGTGGTTACCGATGTTAAAAGAACTGAACAAAATTAATATTGTATAATTTTTAAGTATCAACAGTTCTATGTAAGTTCTGTGGATATTACATAAACAAATAATATATGTGTGTCAAGTTTCACGCTTGATATATTCTAAAAAAAAAGATAAATAACTTTGAAAAAGGAAACAGATTCCTTTTCCGAAACGTTAGGTACTCTCGTCACACTGAAATGATTATTTTTCAGAAACCACTTATTTGTTACATGTAGAATTAGTGATATGAAGAAATATACTTTCTATATTTTTTGAAATATTTTTGCCCAAAACCTTCGTAATTATTTGCAAAAATGTGTCGTCGTGAGTGTTCAGTCGTCTTTGAAATAATGAAAATTCTTTTTAGAACATTAAATTATAATCAGATAAACAAATATTCCGAAAAAATATTTAGAAAAATATGAACAATTAATTAAGTACAGTCTTTCAAACAAATAAATAAAGAAAGAAACATTTATCTGTTGTGCTTGGTAACTCAATTAATATTTGAATTTCCGAAATCTTTTTTCTGAAAATTTATACATTTTGTGTAATCAATCATTTTTTCAAGGATTTTTTAAATATCTGCTTTGAACAATAACGGAATGAGCATGACAACTGCCAATTTTTAAAATGAAAAATGGTAGCGTAAGAAAAAAGCGTATTTTACCGATACCTAAAATTTTACTTACATTGGATGCACATTTTTTCAGATGTAACGGGTTTATCTTTGATCTGTAACTTAAATGGACAAGGAGAAAAGTAGGTACTGCAATGTACATTATAAATAGAAATGTATGGATATGAGTAAAAGGTCCTATTTGCAGTATATTACAAATAATATTGAAAACTGAAACGTAGATAGATGTGTCATTGAAATTATAAGTGATGAATGGCCAAAAAACGAAGATCAAATTTTTCAGCGATCTGAAAAACTGAACAAAGTAATAAAGTTATCTTTGCACCAAATTCGCGAAAAAAATAAGTATGTAATTGGTTAAATTAAAGAAAAGTACATATTCCTTAAATAAGAATTTGATGCAAGATTTTGATTGTATTGTTAGTTTTTCAGGTGACTGAAAAAAAAACTGAACAATTTGTTAATCGAATTTACCTATCTTTTTTGTTACATGTGTTTTGTGCAAAAATTTAAGAGGATTTCATATAAAAAAGTCAGTGGTAATATATTTAGAATCAAATAATAAAAAAATAATCAAAACATCTGAATATTTTTTTCAGTCTTCAATATGATTATTAAATAGACTTACTTCAATTTTTTTCTTTTATCTGGCGAATTGGCAGAAAATGGCCTAGAAGAATATATAGATCTGAGGGCACCTAGACGTGGGCGCACCAAATATCCTGTAGTAGGGCGCTGTTTTTTGCCGCCCCCGGTACCGTTGCTGCTGAACATCTTGCACTGTATGCACCACCACTAGTAGTATGCTGAATCTTCCAGTCCCTTTTATAACCTTCTCCGATCAATTATTGTTGTTTACAAGATGCGGATAAACAGATCATCATGGCAACCGTAAAAGAAAGTTTTCTTTTTTTCAATCCGTCTTTCTTTATTTTCAACTCAGCTCTTATTATTACGTATCTATATTTTTTATTATTTCATTCTATGAATGTAGGTTATTTATAAGGACCCTAAGTAAATAATAGATGACGTAAAAATCAGGGGCTGATCCAGGACACTACGCTGACATACACATATTATAGTACCAAATTATTTTTACAATAATAAATATTTCACTGAAGACACAATACACATATTAGTAATTTCTATAGTTTCAGTAAATTAGCAGCATCTGTCATAGATGTTAAGGAGTTAACTTTTGACGCATGTTGCTCAAAATACATATGCAAGTACAAACGATTCTTTAAAGAAAGTCCTTATAACTCATGAAAGGACGTAGATGTTAAAAAAATAAATGAAAAAACACTCCTTAAGAGCACCTGATGACTTTGGTAGCCCACTTCCCTGTGCAAATGTCTCAGTCACTTTGGACGAAAAACAAAGAAGTTTGGAAAAAAAAATCTTTAAAAGATCGAACATATTTTTGCTGGCTGGTCACATTAAACGTTTGCTGAACGTGTGAAATGGAGAGTGCGTCGTTTGCATTTAATTTGTCGATCACCCTCTTTACATCATCAAAATTAACATAATAATAGCTTACCTCCTCTAACCATGTGCCGTAACGCGTCACAACGGGCTGTGGTGGTAATGACGTATTCGGCAGTTTGTTTTCAAATAATTTTATTCGAGACGGCGCTTTTGAAAATGTCTTCTTCACGCTGGCTATTAATCTGTCGTCTATTGTGGGATAGCAGTCTCTTAACAGTTTCTGCAATGCGATGGAGTCCGTCTGCTAAACATGTGACATGTAATAAATTTACATACTTGTATGTGTTTCTTAAGCGCACTGCAGATGCCTTTATACAGGGTGTCCCATAATTATGTACCTTCCTTCAAATGGGTGATAGAACTAAAAAAAATAAGATTAGTTTTGTATAAAGACATTTGCCTTAAATCAGTTCATGGAATTAAGCATGTAATTTAAGGACAAAAAAAACATTTTTTTTTATTTACAATAATTTTTTATAGTAAAGCAAACAGAAAAATTCTCATAAAATTCCTTTTATTAATGTGATCGGTTTCGTGAACAAGTAATTACTTCACATCTTCAGACACAGGAATTTTTATAAATAAAAACCAGGGTAGTCAAATTAAAATTAAAATAGTTTTGCAACATAGTCAAAATTGTAAGAAAATGTAAGATATAAATTTTTGTATCTAATTAACTATCTAATAAAATCTTAAAATTTAACGAGCTTTTTCTTTTAAACACATACATACACTACAACAGTTAAAATCATTAGATTTTAACTGGGTCGGAATACAACATATTAGAAGAAAATTCGGCTAAATATTCATCTCCCGACTCTCCGGTCGGAAGATGAATAATGATTATGCCAAAACTTGATATTGTAACAAGGTGGAACTCAACATTTGAAATGCTACGATGCAGTTTATATCAAAAAAGGTCTCTGAACATCCTCTGTGATAATACAGATAATATGAAAGCTTTGAAGCTTTCATATTATCAATAGAACGAGTTTGTCAATACCTTGAGAATTTTAATATTATTTTCACAATGTTACAAGGTGATGCATATTATACGCTTCCTATGGTGATAATTGGTATAAACATGCTTCTAGATAAATTAGAAAAAATGGGCTCAAGAACCTGACAATAAACCAGAAAGAAATGAAACTGATGAAAAATTAATATATAGTATTCAAGCATCAATAGATAAAATCATCAAACATTACAAAAAAAAGCAACTGGATGTACTGTGTTGTTTTAATTTTAGACCCACGTCATAAAGTGGAAACATTTTCTCATACAATTTGGAGGAAAGAGTTGCAGACAGATGCAGTCAAGCATTTTAAAGAAATTTTCAAAACAAAATATTTCCAATCCGGTCCACGGCCACTATTCCCAGTCGCATCATCTTCAAAACTAAATGAGGATAGTGGATGTAGCGAGTTTGACATCGATCCGCTAAGTTTATTTAGTAAGTCTCCTGTTATTTGGGAAGATAAACTTGCTTGGCGTTATGAAATAGACAAACACCTGACTGAAACACGAGCTGACAGTTCAGAAGATATTTTACAGTGGTGAAAAAGACATGAAAATATTTTTCCAAACTTAGCCGTAATGGCCAAAGATTTCTTATCAACGCCAGCAACTTCAGCTTCCGTTGAAAGGCAATTTTCCAGAGCTGGATTAACTGTTACAAAACTTCGTAACAGGTTAAGTGACAAATGCATTAGGAGCCTCATGTGCCTTAACTCATGGATGGCGAACGATGATATTAAAAACTTATTTTAATGTATTGTTACGGATGAGTGATGAGCACAGGAAAATTGATATTATTTTTTTTAAATAGTTTATTTGTATGTATTATTTTTGTATTACATCTCGTTTCGAAATCCCACATGTAACAATAACTATTATACACTGTTCAAAATTAAACGGTGTTCACATTTACCATTAAAAATATTGTAAAAGTGGTGTGAAAATTTACACATTTTGGTGTAAAATCAAACACCATCAAATATTGTAAAAAGTACACTCATTTATTGAGTAAATCTTACCATTTTTTGGATTAGAAATTATCTTAAATACTACATTTTCGTATATTATACACCATGCTTAGTGTGATTTTACGTTTCTGCGATTGCGTCAAATATCTGACGCATGGTAATCAGTAATTAACAGTTGATGATCATACAATACACAAAACCGTGTCTTGACTTAGTACATTTGGTAGATATTTTATATATTATCTTCAGTGGCGATTTATGTGCTGTGAGCTGTAGAACACAAAGAAAAACAGAAAAATGAGAATAGCGATTGGATTCTTAAAATCTATTACGGGAAACGAATGACTTAAATATACCTAGTGATGTCATTCTACAGCTTTTTAGTGCAAATGACAATATACTCCATATAGTGTATAGTGTACAATTAATTGAGTTATCTGAAACGTGGCATTTACATTTAATAAAATACATGACATTTTCACATTTTTGTAGCTTATTTAAAATGAATGTGTTTTCTATCCCTTAAGAATATCACCTTTTTAGAAAATTTGTATTTTCAAATTCAACAATTATAAGGTGTATAAATTAATCAAAAATAAAGTATAATTTTACAATTCATAGGTGTAAACATTTTACACATAAATAATGGTAAAATTTTACACTGTATCATTGGTGTCTAGTATACACCTAATTGGTGTGTCCCAATATGTACCCCGTGTGGTGTCAATTTGGTGTGAAATTTTACACCGTATTTTCAACTGTGTAGCAATCGGTTTTATAAATAAAAAATCTTCATTGCATGGCTAACTTTTTACTTCTAGAATTAGATTCTATAGTATACTTTAACGTAATTTTAAAAGTTTTAAACTACTACATAACACAAGTCAAATTATGAAAACTTATTAATGAATCCTGCTAATTTTTGAAAACTCAAGTGGTCTTGAAGAACTACTTGATTTTTTAAGTACTTGACACAAAACTACTTGACTTGACTTGACATTCGGATACTACTACTTGACTTGACCTGCGCCTAATTTCAAGCCAAGGCAAGCTCAATTAGCTTGATTATCAAGTCAAGCCGTGAAACCCTGTGCGTGGGCCAGAGCGTTAAGTGAAACGTAGCTGGTTTACTGCCTATCGACTCCTGGGTTCAAATCCCGGTTTCGCTTCTGGCAAAGTCGATGGGTTAGGTTGTGTGTGTCCGCGTTTTTTTCAACTGTCCGAACGGCTTCGGCTTTGGTTTGGGGGTTGTCTAATTTATGTAGTGTGTTTTATGTTTTTTTATGTTTTATTTAGAGTAGGTTTAAACCTGGAGGATTTTCGAAAGCGTGACCAGCTACGTTTTATCATTAAAATTATTATAAGCAACTTTGATACGAATCCAAACATTCAATGACATATTTCCGTTCTTCACTCTAGGTAAAATGGTTACAGGCACTGGTAGTAGTAAATTTGAAAAATGCGATATCCCTATAAAGTGAAGAGGCTTTGACATTTTTGAAGTATTTGTAAATGTTTCATTTAAGCAATTTATTTTTGCTTGCAAAAATATCTATTCAATTTATGAAGTATTTTATTTAAATTCTAATTGATTATATTGATAATATAATCAATTTTATGAATAAAACTAAGTTTCCGCAGATCTTTAAATTGACAATGTAACCGATTTTTTTTTTTATAAAAACAAGCATAAAATGTGAGCTCCTCGCAAGCAGAATGCTCATCATTGTTGCATAATAAGTATCACGCATTACTGCCGTTAATTTACAAAAGTGTAATGTGTCGAGTAATAAAATAAGTAAAATTTTTTAGTTACTGTCAACATAATCTGTTGCTGAGAATGGGGGATGGGCATTAAAGAAATGAAGTCGCAGTTGAAAAAAAGTTTGTACACGTCTGCCAAAATTGTTAGGTTATAGCAAAATTCTAGATTTTAATGGAAAGTAGATGTGTTTTTCTTTTATTAACATGGTATTAATTATTGTGTTTTAAAATGGAAATAACAAACAACACGAAAACAATAAAGACTGTAATCTACTTCATTCATATTCGCATATAAAATTATCTTTTGATATATTTTTTTCAATCGAATATGGATGGCAATAACTTACAAAAACTAGTTTGCTTTCATGCAGAACATTTTAAGGAAATTTATGTTCAATATACTCATGTCACTAGAGTTATTTTAGAATGTCTGTTTCACATGAACTGTATCTTCTTCCGTGCACCTGAAAATTTTAGTAACACGCATAGTACAGCCAAGCACCAAGTATTGAAATAATGCTGAAATCTCTATCCCTTCAGTCATTCCTATTCAGATAACACTATTATTCAAATTGATGCTACTAAATTTAGATTTTTGTGGGTTCTTTATAAAATATGTTGATAACTAATAATTATTCCATTTCTTGAACATACACAACCACCGTTTGAAAGTTTATTTGTTCTTGTAAAATTTGCCACTTCCTTTACATCCATCTTCAGCAGGGGAGGTTCTACGGGGGCCCTGAGAGACACCAGGCCTTCCCCAATTTCTTGAGTTGCATTTATAAATTAAATAAATAAATTGTTTTAGCAACAAAAAATTGTCAGAACTAGGATATACGGAAGTGCGATTTTATACAGGGTGAGTCAATAGTGTGTTCTCCTTCGATAACTTTTGAACCGTTAGTGATACAACAATTTATTAAATACAAAAGTTTTTTGAGTCAATAAGATCTATCATTTAAAATTAACAAGCCAAGACCAAAAAATCTGATACTTACATCTAATTTTATAATACATTACAATTATAAAATAAAAATTCAAGTTAAGGTAAATGTTCAAACTCATGTCCGTTATGTTCGATACATAAATTAGACCTCTTCATAACACTCTGAACTGCAATATAAATATAAAGATTTGAAATGGAATTCACACAGTCCATAAAATTTTGTCTAAGTGTATTTATGTCGGTACTGGTTTTCTTGTATAAGTTGTCTTTAATGTGACCCCAAAAGAGAAAAATCTAGTGGCGTTAAGTCAGGTGATCGTGGTGGCCACCTCACTGGTCCGTTACTTCCCATCCAGTTATTTCCAAAATTGATATTTTGGTGCACCATCTTGTTGGAAGAACTGATTTCTTGCCTCAATTAAGGGTAGATTGTCCATACATTCCTCAATACTTTTCTGGTTTAAGATTTCATAGTTAGCCGTTAGCCATTAAGATTTTCTTGATATATGTGATATGTTAAAACATGATTGCCACGTAGAGCACGCCAAACACTAAAACCAAAGTGTCCCTGAGATGGCACGTCAACGGTACGGTGAGAGTTCACATCAGACCAATAGTGCTCGTTATGCCTATTGAAAATTCCTGCACTGCTAATGTAGGCTTCATCTGTCCAAACTATATTTCTTGAGAAGAATGGATCTTGTGGACTTTTTTGACGATACCGTATGCAAAACTCCAATCGTCGCTGAAGATCAGTTGGTTGCAAGTGATGTTGTTTCCTTATTGTATAAGGCCTGAATTCAATTAAGCTTCAATTTAACGAATTGAAATTGAAGGATTTGCAACCGCCATTCCAATTACAATTATAGAAGTTCAGGGGTGTGCGGTGAGTTTTGATACAGGGGAAGCAGTTTGTGATATAGGGTGATGGGTAGTGCGAAACCCCGAGCGAAGCAAGGCAAACATTTTTTTAAGAAAAGGGGCGTGGCTTCCGTATACTCATTTTAAAGCAAATGTCGAAAGCTGCAAAGTTATGATATCTAGAAAAAAAGTACACTTGTAGGACCGCCACTCCTCAATGAACATAAAACATAAAAACACCACAAAAATTAGACAACCCCGATTCCAAAGCCGAAGCTGCACGGGCGAGGGTTACACTTATGAAAAAAACGCAGGCACACAACCATACCCACCGACATTGCCAGCGCCGGTGGCGGAGATTGAACCCGCAGCAAAATAGAAAGTTTGTTCAGTCACACTAGCCATCGTGCACTCTCTAACCAACTATAAAATAAGCGGGCTAGTTAATTAAATAGTTAACATGCACATACCTACCTATTTTTTATGTTGTTTAATCCGCCTCTCCTTTTTTGCGATGTCGGAAATAACTTCGTCGTAAAAGTTTGAATTTTGGGACATTTCCTTCACAAAGTCACTTTCTATTGTCAACAGGAACAATTTTGAAAGCCGCTCTTCACTGGTTGAATTTCTTGAAAAAGTTTTTATTCTTTTTAAGGTCGAAAAACTGCGTTCAACCGAAGCACTAGTTGCAGGTATCGTCAACACTAATTCACACAATTTCAACACTTCAGAGTAGGCCTGATCCAAACTATTTTCTTTTATAAAGTTAATCAGTTCGTTGGCGTTATGTTTCTGACTAATACCTTCTGTAGCATAAATATCTGAAAGTTCCGATCGTAACCCAATTATAGCAAAAAAATTTCCGTAGTTATCACTCAATGACTGAAGTGCGTTTTGTGGAAACTGTTTATTTTTAAATTTATTAATTACACAATTTTAAAAATTGTATATCACTAAAATTTTTAAATCTATTATTTAGTTGCCCAGTGATATTTTCCAAAATTTCGATAAAATGTCTTCGATATGAAGTTCTATGATCCACTATAAATTCAGTTCGTATTTTTTTTCTTTGCGGATCTAAATTGTCATTACTAGTTTTATCCCAGAACTTTTCAAATCCATTTCTTTTTGTTACAAATAAAATTTTTGAATTCTTCAATTTTCTTTACACAAAATCCAACGTCATATGATTTATTTTGCAAAATATTGAATAAATTGTCAGTAAATGGGAAATGGGAATATTTCGGAAAAAATATTTAACAAAAAATTAAAATCAAAGTCTCTTTTCAATGAATCTAAGTAACCTCTGGATCCATTCAAAGTCTCAGTGTCCCAATCATCTTTGCTTTGTAAAATATTTTCAAATAAATCAATTAGAGGCTGTCGATATTCAGATACAGTTTGTACTAGCCTCCCATTGTAATTCCATCGTGTTGGAGCAACTTTGGGTAGTCTCTTCTGTACTTCCAAATCTAAAACTCGTGTCCGTTTTGATGATTTTGAAAAAAAGGCAGCCATTCCACTAATACTTGAAAAATATACTTTGCACTCTTTAAGACACGCTGCAGATTGAGCAAGAACTATATTTAATCGATGCGCAAAACAATGTACAAATATTGCATTCTGAAAAGTCTCTTTTACTTTGGCCTGCAGGCCCCCCAATTCACCAGCCATTACAGCGGCCTCATCATAACTTTGGGCGATAAGTTAGCACCACACTGTAGATTATCGACTATCTGACAAACTATAGTATATAAAGCTGCGGCCGTTCTTTGCGTTGTTATGTCTAAAAATCCTAAAAAGCGCTCTTGGACTTTCCCATTTGGATTTATGTATCGTACTACGATTGACAACTGACTAATATTCGTAATATCGGTTGTTTCATCTAACATAATTGCAACAAAAGGAGCTTTTTTATTTCTTGCTTGATTTTTTCTAAAACAATATTGCTTATCGACTGAATCAAATTATTTTGAATATGATTTGATGTACCGCGAAATATCGTGGAGTGTGCCAGATGGTTACTTAAAATTGTATCGTATTTTGCTAATAAATCAACAGTCAATAAGTCTTTTTAACACTTCTCGATTTTTTTTTATTTATAAGTTCATTATGCTTACGGTAACTTTCTTTCAACTGCTGATCTAATGAATGCTCAACTCGTGATTTTCCAAATGTTTATTCTTTTAGCACCGCTCGCAAATGAGTTTCACACTTACCATGCCTTTTTGTCACTTTGTGAATGTTGTTTAAATCTGAAAAGCCATTTTTATTCCAAACATCTTTTTCGTTTGTGAAAAGTACACATGGCCAACAAAACAATTTACACAAATTTTCACAACCCCTTAACCACTGATTAGCACTGTACACTTCAATATTAAAGTACCTATAGCATGATTTAACTTTCGTTTTTAAGAGTTTTAAATCAGGTGTTGGTCTCCCATTTCTATTAATATCCAGTTTATCTTGAAACGAATATGTTGAAAATCCCCTTTTCAACAAATTGCACACCACACAAACGCAAATAATATTTTCCACAATACTAGGACCAGCTTCCAAATTTAATAAGCAATTCTAAAACTGCTTACACGTGCACTAATGTTCAACGTTTTAAAAATCACTTGTCGCCGCACCACAGGTTTAGAAACACCAAAAAAGTTTTTACAAATATTGCACAAAAGCTGAGAATAATACTAGGAAGATTAATATTAAGTATAATATTAAAATCGATATTAAAATCGAGATTAAAATCTATAAAACAAAATGCATTACGATGCTATATGGTTCAGATATCAAGATTATGAAGTGGGATGGGATGCATTTCAAGAAGTTGCTTACATATATCGAAGTCGCACGAGTTCGTGTTAGCTCGATTAATCGAGTGCGTCATCGTTACGGTTTTATCATGCAACATTATCTCAGCTGTTGAAAAGCAGGGCCGTGTCTATTGGAGTTGAGTAAAAGTAAATTTTAATGATTAATATATGTGATAAATAATAATTAGGTTCTAATTATTTGTTTTTTTTTAATAATCCCAGGGGAAGCACTGCTTCCCTTGCTTCCATGGACCGACCGCCATTGTAGAAGTTTCTTCAGCATCTTCATTGTTATAATTTTTTGGTCTTGGCTTTTTGAAGGACCCATAATTAATGAGATTTTCTTTTAACTCTTAAAAATAGCTTTATTAGGTTGTCTTCTTTCTGGATGGCGATTGAAATATATTGCGGGTGCATATCACAATTGTTATTATTACTTTGAATAAAGCATTCTAGCATATTATATTTCTCGTAATTTTCGTAAGACATCTTCACTTTTACGATTAAATGGAGTGTAATTATGATAGAAACAAAATTATTAATATGCAATTTACTGACAAACGGATAAACACTGTCATAGATGATATACGCCTACTTGGAATAAATATAAAAAAACGCAAGAAGTAATCTACTAAAATATTATTTTCGCTATTAAATACTTACACATAAAAAACGACCCCACATATGAAATATAGTTTGAAAGAGACAAAAATTTCCTTTTTAACTAAACCATAGACAACTATGATTCCCATTTAAAAATATATAACTTTATGCCATAACTCGAAGCACTTTTTTTTAATTTTCTTGACGTCACAGAAAAAAGTGCCTGAAGAATGTAAAAGATGTCTCTTCATAACTTTACAAACAATCAAGATACTGGCATGTCTAAAAGTCGAAAAATCGAACTTTTGTTTATAACTCTAAAACAAAAGACGATAGCAAATTTTGGTTTTCGCCAGTGAACTTGTCTCAAAAAAAAGAGATCGAGAATGTGTCTTCCATTTTTTGTAACTCTTGCAGTTATCGAATTACCCTACATAAACATCGAAATTTGCCCACCCTGTAAATTTAAAGTTGCATTAATTTCATACCGTAATTTTCTTTTTCTAATCGTTGGGGCGGTTATTGGTAGTCTAAATCCAGATTTTTTGGGACTCCACCCTTATAGCGTCAGCGCCATCATAAATTTAAGGGTGAATTTGTTTTTATTAAATACCTCGCTTATTTTCAACTTTTGACTAAAAAATGGTTGTAACCAAACTTGCCGGAAATTTAATTCCCTAAAACTTTGGTTATTAGCATTTTTCGTCTACGATTGATAAAAGATAATGAAATGAAATTATTGGATTATATCGTATTTTAATAATTTCATCTTATTGACATTGACATTTTTGTAACTAAATTAGACATTTCAAATGTCAAACTGTTAAATTTATCCTAACCCCATTTTATGAGGTCAAATGTGTAAAAAATTTCAGTTTACATCAACTTCATATAAGTACTTGGAAAATATATTTTATTGGCTTGATATGGTAAGACATGATTTTTAATCTTTCATCAAGAATATATTTTTTTGTAAAAGCAAATACCAAAAAGTTTTTTGTCCCGTAGACCTCCTTTCAGCTGGTCAATTTTGCTCATCACCGAATTTTTCTTTGTCTTTGGCTTTTAGAACATGTGTACTAAGTTTGAAAGATTTATCTTCAAAAACTGTGGTTGCTATGCGATACTACAGACATGCGGAAAGATTTTTTTTTCATAAAGTTATATTTTTTCATTATAATTCGTCGAGATCCGTCCAGAAATGCAATAAAAATTTTTATTTTTTTCCGTACCTTTTTTTTTTCATTCATTGTGTTTCTTCTGGTGGTACCACATTCACCAAATTTAATGTGTTACCTAAAATGTTGTTAAAAATCTTAATTGCCAAATTGGGAAGTTCCCTATTATTATTTTTTTGGGTTATTGTGGATCACACCCCACACACACACACACACACACACACACACACACACACACACACACACACACACACACACACACACACACACCTATACGGGTACATACATAATTGTCGCATCCTTGAAATAACTTGACTTGTGGCCTCAGTGAAGGTGGGCATACTGCGAAATAGAGAAAATTATTGGCAACAATGTGCATTGGGTCTGGTTTGTTTACACACGCTTTGAAAAGAGTTATAGCTGTAGGCATTAACCTCTCTTGTGACATCGAGGCCACAGCAAGTAGTTCTTAGCTTGTGTGTATGAGGATGTTCTAATAAATTCGTGGGTACTAGGATGTCACAGCAAAGTATTATCTACTCATGTGTTCTAAGCATGCCACAACAAATAAATATTAACTCGTGTGTATAAGATGTTGCAATAAATATGTGATTACTAGGATGCCAAAGCAAAGTATTATCTACTCATGTGTACTAAAGATGCCATAACAAATAATATTCTTCTGTGTATAATTTAAGCACGAAAAAATATCTAAATGCAAAATACGTCTTAAAAATCAGTACTACTCATCACGGTAGGCAAAATGCGCACGCAACTGAAAATGTTGGTAAGTGAAAACATCAGGTAAAATGTTTAACTGATACTTTTACTTTATTGTAAATTTTTCTAACGTACAAAATTAATGTAATGTAGTAAACACATTATTTAATTAATTCCAAACACTTCGAATTTAAAAATATGCAAACGGCACAAAATGCATGTGTGCGTTTTGTACATCCGATTACGAAGTATGATCGTATTCCTCCTATTTACAAGGAACATCTATATTTAAAAATTGCTTATATAGTTGAATAAACAATAGAAACATATTCTACACTTAAGTGAATTATACCCAAATGTAAAATAAATTATTACAAGAAATTAATAATGCAAAATTAATGTTGAAAATTCGAAAAACCTAAATAGGAAGTAATTTTTAATTTTGGCAAAAATTATTTGAATAGATTTTAATTCTGTGATGGGTTATTTACCCAAGGCCCTCCTGGGTACTGCCTTGAAATTTAGAAAGAACAAAATCTTTGAAATTTGTTTCTGTTTTTTATAAGTATTCATTTTATCATTCCATAAATTTATTAAAAAAAAAGTACTTTATTGCAATACCTATTCCTTAATCTTTAGTAAGTAATATTATATTAATTGACCCACTTTAGTAACCAATACTATATAAACTAAGGCTGGGAATCGAATACGAATAATTCGAGTATTCGAATATTCGAATACGAATTATTCTAATGGAAAATTATTCGAATATTCGAATACTAGAATATTCGAATTCTCAAATATTCGAATACTCGAATATATTCGAGTATTCGAATATTCGATTATATTTGAGTAAATTTGAATATTAAAATATTTTATTAAGTTATATACGAATAGGTATGCAGTATGCATCCAACTAAAGTAGGTAGATAGTAGGTATAGGTAGGTAGGTACCTATTCTAAAATCCAAATATATAAATTGACCACATTAGTGGCACGTTTTACTCCCAGTCAAACTATTCTATCTCTTTCTCGCCTCGACCTTATTCTTACTGTACTAAGGCAGGGGCTAAAATAAAATTTTAAATTTTAGAAAACATGTAAATATTTAACTATTGACTTTTCATGTATGTAGTTGTTTTACCTTCACAATCTGCGTCTTTTTTAAAAACATTCTAATTTTAGAGCACATATTTTTTTTAAAGGAAAAATAGTTATGACACAGAAGTATAATAAACTAGCTCTGTTTTCGTTTTATTAAAGCTCCAATAGTTAAATGTGAACAATAGCGCCTCAATCCTAAAATAAAATACTAACTAAATAATTCTGACCCTTAAAGCACATGTACAGGAAACATACCATATTGTGGGCATGGAAAGCAAATCAAATTGCCTGCTTAGTGGATTACGTCACGACTATTATTGTGGTCTATCCAACCAAATACTTAAATAGAGTATTCACTATTCACTAGTATTCAGTGCTATACCTATTAATAATGAATATTCGAGGATCCGGATTATTCGGATACCTATTCAAATAATTCGGATTATTCGAGTATTCAAATATTCGAATTATTCGAATAGATATTCGAATAATTCGAATTACTTGAATATCCGAATACTCGAGTAATACGATTATCCGAATATTCGAATATCCGAATAATTCGAATACCTATTCGAATAATCCGAATATTGGAATATCCGAATAGTTTGACAATTCGAATATTTTTTCGAACGAATATTGGGATACTAAAATCTGGACAATTTCCATCCTTAATATAAACTGATCTAATACTTTCGGTTTATCACACATTCGTTTGTAGATTAGAAAAACAAATCCGACAGTTAATGACTTATAAGCTGTCATACATGCAGAAGGGCTAATCATATGATCAGTTATAGCTAGCGGACATTACGGTACACTAATCCGATCCGAGTTATCGGTAGTAATCGATTTTTCATCGCTAGGGTCTACCTGAACGCAAACATTGAGTAGGTACTAAGGCTGGGAATAGAATACGAATGATTCGAGTATTCGAATATGAATTATTCTAATGGGAAATTATTCGAATATTCGAAATATTCGTATACTCGAATATATTCGAATATTCGAATACTAAAGTCACGCCCAGCTTTATACGACTGCGTCTTTGTTACACGTACGTACAAGCAAACTATGTCACAGTACAGTAATTTTACTATATTGTGGTTATGTAAGATGTAAGTATAAACATACGACAAAGTTGACACTACTCCTGCGTAACTGTCATTTACTATGTTTACTTTCTTGGCGGTGCTTTAAGTGTCTATTAATTAGTTCGTGTATATAAAGATGGTGCAATAAATATGTAAGTACTAGAATGTCACAACAAAGTATTATCTACTTATATATGTACTAAAGTTGTCACAACAAATATTTACTACCTTGTGTGTATAAAAATGTTGTATTTTTAATAATGAATATCTGTTTTGACATCTTTAGTACATACGGTAGATATAATACTTTGCTGACATCTTGGTAATCAATATTTATTGATACACACAATCTAATAACTATTTGTTGTAGCAAAGTATTACTCGTGTGTATTAAAATATCTCACAACAAATTTTGCAATAAATACGTGAACATGTTAAGATACCAGCAAAATATTATCTTCTCCATGAGTACTAAAGATGTCACAACATATAATTATTAGATAGTGTGTATACAGATGTTGCAATAAATACATTAGTAGGAAGATGTCACAGCCAAGAATTATCTAGTCATGTGTACCGAAGATGCCAGAACAAATAGTTATTAGCTTATGTGTATATAAAAATCTTGTGAGAACTAAAATGTCAGCAAAGTATTATCTACCTCATGTATAGATTAAGCTGATTGGAGGCCTCTAGCGGTAACAATTTCGAGGCTGTTAGACGCAAGTTCCAAAATAATAATAAAAAAAATAATGTGATGATTTTTTCGGAAAAATTTAAGTGCCAGACTTTTAATTGAGTTGCTTAAACCAGCAATATATAGCTAATAATAAAACTCAACATTTCAAGAAAAATAAGAAATTTATCCAAAAAATTTAACAAAAATTAAGTTACCTGAGTGCTTAAAAAAAGGTTTTCTATATGAATTTGTATCTTGATTTCTCTTTGGTAAATTCATCAATTATTTTTGCAGTATCTATTCGTCCAAAATTGAAATTTGTGCAACCTCTAGGTTATTTTTTAGATAATTTGTAAAATATTTTTTTTGAGAATCAGGTGGAAAGTATGTCTCCAGGTTACAAATTTCATAAAAAATTATTACTTTTTTATAAAGTTAACACCTTTTTGAAATTTGCACAGTGAGAAACGAATCTAAAATAAAATTTCAAAACGGTGTAATTTTATAAAAAAGCAACATTTTTTGATGAAATTCGAAACATGGCGTCATATTTTCCATCTGATCCAGAAAAAAAATGTTTAGCAAATATTTTACAAATTATCTAAAAAATAACTTGGGAATTGCACTATTCTTGCAACTTTTTTTCGCAAATTTCAATCGCAATTTTTTCTCTGAGAAAGTTTTTCATTTAGTCTTGATAGTTATACATTAAAGTATTGTTTAGGTTCCATTCTCCAATACTGAGATATGACAACCTAAATTTCATCAGTTGCCACTGAGTAGGCATCTATCGAGCTCGGGGCCCCTTGGAGATTTAGGGCCCCTGGCGGCCACCAGGTCCGTCAGCCGCTTAATTCACCCCTGCTCATATGTAAGAAAAATACCACAACGAATACGAATGTATATCTGCATATCATACAGGATGTCTCCAAAAGGTATGAAAAGAAATTTAACTGGATAATCTACGAACCAAAATAAGTCCATTGAACCGAACTTACTTCTATCTAAAATACACCCCTAAAGTATTAGAGTCCTTTAAAGGTACCCAAAGAAAAACATTTTTGGATAGGAGCGCCCTCATTCGGTCATTTAAACTAGACATAGCTTATGGGTATTTTCTTTTACAGTAATAGTTAAGTATTAAACGGTATATAATTTTCAAATTAATCTAGTTTTAAATGTTAATAAAAACATAAAGGTTTTATATGGACAGGGAAGGCAGGTTACTATAGTTAGTTATATGTATAGACTTGATGGCATACTTCAGGAAACCCATAAGAAAACATGATCATGGGGTAAAGTGGTCAAAACCTTTGAAAACCACAGATGTAAGGTGATAGTACATATTAGACAGAAAATTTAGCAGTAGCAGTGTTTGACATGAATAAGTTATATAAACTGTTTTTGTTATAATAATGTCCCTACTATACCCACCTTCCGCAACACCAATATCTTTAGCGTTGATGTTGAGTTTTGATAACAGGAGTCGAGGGGTACTATCCATCATTACACCTATCACATCGTTGTAGGTCTGGACCAACCTCGTAAGGGGCGGGCCTGCTCCAGTTGCTCTGTCCGCAAGCATGGATAGTGTGATCGTTTTGGCAGACCTCCCCCGGTCCTTGCTTGTTGAAAAATTTTTAGTTAAAACATGGTTAAATATACGGGATGATCGTTTAACTTAACGTCACTATTTCCGGATATGTACTAGAATATTATTTAGAAAATAAAAAGGTGCGCTTATATTATGGAAGAAATTGTGATCTTAGTAGCTTTGAATGACGATAGTGATGATAATGTGGATGAAGTAGTGGTCTTACATGTTCATCATGATGATGAAAATTAGTCCATAGAGCCAATTTAATTTTGGATAACCAGGGACCAAACAACTTCCAAGACAGATTAAGTTACTATAAATTTGACAGTTGCTCGACACTAATCGTGTGTTTCCAAAGACACGCTCTGCTGCATACGACTACGTCTTTGCTATACATACGTTTACACAAAGTTAAGTGAGACGTAAGTATAAATGAACAAAAACTTTGCCACTACGCATGCGTAGCTCTCATTCGATACGTTTACGTTCTTGGCGTTGCTTTAAGTGCCTATTTAGCTCCTGTGTATAAAAATGTTACAATACTTAAATGTGTAAGCGTTAAAACGTCACAGAAAATTATAATCTATTCATGTGCTCAAGCATGCAACAACAAATAAATATTAATAACTCGTGTGTATAAAGATGTTGCAATAAATACGTGATTACTAGGATGCCAAAGCAAAGTATTATCTACTCATGTGTACTAAAGATGCCATAACAAATAATATTAGCTGCTGTGTATGAAAATGTGCTCACTTGATCCAGTAGCGAAGTACGACTGCCAATTATGAAATAAATGGTTTTTAGAAAATAAAGTGGTGCGTAATATATTATGGAAGAAAATGTGACCTTGGCAGTTTTGAATGACGATAGCGATGATAATGTGGATGACGCAGTGGTCTTATATGTTCTTCATGATGATGAAAATTTAGGATATAGGAGACTCTTTACAGCCGATTTAATTTGGATAATTTATTTGAAATAGAATAAACAAAATGTGCGTTTTTTTATTAATCGGTTCCATATTTGAAAATCACTAATTAAAAACTAAAATGAACATCTCAAATAAAACCGACCAAACAATTTTCAAGAGATTAAGTTAAGATAAATTTGACAGTTGTTCGGCTCTAATATGGTGTTTCCAAAGACATGCTCGGCTTGATACGACTGTGTCTTAGCAGTCATTCGCTACGTTTACGTTCTTGGCATTGCTTTAAGCGTCTAGTAATTAGCTCGTGTGTATAATGATCTTGCAATAATATGTATGTACTAGAATATCACAGCAAAGTGGTATCTACTGATGTATACTAAAGTTGCCACAACAAATAGTTATTACCTTGTGTGTACAAAAAATGTAATAATAACTATTTGTTTTGACATCTTTATTGATACACACGAGTAGATATAATGATACTTTGCTGATAACACCAAACATTTCTACAATAAGTTTTCTTAATGTTGTACAATATTTGCAACGGTTTTTTTATATATGAAATACTTTTTGATATATTTTTGATATATTTCGAATTATAAATCTATTTTTAAGTTTTATTTCAAAATTTTTGGAATAAACCGTTTAATGTATTTGTTTTTAATTACGTCTTAAATATTGCTGTTATAGCTTACATTATATATTTATCACTAAATATTTTTTAAATATGTATTGTATATTTATTGTAAATTATTTCTTAAATATCCTTATATTTTTAATTGTTTTTATTACATACTTCTAAAATATTTCTTAATCTTTGCAATATTGTGGAAACATTCTATATTATACATATTTCAGAAATATTTTATGCTACTAGGATTGGTACTTAATATTTATTGCTGCACACAAGCTAGTAACTATTTATTGTGGCAAAGTATTACCTATAATTATGTGTACTAAAGATCTCACAACAAATAGTTAATAGTTTGTGTGCATAAAGATGTTGCAATAAATATGTGAGTATGCTAGGATGTCACAGCAAAGTATTATCTATACTATTATATATTATTTACTAAAGATGTCACAATAAATAGTTATTAGTTTGTGTATAAAAATGTTACAATAAGAGGTGAGTACTAGAATATCAGCAAAATATTACCTATTCGTGTATATGAAAGATGTCACAACAAATAATTATTAGCTAGTGTGTATAAAGGTACTAGGATGTCACAGCCAAGTATTATCTAGTCATGTGTACCAAAGATGCCACAACAAATAGTAGCTTGTGCGTATAATGGATGTTAAGTTTCAATAAGCATGTGAGAAATAAAATGTTGGCAAAGTTACATCTATTCATGTATAATAAAGATACCACAATAAATATTGATGCACCCTCTGCATAACATACAGGATGCCCCCGAAAAGTCTGAATAAAAATATAACTGGATAATTTACGAACCAAAATAAGTCCGCTGAACCTAACTGACTTATATCCAAATTGCCTTTAGAGCCCTTTAAAAGTATGTACGCAAAGAAGACATTTTTCTTTAAATGATGGATTGATGAAATTTCGTACGTAATTTATATGAACTTTAAAAAAATCGCTGCTTGACAAAAAAATAATAAAAGCAACCATGCAACTAGACCGAGAAGTACACAATTTATAATTCAATAAATAGAAAATTAATTAAAGCAGTACACTTAGTATTTATTTACAATAATCCAAAATACCTGAATTAGTAAAATTACTGAATTAAACTTGATGTAAATTAATTAATGTATGAAGTATATAAGTATATATCGTACACGTTTTCAGACACACCTCTAGCATCTGATATTCAATTAGTAATTTAGGCATTTTCTAGGTAGAAATTATTAAATCAGATTTGATAATTGCTAATGTTTAATAATACTATATTAAAATATGTGAATTAATTTAAAAAAATCCAGCGAGTGCAAGGGGCCCCTATTGGACGGCTTGCAGCTACAAAAAACAGTTGCTTACACTTACCGACGGGGCTCGTTATTGTAAAATGTCTAACAACAATTTATAGATATAGGCGGATCGCGTGTTTATGCCCAACTCCCCATGTTGAAAATGAATGCACCAATGACGTCAAAGTCATTGGAAGACACTCTAAATACGTAGTATTTTTAACACGTCTATGTATACTAAAGTTGCCACAACAAATAGTTATTACCTTGTGTGTATAAAAAATGTAATAATAACTATTTGTTTTGACATCTTTATCGATACACACGAGTAGATATAATGATACTTTGCTGATAACACCAAACATTTCTACAATAAGTTTTCTTAATGTTGTACAATATTTGCGACGGTTTTTTTTATATATGAAATACTTTTTGATATATTTCGAATTATAAATCTATTTTTAAGTTTTACTTAAAAATTTTTGGAATAAACCGTTTAATATATTTGTTTTTGATTACGTCCTAAATATTGCTGTTATAGCTTGCATTATATTATATTTATCACTAAATATTTTTTAAATATGTCCTATTGTATATTTATTGTAAATTATTTCTTAAATATCCTTATATTTTTAATTGTTTTTATTACATACTTCTAAAATATTTCTTAAATCTTTGCAATATTGTGGAAACATTCTATATTATACATATTTCAGAAATATTTTATGCTACTAGGATTGGTACTTAATATTTATTGCTGCACACAAGCTAGTAATCATTTATTGTGCCAAAGTATTACCTATACTCATGTGTACTAAAGATCTCACAACAAATAGTTATTAGCTTGTGTGCATAAAGATGTTGCAATAAATATGTGAGTATGCTAGGATGTCACAGCAAAGTATTATCTATACTGTTATATATTATTTACTAAAGATGTCACAACAAATAGTTATTAGATTGTGTATAAAAATGTTACAATAAGAGGTGAGTACTAGAATATCAGCAAAATATTACCTATTCGTGTATACGAAAGATGTCACAACAAATAATTATTGTGTAGATACGTAAACAGTGCAAATTAAAGACAACGGAGATTAACTTTTTTAAAATGTCTCGTTCAATTTTTGCAAAAGTGTATATCAGGTGCCATCGGAAACGACGCTAAGAAAAAAAATATTTATTAGAGATGTAAATAGCAAACAAAAAAAATCTGAACTAAATGTCAAATAGGCACGTCTGGATGGGCGTGGTTGAAAGTACGAATGCTTGCAGCTGGAAGGTAGCAACCATTTTAATGGGTGCATTAATATTGGTAATATACTTTTAGAGTAGTGGTGAGAGGTATGTGAAACTTCTCATATGGTCCAAATGCTAGCAAACTACTGTTATTAAATACGATTTGAACGAAACAACTACTCAGTGAACAAATACCCCCACCTGCATTGGATTACACCTTCAAATCATAACTCAATTTACCTTAGTCAGTATATGACTAGCAGGTTGGCCACTATCATTTGTCTGTTTCACTACCTATGGTATACTGAGGAGAACTAATAAGTTCGAAACCGGTCTATGTCTGGTTAGGAATTGACAAATGATATTGGCTACCGATCTATCATGATTTAAAGGTATAATCCAATGCAGGTCGGGGTATTTGCCCGCTGAGTAGTTGTTTCGTTCAAATCATATTTAATAACAGTAGTTTAGTCCACCTGGGCTAGAGGTCGCCGCTCTTGGTACTTGCTTCGCAAGTCGCTATCCGCCAAAGAGACATCTATGATGTCGGTCAGATTGTAGCATTTGGACTATATGAGAAGTTTCACATACCTCTCACCACTACTCAATTTACCTTAGTCAGTATATGACTAGTAGTTTGGCCACTATCATTTGTCTGCTTCATAACCTATGGCATACTGAGGAGAACTAATAAGTTCGAAACCGGTCTATGTCTGGTTAGGGTTTGACAAATGATATTGGCTACCGATCTGTCATGATTTGTATGTATAATCCAATGTAGGTCGGGGTATTTGCCCACTGAGTAGTTGTTTCGTGCAAATCATATTTAATAACAGTAGTTTAGTTCACCTGTGCTAGAGGTCGCCGCTCTTGGTACTTGCTTCGCAAGTCTCTATCCGCCAAAGAGATATCTATGATGTCGGTCGAATAGTAGCATTTGGACCATATGAGAAGTTTCACATACCTCTCACCACTACTCAATTTACCTTAGTCAGTATAACACTAGCAGGTTGGCCACTATCATTTGTCTGTTTCATAACCTATGGCATACTGAGGAGAACTAGTAAGTTTGAAACCGGTCTATGTCTGGTTAGGAATTGACAAATGATATTGGCTACCAATCTATCATGATTTGAAGGTATAATCCAATGCAGGTCGGGGTACTTGCCCGCTGAGTAGTTGTTTCGATCAAATCATATTTAATAACAATATACTTTTACTTATTTTTACCTTATTTTAGTATTATGCTATTGTCCTATACATTATTTAAACAAATTTGTTAAATATACCTCTGCGCCAAAACGATATCACAGGTTGGTTTTCAAAAAAAAAAGTTTTGCCTATCAAAAATGTCACACTGAAAAACTATTGCCTGAAAATGAAACTTAAATGTCAAATATTTTAAATTATTTAAAATTGTAGTTTCGATATACTCTCTGATTCCGTTTTCAGAATTAGAGGAATATTTCTTTGATAAAAGGTTGTCCTTTTAGCAATGTCAAACATGACATATATTTCGTCGAGTAATAGTAACTTAATACACAAAGAAGGTGAGAAGAAACATTATAGGATGCCAGAAATAAATAACTATAGCGGCACACTCAGTGATTCTGGATCTCTCTGTTTAACCTAATAAAATAAATAAATGTCGGATTATCAAAATAACTACTGAGTCCTAACAATATAAGATTAAAATAGAAATTATATGATTATTGTGACAGTTTTAAAATAACGCCAATACTATATCACTATATCACTATAAATAGATAAGCAATAAAAATTGAACGCACGCTACTGAATACTCTTTTTTAAATTATTAATTTTACGTATTTCTTTAAACCACCTAACCAAGATTTTTAAGTATAGGAAATTTTTGCAATGGTCTAAAACATTTCACTTTTTCCTTCCTTTCAGCACGACTATGGTTAATATAATTACCTTTTGAGTATATCTATTTCTGCATTTTTTATGACCTACAAATTTATTCTCTTGTATTTTTTTTCCATAACGTAATAATTTTCCGTATGCAAATATTGCAACAAAATTACATTAACTTGATAAAATACTATTTTTGAGGACGCGACTGTTCGCAATTTCTAATTTATAATACAATCGTAAATCCTGACGGAACTACTCAAAACGTTCTAATACCTAAAAGTTTAACACAGGAAATGGGTAATTATATAATAAGTTAAAATAATGTCAATCTCCCCTCCCCTTAAAGCACGATTTTCAGGTTTACCCCCTATTCTTTCATGCTCTACAAATTTGCTGCCTTGTATTTTTGCCGTATCAATTATATTTTTCGAGCTATGAATATTTGTTTAATATTCAAATTTATATAATTAATGCAATAATTAATGTAATAATACATGTCATCGTAATTATAAATAATATTATCATCACAAAGGGAAATAAACAATAATCTTGAAAAAGTCCCAATCTATATACTTACGCTAATCCTTAAGAGAACAGCGCGCTCGCATCGTCAATCGAAATTTGTTATAATAGTGAAATTGTGTAAATTAGTGAAAAGTGTGTATCCTAGAGGGCGCACTTGACCAGACCAAATCTACGATGCCACAAGCTCTTGTAATGCCCATATGCCACATCATTAATTGTTGCATTTTTACACATTATCGTTATTTAAGTAAAATAAACGTTGGTGAGGGTCTTAGTCATATACAATTTTCAATTGCCAAGTTAAAGGGTGGCAATTTCAATCTGGCGGAATATCGTCATACAATTACCATTTTGGAGCGTATTTTGCTGTGACATCGGAGTGTAAGATGTCACAAGTAGAACAGAGGTAAGAGTACAGGATTATGCACGCACAATATGCCACAGCAAATACCATACATACACACACATACACACATACACACACGAACCGACAGACGTCATTTGGAAAATTGAATAGATTCAGTGTGGTTCAAAACGTATATATCAATCAAAATCTCGAGGTCGAAAAAAAATCACGATTACTATACTTTCTTATATTATGTATAAGAAAGTAATTTAACAAAAAAAGGGGGTGTATCCATTTATTAACTAGAACTTTCTTGAATATCTTCTTCTCAAAGAATTCTAATTCCTTCTATATTATAAACCACTACTTTGGCTTTTTAATTTAAGTTTTAGTATTGGTAATGCCATCTCTGAGTACATTTTAGATTTATTAAAGTCTACATAGTTCATTGTCGTAACAATATTTTGCCCTGATACTTAACTGTATATCTCCGTTTATTTTAGTTTAAGATGGTGTCAACAGGATTTCTAATATAAAACTTTAAAATAAAGAAGGTCTAGTGCCATATCCCCCACAAAAAACAACTATTCAGCTACGGACATGTGTTTCGGAGTTATTGCTCTTCATTGGCGTAACGTAGCTAAGGAATTCGATCTAGGATGGTATAGATTAACAACAAAAAGTCACATAAGTCTGGAAATTACAGTACACAGTACTCAATTACTGTCTTGATATTCCCATATTGTCACACTTTAAATCGCTCTTAACATTTTTCTCTTGATGAGAATGAAAAATTAAATTAAATGATTCATCTTAAATACTATATGGATTTATTACATAAAATTATAGACAATACTGATATGTATTTTTTTTTTTAATAAGAAATACGAATATTTTATTTGGTGCCATTTTATGAAACTAATTAATCGTAGTATTTCCTATTAATAATAAAAAGATACGCGTCGGTATTTTTTGTAATTTTATACATTAAATCTATATGATATTTATGATGAACTATTTGCTTTAATTTTTAGATATTCGAACAGAAAATAATTAACATCGATTTATAGATTAAAGTTGGATACCTGGTGAAAACGCAACCTTAATGGCTGATTTTTTGTGTAATATCTGGTATTTTCATTAACTCTGTAAAAATAGCTATTATTAATATTAGATAAGATGTTTCCTAACTTTATCTAAAAATGTAATTTTCCGACATACGTACCACTTCATAATTCACTAAAATATCAAAATGAAATCAATGTTAAATGAAAACATAAATTAGATAATACATCAACGCAATTTACCATTACATAATCAAGATGAATAATTAATAATCAATTACTTGATTTGCCCCGAAATTAGATAAACAGCATATTATAGTAATCGCCCACAGTGTACTCGACACAAGATTAATGATTTTATCATTAAATAATAACAATTTATCGTAGAGTAATAGAATACCTAATTTAAATAAAAACAATTTCGCCCATATAAGATTTTTCCTTTTAATGAAATTTGTTATTGTTATTGTTATTAAGTATTTAGATAAAAATGTGTATAAATTACAATAATTGATAAGTTGAGACGCCTTAGATATCCTTAATGACTTTTGGGTAGTATGTGCAGGCCCACACCATACACAGGGCAAAGCGCCGAAGCGTCGGGAGAGTCAAAAGGCCTCAAAAGTAAAAAAAGATAGATAGCTAGTAAATAAAATATATAATGACAGCAAAAAAAAAAACAAAAAGGAATTGCAAATATGTACATCATTCAATTACTTATTATTTACCTGTACCAGCGTTATGAAAATTGGGGGCGAAATATATTAAAATGCACAAGGGCGCCAAAAGAACCAGATGCACAAGAGCGCCGAAAGAGCTAGATGCAGGAGGGCACCAAAAGAGCTAGGCGCGGCCGTGAATATGTAAACATACATATTATACATACATACATACATTATATTCCAGTTACTTGCTTACGTACAACTCTCGTACAAATAATAAAATGAGATTAAATATTATGAAATGCAATGGTACATGATTTTTTTAGAAATTAATTAGTAACCTTCTATCATGTTATTTTATTGTATGTTACTAATTCCTTGCGAAATACAACATATTTATTAAATCGCGTAATTAATTAAATCGGTGATTGTTGAAAGGGTACCAAGTCCATTTTTCAATGAAATTATATATCATATAGGTTGCTATACAAATTTATGCCCGCGGCCGTTTGGCGTTGAAAGGAACTAAGTCCCATTAACGGAATTACCAATAATATGTACACACTGGATTGCAGTGAGAGTTGAATGGAACTAAGTCACGGACTCAGTTTCATTCAGCTGTCACTCATGTTTTTCCATTCTGATTGCACTATTCTGCGCACACGCATATTTCCTATCGTGTTACCAAAACAGTTTTAATCATCTCCAGATGATGCCAACTTGGTTGGCGAAACGCGCGTCGAATACAGTATATAGTGTTTTGGTGTTTCGTGGAAAACTCGTCAGTGTTATCTTCACATCAAAGATTCCAACCCACTCCAGGACTATCGTGTTACCGTCATTACAGTCAATAGTCACTTGTTAAAGAGGAGAGTCCAGAAGTTGCTGTGAAAATGAGTAGTAGAAAAAGATCTAAAAACCTTGAAACCTACAAAAGAAAGATTATTAACAAATCCAATATAGAAGGAACTGAATACACAAATTATGGTAGGAAGTTAATTCTTGCAAAAGGTATTTGTCAAACATCTAACTGGTGAGTGTTAACGTTTCTAGGTTAGAAAATAATGTCTGTATGTTTGTTATTTTTTATAGTTGCAAAAGAAAATTCTGTTTGGAAAAAGTAAACTTTACGGAACGAAAATCTATACTTGCTGTATTTCACGGTTTAAGCAGCAAAAATGAACAAGACTTACATTGGCAACGGTTGATCGAACTTAAATCTATTAAACAAAGAAGACCACGTGTTCTAGAAAAGCAGCACGAAACAAAATTACGGCAAGCTTGTTTTGAATATTTTGTATTGAATAACAATAAACGCGTCAAAGTCTGCCGAAAAGGATTTGCTCAGATTCACCGTGTATCTGAAAAACGTATTCTACGAATAACCTATTTGCTTGTTAAATCAGAAACGCCTAGAGATAAAAGAGGTACGAATCCAAAAATACATTGCATTCCAAAACTAGTATGTAAGCAGATTCACGACCATATTCAGTCCTTCCCTACAAAAACTACTCATTATTCTGGTCATTGTATTCAATACTTAGATGCTAGGCTTGATGTTAAAAGAATGTTTAGCTTATTCAAAGATAAATTCCCTAACACAAAAGTTAAATACGAATTTTATTTAAAATTTTTCAACGAAAATTTTGCACTTCGATTTGGTCGACCACAAATTGTATGTTGTACATGCGAAGAGCTCTCCGTGAAAACAAAAACTCCAAATTTATCAGAAAATTACATTTTTTGATACTTGCCGCACAAGCAGAACTGACTGTCTACAAAAGAAGAAGCATGAATTTTTTCACGGCCCTCAAAAATACAGGAGATGAATCGAAAACAAATCCAAAAATTTTGCAATCGATTTTATGTAGAACTTGCCACTCCCACATACTCCAGTTGGTGAAATATTTTATTTAGGACAGTTATGGGTGAACGCATTTTGCATTCATAATAATCTAAAAGATGATAACTCGTAGATTTACATGTACCACGAGTGTGTCGCCAAAAAAGGCATAAACGAGGTGTGCTCATTTATTTATGACTACATGACCCATAATGTTCCTATTGAAGTAACTGATCAATATTTGTACAGCGATGGATGCCATGGGCAAAACCGAAACCATACGATGATAAAAATGTGTTTTGCGCTAGTAAATAATGGAAAATTTCAGAAAATTGTTCATCGTTTTCCAGTTCGAGGGCATTCGTTTCTCCCCTGTGATAGGGACTTCGGGGATTTAAAAGAGAAATTAAAAAATGAACAGAGTATTTTTGCCTAAGGATTACTGCAGCATAATGCTAACGGTACCTAAGAAAAACGTAACAGTTAAGATGTTATGTACTGATGATTTACTGAATTTCAGTAAATGGTGGCCCCCTTTATACAAAAAAGACAACTCTGTCGGATGATAGTACAGGCAAAAATGTACCTAAAGATCAGAAAACATCTTTTACGCCATCACAGTTTTATGAATTTATATACTTATCGGAGCATCCTGGAAAAGTAATTGCTAAGTTTTTTGTTGACGGTATTATGAAGAACACATTTAATTTACGACAGAGTGGACAATGCAACATTCTCATGTCTTCTATACCTCAGGCATATCCTGCTGGAAACGTGCCAATTAACAGTAAAAAGCTTGACAACGTTAGACAGGTTGTTAAATATGTTACTGCTGAAGATGATGACGCTCGGCATTTTACGAGGAAATTTTACAGTGGCCAACCACAGAACAAGAGGTTGAAGGTGAATAAGTTGTTATAACTTTAATGTGTTTTGTATATCAAACATGTTTTTCAGTTGGTATTTTTTGAAGTATTACTATATTCATTTGTATGTCTTAATTCTTCAATAAAGTATATTCGTTTCAGTCATAACTACTTAATTTTATTTTACTCATTGTTGAAAGATTCCTTACTTTTAAAAAATAGCAAAAAATACAAAAATTAAAAATTATCATTACTTCTGTAACATAAACCAATTCTAACCAATTCACTTTCATAACACTGACTGCATGTATCAATGAAGTAAAATATATAAATTTCTAAGCATATTTTTTTTAATTTACTCAAAACGTTTGTTTTTGGACTTTCAACAATCGCAGATTCAATTAAAATAGCGAAAAAACAAAAAACTATATTTTAAATGTGGATACCGTCATTTTACAAATTAAGCTGTATGGTCATGTTTTAAATGTAGAAAATTAGCAGGTACATAACTAAGAGTTTGAGTTTTGGTACTGATGACCAGATGTGACTGTAGGTTATGTGCCAGCGCGTAAATATGTTCATGCATGTATGACCTCAATATATCTTACCTTGTAATTTTTTTTAGCTAATTCCGTAATATTCAAAGTTAATAAAATTAATTTATTATAAACACTCACTCGAAGAAGACTGGAGGTATTGGGGGATGTAACACTAAACTAATAGACACATAAGTATTCTTTTACTACCAGTTATCTATAAGAATAAACCTGTATTACCAATATCTGTTCTGAATGTTTTGAAGTTAATTTAGTAGGTAGTGGGTCAATTGGGCATGGCAACTTTTTAAAAACCGTGGGAACTTTAATTTTTACCTATATCCACCCATTTTCATAATGAGAATCTTTTTCGGCATACATCAAAAGAAGCCACCGGCCAGGTGCTAATTGGCTGCCGTCAAATGTCATGACCTTGAACTACCTATCTGTACCAACCCCTGTGGTGCTCGCACCCAGCATTTGGCCCCCACACTAGAGATCCTAGCCTTGGCACGATAGCCCTTGTATAAGCAAAGCATTAGTAAACTTTAGCATAATTCGCTTAAATATAAGTTTGCTGTCATTCCATCTATAAACAAATTTAAGAACTAGAAGGACATTAGATACGGGATTGAAACCCCTATCACTGAGTAGCACTTAACAAGGAATCAATCAAATGCCTTTATAGAATTTGGATATTCACAAGTTATAAGGAAAATATATGCGATGTCATTGGGCTAGCGTAAAAATATAACTTTTTTGTTTTTTGTCATATATTTCCCGAAAGGCTAGTTTATATATAAACATTTTAAAATGAAATAAAATTGAAGTACACTCCTTCTCATCTAAACACTTTTTATGATACTGAAACTGTGCTTTCGTCATATCATGATAAGCATATTAACAAATATTCTCAACGTCTTGTGTTTTATTATAAGGCACAATTGAAGTATTGTGTTTGCTGAATTGGTCATTTAAAAATTTAGGAGCCAGAAGGGCATTAGATACGGGGTTGAGATCCCTAACGCTGAGTAGCCCTTAACAAGGATCCATATTTACAGAATTTAGATATCTGTTCACGAGTTATAGGAAAACTTATAGTGACTAGTTTAAAAATATAACTTTTTTTGTTTTATGTCATACGTTTTCCAATAAAACTAGTTTACGTATTAATAATTAAAAATGAAATAAAATTTAATTTATCGTGTTATATAAATATCAGTTTTTCTGCTGTTTAGAAATGTTTCAGTAGGTGTTTACAATACTGAAATGTACCGTACCTAGGTCATTTCATTTATTTCAAATTTTACCTATTTATTACCCAAAATTAATTACTTTATTATTTCTAAATTAAGATCATTAAACGTTAATTATTATTTCATTACAAATAACCAGAATATAAATCGTATTATATTAGAAATCTTAGGGTTAAATAACATTTCATTTTATGAGCAAAAGTGAACGTTTGAACGCACAATTTTAGTCAGTTATCAATGTGTTAATGCAAACATAGAAATTCCAATGCACTACGCATACGTGACTGCAGTCCTGTGTGGGAAACATTTAGAAATGCATCAACATTTCAAGGGAAAATCGACTTTAAAGGTCGTGACGTCAGGGGATACAATTTACATAAAACACGGGTCCCGGCAGGACTCGAGGTGATTGCTTGCCGATCATCCAGCTCGGGATTAATTCCGAGTTAGCCTTTACGGTTTTTATCAGCTCAAGATTAATTTCTCTGAGTTAGCTGGAGGATTTATCCTTACAGTTTACAACGAGGGAAGACACGGTGCCTTGATGTTAGCTGTCCTTACAAATGTATCAAACATAGTAAAGTAAATAAATTAGATAAAGGATGGCTAACACAACAGATAGTAACTGAGAGCAAAGCCCTAAAAATTTTATTTCTGGAAATGGTAAATTCTGATGTTCCTGATTCAGTATTAATATACAGAAATAGAAAAAAAAGAGTATAAAAGAAACATAATTTTGGCAAAGAAAAATTATTATAGTAAAAAAATAAGTACAACTGAAAACAAAACTAAAGAAACTTGGAAAATCATAAATAATAACTTAGGTAGAAATAAAAGTGGAAAAAATCAAAATAAGGAATTAACCTTAAATGTAAATAACAATGTAATAACTGGTATAAATGTGGCTGAACTCTTTGGAAAGCATTTTGTATCTGCTGCAAGTGACAAAATGAATAAATACTTTGGATATAATATGTCATTGCCCTGTACTACATCGAACTATATCGAGCAGTCAATATTTGTTTCATCCGTTTCTAGAAATGAATTGTTAGATGTTGTTAAAAATCTAAAAAATAAAAAGTCATCCGGTTTCGATGAATTAACCGCTCAAGTTCTTAAAATTATTATTAATGAAATAATTGATCCCCTACTATTTTTAATTAATTTATCACTCGAACAAGGAGTGTTTCCCAGCATTTTAAAAAAGGTTTGTGTAATACCTGTCCACAAGAAAGGTGAGACAAATGATATTGAAAATTACCATCAAATATCACTCTTAAGTGTTCTGTCGAAATTAATTGAAAACATTGTGGCTATTAGAATAGGGTCTTTTGTCGAAGCGAGAAAGATACTATCAATACATCAGCATGGTTTCAGGGTAGGGAAATCGATTGAAACTGCATCTTATCAATTCCTAAATCACGCCTACAAGAAACTTGATGAGGACAAATATGTTGTATCCTTATTCTTCGACTTATCAAAGGCATTTGATACGGTGAATAAGGATATGCTCTCAGTCAAGCTGGCAAATATTGGCATCAGGGGAAACTTATTAAAATGGATTGAGTCTTACATGCATGAGCGTAAACTTGTGGTAAAATGTAATAATGCTGAGTCAGAAACATATGACGTAAATTTGGGAGTCCCACAAGACTCAATACTGGGACCATTATTATTCATGCTATATATAAATGATTTACCAGATTATATAAGTGATGGTTCTACTATTATGTATGCAGATGATACAACAGTAACTGTCTCTGCTATGACGTTAGACGTACTGCAATGTAAAATACACTCAGTAATTGATGATATGAAAGCGTGGTGTGATCGCAATAAACTTATGCTAAATGACACTAAGACTCTGTTTGTACACTTTAATATAAGAAGGCCAATAATGTTAGAAAATTTTCTGTTCGCTGATGGCACTAAGTTCTTGGGAACCTATATCGATAATAAGTTAACTTGGGAGTCTCAGATTGATCATGTATGTAAACAGTTAAATAAAAGCTATTACGCAATATTACAAATGAAAGATACCCTTAATGAATCTGTTTTGTTAAATGTTTATTATGCACTGACCTTCTCACATATCTCTTTTAATTTACTAGCTTGGGGTAAGCATTTTAAAAGAGTATTCATTATCCAAAAACGAATACTACGTTTACTATTTAATATGAATTATAGAGAGAGTTGTCGAAATATCTTTATTGAAAAAGAAATTCTCACCACTCCTTGTATTTATATATACAAATGTTTATTATTTGTTAAAAACAATCCCCATCTATTCCCTAGTTTCAATGAAACACATCTATATAGTACAAGGCAAGGTGATAAACTGTTAATTCCTATCCATAGGACAACAATTTTCAAAGATTCACCATATCATACCTCTGTTGTGCTGTTTAATAACTTGTCAAATGATTTAAGGGATCTTCCTCCTCGAAAATTTAAAAAAGAAATCAAAACATTATTATTAAAAAATGGTTTCTTTCAATAAATGAGTTCCTTGACAAAAATAACTTGTAAACTATAAAATTCGATTATTTATTAAAGTCCATCTATGATTCTACTTCATTTAACTTATTTATTTTAAATTAAAATGATTATTTCAATATTAGGTGCATATATCCTTGTCTCATTTTATTTATTACTATGTTGCTTAATCTGTATATTGCCTTATATACTGATATTAATTTTATTTTATGTATGAAGTATTTTAATTTGTGTACTGTTTTAGTGACATTGTGTCAAATTGACATTGTTATATATTGTTGTTGTTAATATTCTTGTTTTTTCTTTTTACTTTATTTTTTTTAAATTAGTGACTTACCAAATGTACATTATTATGTATCTTTTATATTGGTGAATAAATATATTTTTTTTTTTCGGTTTCCCGATGCCGGTCAGTCCTCCCGTGGCCTCCGACGCCTCACGGGAGTCGCGCCGGCGCATCAACTACAGCCACTCCCCACATCCCGCAGGGTTAGTGACTGTAGATACCAGAATCGTGTGCCCTAAGCAGACGGAGAGAACCCAGAATGACCGCCTTCTGCATTTGACCTGCCAGCCACTCGGCTGGTTTTTGGCAGGCCGGTATGATCTTCAGTTCCGAGAGCAGCGTAGGCTGTATCCCTCCGAGT
>JANEYF010001319.1:0-53506 GCA_029963845.1 Rhamnusium bicolor
TCTCTATTTCTTGACATTTCAAAACCATTTTTAAAATAGAGGGGTTATCAATTTTGTGCTAGGGATCAAGTTTTGATACTACGTCACCCCCAGCCACCACAACATTTAATTTTCCAAATATTTATGGAATTGAAGCTAATATTAAAAATTCAGAAAAAAATAACTTTTATTTTTTGAGGTATGGCGTTCTTTATTTTACTGGTATTTGTGCAGTTATTCCAGAAATTTTAGATCACAAATTAGTTCAGTGAGAAATTTATCAGTGTTGAAATAGATAATCCATCTGACAATTCGAAAAATGCGTCATTTTTATCACCAGGGCTGTCAAAAATGTTCCGTGGGACAGTGACGTACGCGAAATTAACTAATACGAGAAACAATAAACTATTACAATTTATAACAATATATGTAAAACTTACCCTCTTAACTAGCTTGATGAACTAGCTTGCTTATCATAAACTGGAGAAGATGGGTAACCATTTTGCAGCATCAGGTATGTTTCTATGGTTGTCTCCATGAGTGATGTTTGCTTTGGTGAAAATTTATTCTTATATTTTGAAAACGACGCATACGTAAAATAGTCTTTGAACGCACTTAATGGATCTGGGGCTACACCATCAAATATTTGTCTTAATTTGGTAAAACCAGTGTCCTTATTTAACACACTTGCGAACTTTTCTTTAACGCGCTCATTTGTTGCGTCACCTATAGCGTGTAGCAGTAGATTTACTTCGTCCACTATTTGCAGTGACTCCGCTAACGACAACGCACTGTTTTCTAATTTTTTTATGCTTTCATGTAATGGTTTATAGTTCTTCGCAATATTTTTTAAAGCTGTTTCAACGGAAATATCTTCGAATTTTGTCTTGTCTCTCCTTAATGGCTGCAGCCTCATCTGGATTGAATTGTAGTATCACAGCTTTTATTTGTTGGAAATAATCAGCATAATAAAAAAGCTGCCTGCAACCATGTTCCCCAACGTATAAGAATCGGCTGTGGTGGTTCAGGAATACCGTGACACTTACTGTGTATTTTTTAATTCACATTTCATCTTATTTACCATGTCTACGTGTACAGTTGGTAGATAGTTACATAATGTTGTGCGACTTGGTAACTTCACCTGGGCATTGTATTTATTCCAGAACTCTCGAAATGGTTGTGTATCGAGTATGTGCAGCGGAACATCACAGGCAATCAGCATTAATAGTAAATCAAACATAAACTGTGTTGTCGAGGGCACGCCATTTTTTTATTTTTATGGTGTACACTATTTACGCGAAGTCTACAATCACGATTATCCCAGCAGATCAAATCTTTGTCGCACACTTTACAAATTATTTTAGCACCATTATAGAATAAATCCGGGAATTCACCTATGAAGTTATTCACTTTGTCAGCAAATGGCCGTTTGCTACCCCTGCGTACGTCTGCCATGCTTTATTATTAAATTAATATCAACAATACAGTACAACAAATAAGATAAAAACACAAAAACAATATGCAATACGCCCAAGTGACAACGTGTACATGTGTATACAACTCGGAAGCTAATAATAGACTGGACTGGTGAAAGAGTTTCGCGATCAAGGTGAATGCCGGCGACAGGAAGTAGATCTGTACTCTACGACCATGATATACAGAAACGATTTGCAGCTTTATTTACCACTCTTCAAAAATACTTTTCAACTGCTAAAACTAGCTATAGTTTGATAACTACTTCTATTTTGATAAAGAAATTTTTTAATAATATTCGAAATCTGTCCTTGCTCTAATTGAGGTTGGTTACCATTTTTATGCATACCCTTTTTACTTTCTTACAACTGTTTTTATACCAGTGTTTTGCTCATGTTGACAGAATTTAATTAAAATGCAAATAGTATTCCAGCGTATTTGAAATTTCACATTCATCAAGGTGACTACACACAGCAGCAACAAAGGACATGTTCAACGGACTTTTAACTGCGTTCATGCTAAAGACGATGTAGGCACCTTAAGACAACTAGTATAGAAGTTTGCAGAAACTGAATCATTTAAAAATTGTATACGAGCACTTGAACTTAGGAATGAAGTAGAACGAGCGACACTTTTAGATCATATCCATTCAGTTACATAGAGTTCAATATGTCAGTTAGGCGCTTTAGTCGGGTTGCTGTACGATTGCAACTAGAGCAGAGACATGGAGTAGGGAGAATGCTTATTATCTGCGCAGACCAAAATAATTTTGGCTAATATTGAAAGCTGCCATTTTCAGTCATGGCCATGGCTGCCAACAGTTTTTAGAGACTTTTGGTTGAACATTTATATGAATTCAGGCGCGAAAGGGAGAGAGACTTCCGCGAAACAATTTTCAGCTAGATATTGTTAATATTTTTAAAGGCTTCACAAACAGCTGAAGTAAAATTTAATACTTATAATGTTCAATTCATAAAATCTTAGAATTTCATAAATTCAAAAAGATATTTATGTATGACTACATTATACAGAACTGTTTATGGCATAGTTTTGCGGCCATAAAGTACCTCTTTATAGGGTACTAGTAGAATAAAGTAATATTATTTTACTAATATTATAATGAGGTACTTTATGGCCGCTAAACTATATTATAAACAAGACACAGCAAGCACACTTCCACTCGTTTCTCATAGAATAAATACAAAATTTATAAAATGAAATTTTCTCCATAATGAGCCAATTTTAGCAGTTGAACATAAAGTTTTATATGCAACTCCTCCATAATAAGGCTTTATTGAATTTTTCCTCTTTATGGCCTTGGTCACTACGATCACTCAGACATAAACTGGGCTTGTTCAATAAAGCCTTATATTATGGATTTGTTACATAAACAGCTGTTATAATAAATAATGTAAAACAAAGCTAAACTCAAAATATATTTAATTTTATTCTCTAATAAATTTAGAAATACAGAGTACATAATGAAAAAAATTATTCCTAAAATGAAATATTGTATACATACCAAAAGTACGTTAAAATGAACCTAGTAAAAAATATAGTTTAAACAATGTAAAATTAATAAAACGTTTAATATTTTATAATTGGTGATTAAATAATATTCTTGTATAACTGTCCTCAAGGTAGTTATTTTTCATTTTCAGATTCCTTATAGCTTTCGTGGCAGAATATAACTTTCTTCTCGAGTTCTGTTCAATTTTCTGTAATTCACTATATTCCTTTTTAATCTTACCAGGTGAAATACTGAAATAAAACGGAAAGGAAAGGAGAGATCTTTTTTCTTTAAATTACAATATTAACTCTTTACAAGTATTCCACAATAATTTTAAAAGCTTTAAGGTTTTTGCTTGCTAGAATATGATTTGCACTGATGGGCATTTTTTAAAACCTATTTCCTGTAGGTGATGTATTAGCGATTAGATTCTCTCTGTTTGAGTCTGCAATTGAACAAAATGTGATTTACATCACCAATATCTCCGTATTCGCAGAGATTACTCATAACTATTTTAATTTTGTGAGATGGGTATGCACGCTTTTTGCATCTGAAAATATTGTAATTTTAGAGTACTTTAATAAACTGGAAGCATCAATAGCCTCAAAAATAGCAACTGTTTCAGCAGTAAAAATTGTTTCTTTTGGGAGTTTTATCTTATACTCTAACTTCAAACTCGGAATGTAAAGGCACTATCAGTACCGGTATCGTGTTTTGATTCGTCCGTGAAAATACATAGATGATCTTTATATCTGTTTAAGATACTGAGGAAAATATGTTTGTTCACAGCAGAATTTTCTGTGAATGCTGGCAAGTGTACGTCTGGGGTAAACAATATACAGAAATAATTTTACGTGAAAAAATTGGGGAAACTTTGTTTGAAAAGATTGTTCTCATAGTCAGAAGTATTACTGTAACCCACAGATAGTGGGGGGCTTATTTTTCTTCTCCCAAAATTTATTTGTTAAATTTTCTATACAGATATTATGTATTAAGATGGGGAAAAATTTGTAGATGTTCGGACTTTGAGTACAAATTTAGAACTTAACAAATCCCTTCTTAATACTAAAGGAGGTTCATTTGCTTCCACATATAATGCCTCTATTGGTGTAGATTTCATAATATTCAAGCATATTCGTAATGCTTTATTCTGCACAATGTCAAAACGTCCTAGCAAAGTTTTGCATGCAGAACCATAAAACAGACATCCAGATATAATAAACTAATTTGATCTCGAAAACTGTTCATTTTCAGTATTGGGCATGTTACACAAAGTTGCTCTGGAATTTTATATAGAATCAAAGAATGCAAAAATATATAGGGTATGCCATTTAAAATAACGAAGTTGACAGCTACTTCATGTATAACTTAAAGTAACCGGAGATTGAAAATTTTTTCATTGAATAGACCATTTCGACAAACTCCTGTATACAAATGTTCAGATTTCAATTCGGATTACTTTTCCATATATGGTTAACGGCACATCGTCGTGACGCACCCTGTATATAATAGACATATAATGGATTTGCATACCTCTATAATCTACATTTCAGCTGAAACAATGGCAAGATTACAAAAGCTGTAAACAATCAGTGTTGGAATATTATGACTAACTTTCAAAGTTGAAACTATGTATCCTTTCATTTATAAACAATTGTAAATTTAGAGACGCTGTCGGATATTACAGACTGCTTTTCATCAATTAAGCCATAAATTGTATGTTTTCTATAATCGATAATATTAATTTTGAAGTAAAACTGAATTTGTGATGACAGAATGGATACAATAAAAAAATATTAAGGAATTGTAAAATTTCACATATGAAATTGGCAATAATTTAAATTTGAAGTCACACGGCCGTAACGTATCCATCTAGATTTTTAAAAAACTTGGTAAACACCTGTAACCGTTCTTAAACCGATGATTAAGCAAAAATTGCCTTTCGCCAAATTTTAATTGCTTGTTGGTGGCAAATGACAATCGACTTGCGACTTTGTAATAAAGGCTCCCCTTAATTAATTACATATTAATTTTGTGTCCGTATAATACCTAAAGGAATTCATACGGATATTTTCAAGGTGGCGGTATTTCTTCATTTTTTTAGTAGCAAATTGGGTATGGTAAATTGTTATTGGATTATATGCATATAGCACGATACAAGTTCATGTGTAAAACAGATTATAATTTATCATTCAGAACAACTTTTCATAACAAAACTTTTAAATATCCTTAATATAGGAACAATTTTATTTAAAAGAAAAACAAAAATAAGGCAAAATATCAAACTAGGTAGATGGCTTTGAAATTGAAATTGCACACTGTAGAGTGCTGCTCTACATATCTATTGTTAGCATTACTCTGATAAATTAAATTGTAGTATGCTATTTATTTTATTTTGTCAAAGTTACTATGGTAAAAGAACAGAAGAAGGAGAATATTAATATTAAAAATATTATGAATATCATCATGATGATGAATTAACTAATTTATATATATATATATATATATATATATATATATATATATATATATATATATATATATATATATATATATATATATACGTATATATATATATATGCATATATATATATATATATATATATATATATATATACATATATATATATATATACATATATATATATATATACATATATATATATATATATATATATATATATATATATATACATATATATATATATATATATATATATATATATATATATATATATATATATATATATATATATATATATATATATATATATATATGTATACATATATTTATTTATTTATATTTATATATTCAAGGTGATTTTCTTGACCGGCCATTAGAAGTATCTATTTAATAAAAATATTTTCAATAAAGTGGCATTTCGAGTATACCGGAAGTTGACCTCAACTTCGTTATTTTAAATGGAATGACCCTATTTTTATTTATTATTTTTTTTTGACTACGTAAGATTCTGAGGTTCTTTTATTAAAGGTTTCCTATGCTTAAAATTAACATTTTTCGAGATATAATTTTTTTCGAAAATTTTAGCAGAAAAGGTACAAAACATAAAAATTAATATCTCATTAACGGTTAACAGTAAGACGTTGAAATTTATATGCAGGTAAGACAGAGTATTAAGGTAACCTATCGTGTAAAAAAAGAATTCAAATTTTCCTACAACAAAGATTCTAGATGACGTCATCTAAGTGGTCAGCTGAAGGGGGACCCAAACTTTTTTGTATTTGCCTTTAAAAAAATATATGTTCTTAATGAAAGATTATAAATCATGTCTACAGTATCAAGCCAAAATAATATATTTTCCAAGTACTATAATAAAGCTGATGTAAACTGAAATTTTTTACACATTTGACCTTCATAAAATGGGGTTAGGATAACTTTAATAGTTTGACATTTGAAATGTCTAATTTAGTTACAAAAATGTCAATGTCAATAAGGAGAAATTATTAAAATATATGACATGAATTACTATTGACATTATCGAATGATGCTGATAATTAATTATTTAAAAATTTTAATGAAACATTTCAAGGTACTCTATTAAAATTTAGTTGAGGTAAGTGAAAAATTAAATAGAATAATTTTTTTACATCAGAATGATATATTATGCAAGTATAAGAAAGTTATGTGTTGGCCACATTAGATATTTTTTATTAAAATTTCAACGAATATGCCTTAAGTTAAAGCACGAAACTGCTATTTGATTTGAAATGCAAAATTTTCAGAATTTTTTGTATTTTACCAAAATTTTTTATAATTTAATAGTGGTGAATAAAGTATAGTATTCTATTCGCATGTAACTACTTTTATTCACTAGGGTGATAAATAAAGACCACATCTAGTTATTTCGCGATTATCAGTGACCCTTTCACAAGACCCTCTCACAAGGACCTAATAGGTATTTTATTCTATTTCTAATATTTGCGAAATGACTAACTGAGATGCGGTCTTTAGTGATAAACTTCATCCTCGTGGATAATAGCCACCATTACATGCTCGTTGAATAATATGCTATAATATTAAATAAATAATATTATTAACATAAATATCTCACTAGCATCAATCTGCTTGTAACTTAGAAGAAAAAATAACATATGTATCTGTTATACAGGGTGTAACAAGAAAGCATGTCATAAACTCAATGGCAGATTCTAGGTAACAAATAGTGACGACATGACTTAACTTACCTCTATGCGAAAATGCTTCCAAAAATTTTTATGGGCCTTTAAAGTCGAAAATAAAAATGGAAAATTTGCTCTAATTCTGGAGTCCTTGTAAGATATCTTCCTTAAATAAGGAACAATATAGCAATAGTAGTAGTTCAATAATTAAGTAATTATGATCAGTTTATCTCGATTCAAAAGGCGAGAAGTGGGGGTCATGTGACCCATTTACCCCCCATTTTTTTATGGGCACACCAATGGCAAAAAAAATAATTTTTTTTGAAAATAAAATTTAATTTTAAAAGTTTTTTTACTCTCACCTTTTTTTTCTACGTGCATTAGTTCTCAAGCATTTAGCTTATTGGAATTGTGAATTAAAAGACTCTAAAGCAGAATTGAACAAATTTTTTGCGATAAGACTTTTAAATTAAATGAAATAGTGTCCTCTGAATAAACAAGCAATTTAATTTTAATAAAATAACTTTTTTGGAACTTATTGTAAACAATTTATTTTAAATAATTACTTCATAAATAAATAAACAACACAATTACCTAATTAAATAATTTAAAATTTCATAAATTGAACAGAAATTTATTCAGGTTTTATTTTATTACTTCAGCAAGTGCTCAAAGTGACCTCCGCCTTCATTAAAAATTTACTGCTTCTGGCGAAAACTATCTGCAGTATTTATAATTCTCTATCTGAGATGTTCGACACTATCAAGTTGACAGAGTAGACCTTTTCTTTCATATAACCTCAAAACCAAAGTCAAAGGGGTTTAAGTCTGGCGAGCGGACAGGCCACTTTATGGGTGCTTCTGCTCCTCGCCCAATCCAACGTTCTGGAAATTGTTCCCCCAAAAAGTTTCTGACGTCACGACTGTAATGAGGGGGTGCCCCATCTTGAAGGAACCACATGTTTTCTTGTATCGGTAATGGTAATTCTTGAAGGAGGTTGGGGAGATCATTTTGGCGAAAATTTAAATATTCTGTCCCCCACAGACGGTGTGGTAGAAAAAACGGTCCAATTAAAAAATTGTCCACAATTCCTGCCCATACGTTAACTGAAAAATTGTTCTGATAATGCGTCTCTTTTTTTGCTCTCGGATTTTCGTCGGCTCATAAATGTGAATTGTGATGATTTGTCACGCCACTTCTAGTAAAAGTAGCTTCATCCGTTGACAAAATATTCTTAACGAAGTTAGCATTTACTAAATCCTTTTGTCGCAACTGAATCACCCCAACTCCCCCTTTGTATTTTGTGTATTATTTATCCTTCTTTTTAGGGAAAGACAAACAATACTTTTGGCCATTTACGTGATCGTCTAGTTTTCTATAAATTAGGACCCAAATTACGTTGTGTGTGTAGTAACCTCAAATTATTATTTCCCAATTTATGTTCTACCCCGTTTATGGTTTACCCAGGTTCTTTTATATAAAGTTTGATAATACTAGCTATTGGTTACTTTGTGAATTAAATTTAACACTTGATACTTATACCTTTAGAAAACTCTCATAGTTTAATTATTCCATCTTAGGAAGAATCTTTTATGCACTATTGTTTGTGAGACCAAGCCACTATTGCCTTGTTGAGAAAACCGTTTTCATTTTTGATTTTATGGTTTTGCTGTTTATTTTATAGCACTGAGTTTGTTAAGTCGAGTGAGGCTAATCTCATCCTGTATATGTTAGGTAACGCTTTGAAAATATGTAAGAAGAAAACAAATATATGTTTTATACATTTATTGTTGAGAGAAATTCTCTGATATATAATAACAATTGTCGTGGCAATCGCCTGATAATGAAATACAAAGTTAGTGGAAAATAACCACTGTTTTATAGTCGAATATAATAATTGATGTGGCAATCGCCTGATAATGAAAATACAAAGCTAGTGGAAAAATAACCACTGTTTTATAGTCGAATATAATAATTGATGTGGCAAATAGCCTGAAAACTTGTTTTGGTCCTGAAGAGACACAAAGCAATGCTGTGGTGTAATTACATCAATACCTGTTCCGGACTTGCCAATATAAAACATGTGCAAAACAAACAATGTTAAGTGACAGAAAAGTCCGTCTAAATTTGACTGTCGGAGTCTGAAGTCAGCGTAAATTCATATCTGCTGTACGGGAAATTTCCCTGCATGACTCGCGAACATGGCAACCTCGAGGTTTCTTAGAATCACACAGGTAACCCAACTGTTTCGAAGTTTTGACTAGAACATCACCCAAATCAGGCGAAGTGCTCTCTACCAATTGGCGTAGTTGAACAGTCAAGAAACAGGCAACCCCAACAAATCTAGAGTAATACCTTAATCAATTGATTATACGTAATAACAAGTACAGCGCAGTTATGAACTGACGGCCGAAATCCTTGTAAATTAAAGCAGCCGGCCTCTCCTGCGGCGTGGCCTGCACCAGTTCTAGGGTGCGTTGACACAAAATGACCACAACAAGGTCGGGGACGGAGTCAAAATATGGTGTCGATAATTGACAGCTGACCTATTTTAAAGTACAGGTTATTGACCGAATAACCGATTGCACATATTTTATTTAGCAAACCCGACCCAGAGAATTGAAATCCCACGATCACAGCGAGTTAAGTTAAAATGAATAAAATAATTAAAACTGCAAAGTTACCCTAATTAACTTTCCTATCTACTAGAATGTTTTCTTGGTACCACAGTACGTAGTTTATTTACCTTTGCCAGAGAACCAAAACATAAAGTCGTATTTAATCTTATAGAACTCTACTTTTCAGAGATTCAACTAGACATATTATTTTACGATATTTAAACTTATGAAAAATTACTTTAATCATTTAGAATTTGGAATAAACTAATATACTAAAACCCTGTTAGATAGTCTAACCTTTACCTAGTGATTCGTCCACATTATCTCCCCCCTATTTCCTCAATTCGTCGCCCCGGGTTGTGCATACCGGAATAGTTGCACTTCATGGACTTTGAAAAATAAATGCACCGTGTCTTCTCTCGTTGTAAACTGTAAGGATAAAACGTCCAGCTAACTCAGAGAAATTAATCTTGAGCTGATAAAAACCGTAAAGGCTAACTCGGAATTAATCCCGAGCTGGATGATCGACTAGCAATCACCTCGAGTCCTGCCGGGACCCGTGTTTTATATAAATTGTATCCCCTGATGTCACGACCTTTAAAGTCGATTTTCCCTTGAAATGTTGATGCGTTTCTAACTGATTCCCACACACAGAACTGCAGTCACGTATGCGTAGTGCATTGGAATTTCTATGTTTACATTAACATATTGATAACTGACTAAAATTGTGCGTTCAAACGTGCACTTTTGCTCTTAAAATGAAATGTTATTTAACCCTGAGATTTCTAATATAATACGATTTATATTTTGGTTCTTTGTAATGAAGTAATAATTAACGTTTAATGATCTTAATTTAGAAATAATAAAGTAATTAATTTTGGTAATAAATAGGTAAAATTTGAAATAGATGAAATGACCTAGGTACGGTACATTTCACAACCATCTACAAAATACAAGCCTAGGGGCATAATATCCTGGTTGTAATGCTTGAATAGTTTGAACATGCTAGGGGTACAGCTGTTGTTCATGTAACACTCTCCAGACTGCCATATGGGACATTCTTACCTCAGCCGCTAAATGCCTAGTACTTCTATCAGGATTTTCGTCAATGAGGTCTAATACCCTTTCCTCGGCGTCGGGTTCGCATATCCGAGGTCGCGCACAGTTTCCTACTCTGAATTCTTTAAAGCTACCACTTTTCTTTAATCTACGGTCTATTGCCAAAATAGTACGTCGATCTGGTGTGTGCCTATTCGGGTACTTTGCAGCGTAACATCTAGCTGCAAGTGCTTCATTGCTATGGCACTCACCTTAAAATCGGATGCTTTAATGATACATAATTAAATTATTTAATATCCCAACTTACCTAATACTAAATGCATATCACTCATCTCTGCAAAAGTGTAATTTGCCATTTTATTTTTTTAGAAAATTGAGTACTAACTAAGAAGCAGTATTAATAAGAAATGAGTAAACAATTTGACATAAACAAGACAATGGTACATTGTTTACTATCAGCGACTGTCAGTTGTTTTCTAACGCATCTATTCTAGTTATTGTACATTTTCTCTTATTTCCTTTTACTAATCAGTAAAATAAACATACACAATCTGAGATTTTGCAAAAGAAATGTCTGTGAATAAGACATTATTATTATTATTAATTATTATGAAAATTTTGGTATACCATGAACTATTTTCATCACATAATATGGTTGAAGTTATTAAGTTATCGAAAGGTTAAACGATTTTACTACATGAAAAATTGCAGGATTACATTTTTAATCTTAATTTTCCTTGAAAATTAAAGCACATAGGAAAAAAGATAATTAAGTAAAAAAACTTTTAAAATTGAATTTTATTTTCAAAAAAAATTAATTTGTTTGCCATAGGTGTGCCCATAAAAAAATGGGGAGGTAAATGGATCACATGACCCCCACTTCTCGTCTTTTGAATCGAGATAAACTGATCATAATTACTTAAAATATTGAACTACCACTAGTGCTATTTTGTACAAAAATTTAAAGAAGATATCTTACAAGGACTCCAGAGTTAGAGCAAATTTTTCATTTTTTATTTTCGACTTTAAGGCCCATAAAACATTTTTGGAAGCATTTTCGCACAGAGGTAAGTTAAGTCATATCGTCACTATTTGTTGCCTAGAATCTGCCATTGAGTTTATGACATGCTTTTTTGTTACACCCAGTATGTTAAATTCTAACATATATTTTGATTCTGCAAAATAATTCATAACATTTTCCATGTCAATATTTAAATCTAAATAAATATGAATTAACGCTACTCCTAAAAAACTTTCTTGTCATTCGGTTTCTCAGCCATGTTTTAAAGCCTTTTAGTGTTGTACATTATTATTATTATTAAGAAGTAAATTTGTTTTTTCAAAGTTTTTTGTGTTTATCGAAAATAAGCGTATTGTCCTTTTCAAAATTTCATCAGTCACAAAATCATCCTCGAGATCATCCTCTACCTCATCAGATGAGTGAATCAGCTGTCATTTAATTTTATTGAAGTGACTTTTTTTACTAGATAGCATTTGAATTTTTTTACATTTCGACTCTGTTGGTACATTGAGTGACGGGCGGGTGTTGGTATCGCTAATGTTAATAAACTTTGATTTGATTTGGTATATTTTTCACTGTTTAACTAAAGTGACCTGATATATTATAACCAACAACAGTTCCTCTACCAAAATCCATTAACAAATCAAATTAATTGTTTTTAACATTTTAAAAACTCGTAAACTTTTTTAATGCTTTCTGACACTAATTAGTGATACGTTTCTGAGGCGTGCGTCATGGAAATTCGGAATAATTATAGTATCCACCCAGTTTTTAAATAATAATTAATCTACTTCTCAAAACTGTAGTTCAGTAAGAAATTAAATATTACTGATGGCTTGCGGCTTGCCATCCAACGAAATAACGAACATTGGACTAATGATGAGAATCAATCACGGCCACGTACCAACCATCGCAATCCAAATATTAAATTTTACTTTCGTCCGCAAATAAACATAAAAAAATCTCTTTAGCAAACAGGTGTGCTCGACAGGACCCGATCGGATCTTGCTTTAACGTGGTCTGCGTCGTATCACCTTTCTCGCATTCGCTCTAAAGATTGAAAATGCGCACGAGATTCGCCTTTAAAGCAGCCGGCTATAAGGTTTATATCAAACCGCCTACAATACCAATGTTACGGCTAGTAGGGGTCGGCAACTGGGTTCGGGAATTTCGTTTTGTTGCATGCAGCTACCGTGTTTTGTTCGACCGCGTGTTTAGAAGCAATAGAAGGCCGGCTGTCAGTATGTTGTGCATTGCTTGCATTAAATGGAATGAAAAACATATTCTGTGAATAAATTAGTGAAATTAATAAGCTTTTAATCTAGTGTTATGGTGTAGTTCGGGATATTGATTTAGTGATACCTACAATGTGTTCTTTAAAAAATAGTTCTAGACATAATTGGCGTTTTTCTTCTGTTGATTGTTTACCGACAAACATTTTTGTGTCAAGTAGATCTTGGGATGGTCAACTAACCTGTCCTGAAGAGGAACGAGGGACCCCACGAGGAATACACCGTCGACGCGCTACAGTGTAAGTACATGATTTATTTAGTGGGTAATTGGGAGGTTCGGTTAACGTTACAGGGCACGAGTCATAAATATTTTATGGGCTCGGGTCGATTTTATGTTTTTATCGTGGAAAGAATTATATACATAGTGCGACTAAAGACGCCGACAATATTTTAGGGCGAACTGCTCTACACAGTAAATAGACCAAATTAGTTGTGACGTCATATAATTAATAGTAATTATGCAACCTACGTGAAGGAGTCATGACACACCGGTTGCCTATATGTAACACTGGAACTTGACCTTTATGCTCATGATCATAAAGGCGATATATTTGACACTTAGGACAAAACAGAATTAATTTTTTTTCCTTTGAAAAATATATTTAAGAACTTTACTATCCACCTTGAACAAAATATGTAAGAATCTATACAAGTGTAGCCCATTAGAGTAACTTTATTTTTATTATTATGTTTAATAAATAATCATTTTATAAACTCCATACCAAAAATTACACATCTGATGAGTTTAACTATTACAATAATATAAAAGAAAATGTAACTTTTGTTCTTACTTATAAAACTGTCACTGAAATGGGCATATATATAGGTAAATACTTATTCAATATAAAATCCGCAGCTGTTAGATCAGATGATATGCACCTCGGTTTGCACATTGATTTTATTATTTTATGCTGTCCTTTTATTTTAAAATATATTTGCCATATTGTGAATTTTTGTTTAAAAAATTTGGTTTATCCCACGGCATGGAAAATGGCATCTCTACCTAAAACCAACAATCCCAAAGAGTTCCATAATTTAAGACCAATAAATTATTAAATATACAGGGTGGGGCAATAGTGCGTCCGTCTTCGATATATCGAGTTCTATGAAAGCTATAAACTTTATTTAAAAACATAAATACACTAGACAAAAAAATCTGTAACCGGAAATTATTTTCGAATATACAGGGGGGGGGGGGTAATTGTTCAGTTTATAACCTTTTGCTATTTTTGCGAAATTTTTGCAGAAATAGTGAGAAAACAGTGTCAGAAGTGATGTTTGAGAAATATAAATGTGTGCAAATGAATAATATAGCCAAGAAACTAACGGGACCGTGGAGCGAATAGGGGTGCTGGGTGGGTAAAAGCACAAGCGAAGAAGTGATGTTTAATCAGTGTAAATTTTTGGAAATAAATAATTTGGACAACAATGTGACGTAATTAGGGGTGGTGGGTGGGTAAAACATAAAGAAAATATTACATTTTCAGGGCAAGGAACATTGAAATAATAACCCAACCTAACCTAACTTGAATAGAATTATCGACGAACGTGCAGTCGCAGTTAAGTCTAACAAGGCGCATCACAGTGTTGCCAAGTGTTGAAGCGAAGAAATGATGTTTAATCAGTGCAAATTTTTGAATTTGTTGAACACACAATTTCCCAGGGGCACTGCACTAGAAATGGACGTGGATGGTTCACACATACTTGTTTCAAAATAATAACCCAACCTAACCTAACCTGAATGGAATTATCGACGAATGTGCATGTTTCAAAATAATAACCCAACCTAACCTAACCTGAATGGTTCAGACATTGCAGACATACTTGTTTCAAAATAATAACCCAACCTAACCTAACCTGAATGGAATTATCGACGTAATATTACATTTTTAGGGCAAGGAACAATATTTATGTGTATTGAAGTAAATTTTGAATAGAGGGTAACATACAGAACAGTAATTTTACATTTTTTGGGCAAGGAACAGTATTTTTGTGTATTGAATTAAATTTTGATAGGCTAATTTTGTTCTTGTGAAATTTGGCAACATGTCATGTTAGGATGGTGACGTAAGATCAGACATGGTGGTGTTTATAGTGTGGTAATTGTGAACTTTGTTTAATTAATTTTTATTAGTAATAAACATTTGCACAATATTTGACAGTGTTTTTTGATGTCCCTATGATGTGAGGTGTGTGTAGGTATGTTTATTTTCTGTCTACTATAGAAGGCTATAAACTGAAGAATGACCACATTTTTTTGAAACATTGTTGTGGCCTTCCACTCCTGTATTATTATTGACTCTCTCCCAACCACTTAGATGTAATGATTTTTTTTTGAAATTATGCTTACACGTGTATATTAAAAAAAAACACTACAGTCACAATTATCGATTTTAAGAAATCATATGTTATTACCAGTTATGAGACATCTGTGTTATGACACTCAGGCATTTTCTCTTCCAAGAAGTATACAGGGTGGCCAAAAATAATTTTTAAATTTACAACTATTTGAACTGAATTTTCTCAATTTTTTTCAAATGGAACACCCTGTATATTTTTGGACGATGTGATGTAGAATTGAAAAACGAACATTTTTTGCACTTACATCCCTTCTGCATTCTGAATTCGATTCTGAGTAAAATCATTGTTAAATTATTATTTGAGTATCTTGAGTACTCCGTTCGGTACTTTGAGCACTGTTGAGTACTTTGAGCATGTGATCATTAAATTCGGTGTACTTTTCCTCCAGGGAGAAAAAAACTACCCAAAAGATGCACACTAAATTTAAAGATTAAATATTTGAGAATTTGAAATACTACCAAATTCTCAAATAACTTACCAAACAAGATTTTACTCTAAATCGAGCTCTAAATACTGAAACCATATTTAGTTATAAAATAGTCTAATCGGTTAACGGCCGGATTTATATCTTCTGCATAAACTTTAGGTGTCGGTTAAACTGAAGTTTATCGTAAATGCGCGTTTTGAGTGGCGTGTTGAAGTTTTGAAATTATAACTTAACATATCGCCTCATAATAATCAAGCTTTCTAGTTTTAAACTTTAAGTTAAACTTATGTTTAAGGTTCAAGTTAAACTACGGTTTAACTTTTAAGTATAAAGCCGCCCATAAGTGTGAAGTTTATTACAAACTTATTTGCAATATAAAAAAAGTCTGTTTTTTTATCCCTTTACCGTTGTCAAAGAAGCCGACGTTTTTATGTTGTAAATAAGTTTGAAATAAACTGAGCACCGGTGTTACCGAAATTTGATGTTTTACTGTCAAGAGTAATTTCGCCCTGAATCTTTCTTCGAATATTCCTTCATAATTATTGATCTCGTATTTTAATTCCACGAGTATTTCCATGTTTTTTTATGACTTTTCACCCTTTGTTAAATATATGTCATCCCAACGGGCCCATGTTTACGTGATTTTTTTCTTACTTTCTGACAGTAATTTGCTCCTGATTTCAGTGTTACCTATATAAACAAGTAAATAAATACGGTGGTGTGGTACTAATAGGATATGCGTGTGCATTCGGATCGAGATTCGAACCCATTAATAAAGCATAATACGCATTAAAATAAGGATTGCGTACAACAAAATCGTTATTTGAAACCGCTTCCGTTGTACTAACAGATGAATTCGCTTTTCATATATCTATTCTTTCAGTACGAGACCTATACACCCTGTATAGGATCTTTAGTATTCATCTGTAAATAAATTACAAAGCCTTAATAATAACTATTATTATACGTAATTATTAGAGCATGAGTAAATTTTTTAGAATGAACTAAGTACAGGTCTTTGCTGCGCACCTCAACTATAAAAGTGTAATATATTATCCGTTGAAGCCATTGAAGGACAAAGTTTTTGTAATTATCGTTGTAATTATAGTGCTGAGTTGAAATTTGGTTGCGTATGGTTCATTTCAAAGGTATAAGAAATCTGAAAAACGCCATAAAATCACTCGACAAAGATGTCGCTCGGCGATTTCTGAAAAATACAGTACCTCGAACTGTACCATTCTAAATCTGATTTTTTAAAAATGTAGTTACAAGACACGTGTTTATACTTTTTGTTCTTTTGCTAATATTTTTAAATCAGATACATAAATAGATATGTTCGAGAATAAATTAGCATCGCGATTACTACTTTTTTCTTTCGAATTTTTATATCACTTTTTTAACGACGATCGATGACGATATATTTCCACTACTAAGGCCAATCACCGATGTTGCAAGATAAGCTCATCAATACTGCTTGTTTAATGTTTATACAGTATTTATTACTGGAACCCAGACCTGGAAATTTTGCCAACTTCCACTTTGTCGTCGAGGAGGGAATATCCTTACCCTACTTCTCAAATATTTTACATGCGCACACTCTCAGTACAAGGAACCCACAGTTTTACATCCCTTTCGAAAGCTGGTGTTACATTGTACCTCAATCAATTCGGTCTAATCCGGAATTGCACTAAGGCGGTCTGGGTGGAAGGATGCATCACTGTCTGTTACACCAGAATCGATAAGAATTTACAAAGTATATCAGGTATTTTCGAAGGTATTTTGCTCGATATACAGGGTGTTCTGTGAGTAACTGTCGCTTAATAGAAGATAAAGGACATTGAGCTGATTCCAAAATACCCCCATTTGTATCTCCCGAGGTGCCTCCTGGAGTTCTTCGTTATTCATATATAGGGAATTTTTGAACCGCTATATTTTTTAACGGTCTTAGTTAATATTTGCTTGCCACAGTGGTAGTCCGGTGTACATGAAACAATATTGTGTATAATTAATAAAGATCGCGAGTAAATCGTACATTCTAGACCCGTACAAATCGTATCGTTTATAGATATACTACATGGTGAAAAATAGACGTTTTTGCAGAAGCACAATTTTAACCCTTTTAATGCAGCGCTAGATTTTGCTATACGGGTCGTCAGAATGGCTGTGGTAACCGCTTGCGGCAATATCCGCTTTCCGCAGTTGACCCCCAAAAACGATGCTTGTTATTTTTCGCCTAGTTTTTTAAAGTTAGTCTAAGATTAAGATTATATTAACCATAGTAATTAAAAAACAGGTTATATTAAGTGACACTTTATTTTAAATACAAAAATTAAACATTTTTACTATTAAAAATAAAAATGGTTGGTTTAGTGAAACATCTACATAAACAGATTAATAATAAGCCCTTGCACTTGCCAGATTTTTAAAATTAATTCATATAATTGTTGCACTTCTTGGGTAACTGGATGGCAAAATAAACTATAGTAAAACTACAAAATATTTTAATAATGAACTTCATAAAACACATAACGTAATCAAGACGACCTTGTTTTTCATCTTCCGACAGACGACAAATCAACATCCGAATGACCAACCTTACTTAGTTAAAAGTTACTAATATTGGCGCGAAATAATTTAAATTTGAATTAATCTACTGCATAATCTAATATACGAGCCCTAACAACTATATGTTGACACAAACTGTTATTTTTCAGAAACGTTTAACTACTGCAACACCCCCCGTCCATTTGTTGGCATAACACAATAAGCTGGGGGTTGTACTTATTAACCGGTAGCTCAGTGAGCAGGTCGTGAATAAGGGCTTAGATTGATTTGAGTTATCACCAAAATCTAGGCTGGGCGCCAGGACTTTTGCAAGTACCAAATAATTAAAATTTTACTTTAAAAGGTAAAGATAACGTTAATACTTGAATTCGGTTGATAAGGAAGTTGATAAAAAGATATTATTTTAATAAAAGTATAATCAAGACTAGTATATGTACAATATTTACATGTCAAAAAAATTTACTTGTGGTTGAGGACCAACAACTAACCACACAGAAAAATGATATGAGTGAAAGAGAAAAAAAATTAAAAATAAAATATGACGTTATTGAGAGAATACAAAAAAATACAATGACTGATCTCTTACAAATTTCTTCTGACCAAATAAAAACTTTCACTGGGAACGAAGATCTTACGTAACTTCCAAGGGGTTAGTCCAGCGTGGAATCCACCAACGGCTAAGCTCTTAATGGGTTCGGTGTCAATTTGACTCACCACTGTCAGTACTGCAGTTACCCTTGAGAAAAAATGCCAGTTGTGTAAAATATCGTTTTCCTGCTCCACCCTGTATATAATGATCAGTTCGATCCACCAGTTATCCTCTTCTCTTGGTCCAGGTATTTACATAAAAAGGGGAGAGTTTTATGAGATCAGTATTATACGCAAAACAAAAGTTAAAAGCTGTGACGTTTGAATTGTCCAGCTACGTAGACAAAATATGAGTTACCACAAATTTACCGAGTAAATTGCAAACTAAACAAACTAGGATCGGTGTCCTACAATATTTTAGGAAGTTGAAGACTTCAACTAACTTAAGTATCAATAAAAGTTACGTTAAATAGACAAAATACTAGTCCAACAAATAAACTAGGTGTAGCTACGATAATAAACAAAGTAATAGGTATTCCCTATATGTTAAGATATTTTTTTACTAAAAGAAGTTAATCTTCAAGAAAATAGAATTTAGAATATCTGTATACAGACAGACAACTAGAAAGATAACGTAAATAAATATTTGCTAAATATAAAACAATATGAGAGTTTTCAACTTAAAGGTAACGTTAAATTAAATCAGTTATTAGTTCCTCAGAGAGAGGTTCTAATGAATTGCAGATAAAGTTAAATAAAGATATATACTTTACTATATGTTTACTTTAGATAATTAAAAGTTAATCAAATGCCAGATAACTAGGCAGGCAGGTATCTTTGCCAGAGAACTAGGCAAGGTTCCACTAGAGCGGCGTTCCTAACTAAATACTAAGTAAACGTTCAAGTAAGCATTCGATATTTTAAATTTAGAGAAACCTTACGTTACTGAGGTCTGGTTGATAAATATATGCACTGGTATAAAATAATCCACCACGAAACAAATGCACCAAATTAGATAATTTTCACAAAGGTTATAAACAAATAGGTTTGGTCCAACCAGGTGTACCAATCTCCAAATGTCACCAGTCACCACTGTTCACAGAGCGCTACCAACGTAACTAAGTGACCTAAAACATCAACAGACAAAGACAGAACACAACTAACTACGATACAAAATGGCGACATCCGTTGCCGAGTAAATCTAAAATTTACAATAACCGAAAGTTAGTTTAAATTAACACACGAAATTATTACAATATCAAAGGGATATTAGATAAATTGCCAGCAAGGCACGATAAATTGATACTAATCAATATTAATGATGGCTGTTCCAAAGAACAACCAAGGTGAACGGATCACCGAAAAGCAAATTCGCCCAAGGCGTAAATTAAGATAATTACGGTACAATATTATTATGAAAATTACCTCAAAAGGTACTTTAAATCAATATAGCAACTTTTTAAATAATGATGATCATAAAATCAAATGATAATACCAGAAAACATATAAATTTTACCAGACCGCAGAATTAGAGACGATATCCATCTAAACGCTGCACTAGTAAGAAGAAAGTAGCATCGTAGTATTCTGCTACCTAAACTCGATTATAGTTTGGAAAGAGACAAACATTTGAGAGTAGAGTATGAGCAATAAAGATAGATACATATTTGGTGCAAAAATCTGCAAAACCAACTGTTCCAGTAGAAATCAGTGGCGCCATCTGGACTAGACTGGCTGAAACTTAATTCATCGTGGAACACAACAAACTGGAATGAAATGGCTTGCCATTTCTTTACACTACTTAAATACGTACGATAATTCTTCAAAATTAAAGCTGCATATAACAACATAATTAGTTCCATTTTAACTTAGATTTTCTCAAATTTAATTTCTTATTTTTTTATTGTCATTAATTTGTTGTTAATTTTTTGAAAACATGGGTTGCGATAAAGTTACTGATAAAAACGTGCGTGAAATTATTATTCGGCAATACCATACTGGCAAGATAATATGTTATACTGCACATGAATTATCTGTAGCAAAGACTACTGTTTATAATGTAATTAAAAAATATGGTAAAAGTGGAAATATTGACATTCGCAGTACAAAAGCTCGGGAAGGTCCAAAACTGTCTCTGACAGAAATTGTAGCCAGTTAGTTAAAGTTTGAAATTTAGAAAGAAGAAGTGTATTAAGAGAGATCACTGCACGTTGAAATCAGGAATCTAGATCGAGCGTTTCTCGAGAAACTTGCAGAAAATATATTCACAAGTGTAGGTTTGGCCTTTAAGGTATGTGAACTTTCCTATGGTATGCAGTATTTTATATCTGATCGTGTTGGATTTTGTGGGCTAACGAAAAAACTGCCCTTAACTAAGACTCAAAAGTAAGTACGGTACACTTCGGCAAAATCTAAGGTTTCATGAACTGAGAAAGATTAGCAAAAAGTTATTTTAAGCGACAAATCCAAATTTTATTTGTGCGTTTGAGATTACGGCAAAAGGGTAATTAGGAATAAGAAAGAAGCATTTCATAATGCTTGCCTTAAAAGGACTGTGAAATATCCCAGGTATTATGGTTTGGAAATGTTTATCTGCAAAGTTCCCAACCGGTTTGCAGATTCCTGATTCCAACGTGCAGTGATCTCCTTAACGTACCTCTGAATTGCAAACTTTAACTGCCTTAAATGTCTTTAGGAGACAGTTTTGGCCCTTCCCAAACTTTTGTACCACGATTTTCAATATTTTCACTTTCACCAGATTTTTTAATTACATTATACACAGTGGTCTTTGCTAGAGATAATTCACGTGAAATGTCACGCATTGTCTTGCCAGGATTGTTTTGCCGGATAATAATTTCACGCACTTTTTATCATAAACTTTAGCGTGACCCATTCTTTCAAAAAGATACGACATACTGGCTACAACAATATAAAAACAATACAAACTGTTAGTGACATTTGAGTTTTGAGTTGTCAAGTCAAAGCACTCACTGTATTGTGTCAGCGCCTACTTGTACATGTATTAGATACTCATTAGTACCTTAAATACCAATTACCGTATACTTGTCCCAATATTTAGTTGTGGGCATATTTCAACATTAAATAACTAAACTAACGATAGTAAAAAAAAAAATTTGAGAAAATCCAGGTTAAAATGAAGTAAAATATGCATCGCGATAGCAGTCACAGTTTTTAACACGCTTTTATTAGCTTCACCTGTATGTTTGCTTGCTTGCTTGTTTGCTTGTTTGTTTGTTTGTTTGTAACCGACTCTTTGGACTCGATTTTGACCCACTTTAAACGGACAGATTTAATTGAAATTTTGTACACTTACGAAGAACCGGTAACAATACAATAATTTGATAAGTTTATATCATTATCCTGATCAGGATCGCCAGTCCTTTCCTCACGTATCCTCTGCGTGAGACCAAAGGCTTAATATGTAAGTACATTCCGCGATTGTCAGCTAGGTCACGGTGGTCGAGCGAGCTAAGGCAGTCGAAGTGAAACGACAGACTCCTCGGGCGTGAATTCAAAATCCCACGGCCGAAATAAAAAAAATATATTTTTTTCAGAAATATCTGTTGGATCGTAATATGTTATAATATCAGCATCAATAAGCAATATAAATATAGTTTAAAACAACTAAAAATCACGCTTTCATAGCACATCAAACTAAAAAGTGAAAAATAAATAAGTATAGTTTAAAAAAACTAAAAAAACACGCTTTTAAAGCACATCAAACTAAAAAGTGAAAAATAATTATTAATATAAACTGAAAACAATAATGAACGAAAAATACTAGTATTATTGTGAAAAAAGCGTGGGTTGCTCGATATACGAAAAATATGGCACAAAGCGCCCCACGCTTTTTTTCACAATAATACTAGTATTATTCGTTCATTATTGTTTTCAGTTTATATTAATAATTATTTTTCACTTTTTAGTTTGATGTGCTTTAAAAGCGTGTTTTTTAGTTTTTTTAAACTATATTTATTGAGATAAAGCTTTCAAAGGTACACATGTTCAAAACGCCAGAGACAATGATAAATTCGGTGCTGAGAAAAATTGACCAGCTGAAAGGAGGTCCACGGGACCAAAACTTTTTTGTATTTGCCTTTACAAAAAAATATATTTTTGATGAAAGATTATAAATCATGTCTATTATATCAAGCAAATAAAGTAAATTTTCCAAGTACTTAAATAAAGCTGATCCAAACTGAAGTTTTTGACACATTTGACCTCGTAAAATGGGGTTAGGATAAATTTAACAGTTTGACATTTGAAATGTCTAATTTAGTTACAAAAATGTCAATGTCAATAAGAAGAAATTATTAAATATGACCTGAATTATGGTACGCTATTAAAATTTAATTGAGGTAAGTGAAGAATTAAATAGAATGATTTTTTTTGGATCAGGATGATATATACTGGTATAAGAAAATTGGAACTTGGACAGGAGTTTTTCTGGCGTTATTATTCAAGTACTTTCACATATCGGTACGATGATGTACAGTAATATGATGATAATTTAGAAGAATTGATCGTTATAATTACTTCACTTAATATTTCACAACACAAATCACAAATAACACTACTTGTTTTCATTTATCAACATGCCTGCTTTCTGCAATAAAACTAAGGTCCTGTGACGTCACCTCATCAACTTGCCCGGCCGGCAGTGTTTGCGCGCGTAATAGATTAATACAAATTTTAATGTTGAATAACTTTTTATGAAAGAAAAAAAATTCTTCACACACTGTTTTTTGTATTAAGTAAAGATTCCATTAATGCCAAAATTGTATTTCGTGCATGGAGCCTATTAACAACATTCTAAATATTTCCAATATTTTCGTCGTCAGAGTTGGAGCCATCGTCAGATTCGTCATTCTCATAATTAATTTCCTCAAAATCTACTTCATGACTATCCATTAAGATAAATCAGGCCTCTAGATGTAAAACCAGATAAATCCACTTTTTTAAATTTTTGCCGTAGAATATGGATTTGCCTCCTTGACACATGGCGCATCTGCTGAAACATCGCACAGCATTCAAAACACGATAGTTTACATTTAAAACCGGCGCTGTATATTGTTAAGACAGGCAAAACTAGTTACATCCTTTGACAGATAGTGCTCAAACCGTAATTTACCTAGTGTCAAGCAAATTAAGATATATTCAGTACTTCGCTACTAGTCAAAATAAGATAAATCCGCAATAGGAAAATTAAATGTAAATGCAGCGGATCCTTATTTCGATAAGGCCCGGAGAGAGTGCCAAATCTCAACTGGAAAATGATTGTTGCTTCAGAGAGAAGACAAAAAAATAAGTGTTTATTTAGGAATAAACACTTTCTAAAGATATTTATTTTAGATATCTTCAGCTAGGGTCGTTCCAATTTTTTCTCTTTGCCATTATAATACAACTATTTGCAAATAACTGACATTCAAAACCAGATATATCCATTTTAATTAATAAATATCTTGACCAAATGAAGAAAACAATCCACAATTTTTACTGGAATACCTCTACAAAACCATATCTTCATATTGCCATAAATGTAAGAAGGTAATATTGATAATTAGAAGTGAAAAATTAATTAATAAAATTAAGTATTTATTAAATCAACAGCAAAGTATACTTTCCACAAAATGGTAATCTAGAATTACCGACAAATATATATACAAGAATTTATTACGAGTGGGTGAAACTCGTTCACCGAACACAATCGAAAAGAAAATAACTTGCCACACTCCAGCGAAGGCTGACCTGGGATGGAAATGGTGGCGTGAGTCCTGAAGTTAACGTTTTCTCGTCTGGTATGGACACCTAGTTTCTTAATACATAGTCTACCGATGAAATGAAACGTTACTCAAAATTGTGGAGCGCATATCACGTTACAGTTACAGATGAATTAATTCTGGTCATCCAAATAAAACATCCACGGAACTAATCCTCTGGATCCAAGAATCGTGACTTTTTAATTTGCCAATGTGCAAATATTAATAGCCAAATGAAATTGGAAGAGTGCGAAATATAAATTCACTAAAAGAGTCCTGATGAATTTGATGTTAATGATGAATTTGTAAGTTAATTATGAATATTTAAAATTCCTGACTAATATTTAAAATTCCTGATGAATTTTAAAATTCCTGATGAATTTTAGAGTTCCTAATTAATATTACCCGGCTTCAGACTGATGGTTATTCACAACACTAGTATATTAAGATAACATTTCAAAAGTTGTTACTGATTGATGTTATCGATTGTCTGCCAATAGGTGTTGCCGGTACAAAGTTGATTATTAAAATCGCCTATCATTCTGTCTCTATCAAGGAGGTAAACTAGTTTGATATAAAAAATCAAACTTTATAAAATAAGATATGAAAGTAACTAAAATAAATTCATATTATATCACAAATAATATTTAATGATTAAATTCTACTATAAGAATAGTCTAATAGTACCAAATAACACATGATTTACACAATGGGATTTAAATTAATTATTCCCAAAAGTAGATCATAGCGCCATCTATGAGCGGTATGATAAGTTGTCTCCCTACTGGTAGGCAGTAGGGAAGTTTATGAGACAGAATACTTTAACAATAGTAGCCGACGGTCAAACCAACCAAAGGCAGTCGCAACCTTTCTGAAAGAAAAAGTATGAAACAACTGTTCCCAACTTGTTGCGATTTAATTAATATCGACGTAAATATTGAATATTTATCTAATAAAGTAATAAATGATTGCATATTTTATGTGACACATATTTCTAATCATATTTTCTTTCAGTGTGAAAGCGTTAACTTCGGGGACTGTTATTACAACAAAAGTACTTAAATAATAAACAACAATATTGGATAACGTAAATATGTACAAGATACTATTAACTTAGATGGTAAGCATAATAATACCTTAATAAATATGAGATCGACCAAAGGTTAAACAGAAATTCTTCACCTACTAAAAATACTCTATTATAAACAATTGGGAACCAGATAGATATTTGGAGGTTATTGTTTATTTATCATTATATTCCGGACAGTGACGTTTTTGAACGGAACAAGTTCTTCGTGATTTTCTTCGTTTCAAAAACTGGATAATCTTCTTTATACCAGTAACGAAGCACTCCAGGAGATACATATTGCGGGGTATTTTAGAATCAGCTCGATATTCTCTCTCTCTTATTAGGCTAAGTACAGTTATTTACAGAACACCCTGTATAATGAAAAATTTAATCCTAATAATTTACTTACGTGTGAGCCTCGATGTGTCCTATATCGCCCACGTAAATTATTTGACATTTTAAAAAATTCTTTTTTCTTTTAATAAAAACTTTGATAAAAGAAACATGAGTTAAATCACGAATTTTAAAACGAAAATTTCAGTTTACTTCTATGTCCTCCGATATATCGGACTCGCAATATTTTCATTACAACCGAGACTACGCTTTGCCATCAATTTCTAAGTTTCCTTTGTCACTGCTTATATGAACATTTAAGAATATATCCTCAGAAGTACAATAGTGTGTAATGAGCAGTAGTGCTAATCGTCCCATCTCAACCATCTTCAAAACCAAGAATTTTGGCAACTAAAGCAAAATCGGCATCAATTGTTTTTTTTCTATGGTTATTTTATACAAGTTTTCTTGATAAATAGAGCGACTATGTTGCCTAGATATGAACTTTGATTAGACCTCCGAGATGTCAAAATTGATTGAAGGTGACGTAGGCACTTCTCACTCCTTTTGTTATCAAAGCTTTCATCCAACAACTTTCGGTTTCAAGCTAGTGATTTAATTTGATTTTGATTTGAGTTGATCTCAGTGCTGTAATAAAACGTTGGCGGCATGTGCGCTTCTACAATTTCTAACTTTGGTCCTCACCGAAATCCTGTAGAGCCCTTTCTTAATCTTTCACAAATTTCGAGATAAAATCTCGGGAAGGAGGTTACCTAGGTGACAAGACAGGCGGTTAGGAAAAAATTGTTTTCAACTCTTCATTAATGAGTCTAGTTATCTGTAGACATACTGTATATTCATATAGTGACTATCTAAGAAGTAAACTATTTTTTCTAATCTCCCTAAAGAATGTATTAAGGAAAATATTATTAAATATAAATTTTTTTGCATCCCTTATAAATAAGTTTGAAATATAAAATTTACATAATGAAAACCCAAACCTGAGCTCATACCCGAAGCTTACATACTGGCCTTTCCCTTTTTTATTGGCGAGTTTGAAATAAATTTCAACAATCCCACAGTTTTATTATTAAACCAGTATTTACATGCAAGGAAGATATACTGAGTGAATAAAAGTATGGAAACAAGGCAGACACTACTATATATTTCTGCCTATTGTAACTAATTATTTTGCAAAAAAAACTATTGTTGGAAAAAAATAGAATCTCAATAGACTGGTACAGATTTTCCTCGAGATTTTCGGTAGAGCGTTCAATAGGCTTTGTATTAGTGCTACAAAGACGTTAATAGTTGACAATTGACCAGTTTCTGTTTTATTTTAACTTTTTATCGTATATTTGAAATGCGTTTTTTTTTCTGTTTTTGGGAATAAAGTGAATTCGTAAAAGCCACTCACAAAACTTAATACGACGGACGCGATGGAGTTGATCCTCAGATTGTAAGGTTTGTACACGCTGGGTATGAAATGGATAAATTAGGACAAATTTTGGTCAATCGATAAATTTGGTTATGACCTGTTACCCATTTAATTTAATACTATATGTTCGTAAACGTTGAATACTTTTTATATACATTTTGGAAATTATATCAAAAAACAGTGGCAGCTCACAAAATGGCTACATTTATTAATATAATTTTTTTAAATTGCATATTTTTACATGTTTGATTAGATAATTTCTTGCGAACTCAGTGATATAGGGGTTGATGGGTATATATCTCTAATACTAAGGGAGAAATGAGGGAAACTTTGTGTGATTCCCACCCTCGTTAATTTTGTTATTTCCGGTTTCGCCGGAAGTGATACTAACTTTCGATTTTTAAATGGTACATTTATGTACTGTATATTATTGCATTTTTGATTTCTGTATAATTTTCTGAATCCAACGTTACCAAATAAGTGACATTTCAAACGTCAATATTTTTTAATATGTAATTTTTAGTTTTCCATTTAAGTGTGCCATGACGGATCCGATTTATTCTAAATGATCCGTGTAATGCTAGAAAAATCGAAATCCCGTCAAAAATACTAAATTACGTGATTTATGACAAAATAAAGTTTATCAAAATGGTTTTTGTGGAAAAACTCAATTTTTTTCAAATGGAACCATATTAGACCGTGGTACCCTCGGTGGTACCATTTATTAATACTATTAATAAGGAATTTATTCATATGTCTTATTGAAATGTGCGATAAATACAAACAAAATTACAGCTAAAAGAAAATAAGAAAGTAAAATGTTGCTATAATTAAATGTTAAGAAGTAACTAAGGTGGCTTTGATAGCAATGAAATGTTTAGCTTGTCAAACATTTGTTGGTTTATCGGTGTTTTTATTGTGTCTTTAGAAATTGTTTAAAATTCTTGTTAATTGTATTCAAAATGCCGCAAATTTATACAAGAGATGAAAAAATGGACATGTTAATTATTTATGAGGAATGTAGAAAAAATTCCGTTGCGGCTAGACACCTGTGACGTACCTCGCTGTTCTACACAAGAACAGAAGTGTCACTTTGACGCCCAACACTACGGCGGTGCTCACAGTATGGATATCTCGTGCGCCAGTTTCTGTTTAGAGTGCAGAAACACCACTTTACTCTATCGGCGGGACGATAGAGCCGGGCAACTACAGTGAAGAAACGGTTAAGCCAGGGGTCGGGAAAAGGTAACTTACACACTACAGCTAATGAAATTACTCTCATTCAATATATTTACATTTATTCTACACACTAATTATTATTTACACTTTATATACACCTTAGTAACTACGACTTATACTACAAATGGTCTTATGATCGGCGAGCGAGGCAGTAAGCGGACGGACAAGCGGTGCGACAAGGTAATGCGGTGATTAAGCAGTGTAAAATGTGACCAGCAATAACTAATTGGCCATAAGCAGACGGCGGACGGATACCAGGAGGGGGAAGCAAGCGCCAATACAAGCACACTATGACTATTTATGGCGGTTATTTACTATCGCTTTGCTGACGGATGGTTCCGGACTTATGATATGCCAAATCTAGTACCTCCAAGACACCCTGCAGAATATGACGTGCTCAGGTGGCCTGGAGGACACGCGGTATAGCGCGGTTACGTTTGGGGGGGGAAGGAGTGGCAAGCCTAACAGTTGCAAATTTAAGACGACTACGGTAAGGTCAAACTCCAAGCTACCCTGCAGAATATGACGTGCTCAGGTAGCCCGGCGGACCCGCTGTTACGGACGATACCTCCAAGTCACCCTCCAGAATTTTTACGTGCTCAGGTGGCCTAGAGGACACGCGGTGGCAAAAGATAGTACCTTCAAATCACCCTGCAGAATTTTCACGTGCTCAGGTGGCCTGGAGGGCACGCGTTATAATGCGGTTCTGTTTTGAAGGGGGGGAAGGAGTGGCAAGCTTACCAGTTGGATATTCAATACGCCTACGGTATGGTCAAACTCCAAGCTACCCTGCAGAATATGACGTGCTCAGGTGGCCCGGCGGACCCGCGGTTACGGACGATACCTCCAAGTCACCCTGCAGAATTTTTACGTGCTCAGGTGGCCTGGCGGGCACGCGGTTACGAAAGTACCTCTAAGTCACCCTGCAGAATTTTTACATGCTCAGGTGGCCTAGAGGACACGCGGTGGCAAATGATAGTACCTCCAAATCACTCTGCAGAATTTTTACGTGCTCAGGTGGCCTGGAGGGCACGCGGTATAACGCGGTTCTGGTTCCAACCTTCGGCCGCTCTCCCGTTCTATGGAAGGATATGAGGCGGATACGTCTTAGCGCTCGCGGTTCACAAACTCTAAAATAAGGTCCGAAAAGTACTCACCAGCCAAGTAATACCGATTATTTTCCAAACCTTTATCAAACCTTGCTACCTACTTCCGTATCCTGGGCTGCTTCCTCTCTGGAGCGGTCGAGGTCGGCACGTCTGGTCGGTACTGGCGGCAGCAACGCACTGTCCTGGATGCTCTAAAAAATCCTCAAGCTACTAAATTCTGCCAAAAGCAGAAGTAGAATGAGACGCGGTAGTCATGCGCGGAATATAGCAATACGTCACCCGAATTCGATTTAAGTAAAACCTATACCTTTATATTCACAACAAGATTACTTACTATGCTGGTCGGCGTGGTTCTTCAGTCAGCAGCTAAACGGTAACTGACTTGTTTGAAAAATCCTCAAGCTACTAAACTCTGCCAAAAGCAGAAGTAGGAGGGCGCGGTAGTCATGCGCGGAATATTGCAACTACGTCACCTGTTTACGGACTTAGAATAATTCCGCATTAAATTTAAATACCTATATACCTTTATACTAACGAGTTTACTTACTGTGCTAGTGGGCGTGGTGCTTCAGTTGGCGGTCAGACGGGAACTAATTTTATTGTTTCCAGTCTCGGAGTCCTTTACGGTAGGGCGGGCACAGGAGTGCCGGGGGCAATATGCGCGATTCGCGTTTCGCGATTCACGTACTGCCTGCAACTCGGCATATGTGGAAAAACAGATCAACACTACTTATCTTATAATTACCAATTATACTATTATTAATGAGCAACTGATAAGACCACTATTAAGGGCGCAGTACTACAATGTTTAAAATATCTTTCGAAACAGACAAATAGCACCTAGTTACCTAATTTAATTCTATAAAATAATCACTTCGTTACACACCTTTATGCCGAACGATATCCTGATGGACAATGTCCAGCGAGAAATTATTTTAATCGTCTTGAAAATCAATTCCGAAGTGAGCCAAACAATGATCCTGAAGAAAATTTCATTCTTGACGAAGGAACGGAAATTAATTTTTTGGCTCGAGTAGAAGTTGATAAGACTGTTTCTTTAAGGCAAATTGGGTTTGAATTGGAAATCAGTCACCAAACAGTAAGCAGAATTTTGTGCAAATACCACTATAAATCTTTTAAATACCAATTGCACCAGCACTTGTACGAAAATGATTACAAACGTAGGATGGAATATTACAATTGGATTTTTTAGAATAACGTGCAGTCAAACAATGATTTTTTGGGAATGATTTTATTTTCGGACTAGTCTAGGTTTACAAATTTGGGATTATTTACCGACAAAATACAAAATATTGGTCACAAGAAAATCAAAATTTATTACGAGAGGGTAACTTTCAAGTGCGGTTTGGTTTCAATGTTTGGCTTGGAATAATCGGTAGTAGAATCATTGGTCCAATAATATTTGAAGGACCCCTGACTAGTGCCAGATACTTGGGATTTCTGCAAAATGAAATTGTGGACAGTTTCGCTGAATTACCTTTCCATTTACGAATGTATTTCCAACAAGATGGTGCTCCTCCCCATAATTCGAGGATAGTAATTGATTACCTTCAACGGAGATTCGAAGAAAACGTAATTTCGACGAATGGTTCTGTGAGGTGGCCTCCAAGGTCACCTGTTTTAACACCCCTTGATTTCTTTGTTTGGGGTCATTTAAAAAAATATTATTTACGCAATCGCCATTACAACCCGTGAAGATCTGGAGCTACGAATAAGACACGCAATTAATAGCATAACGGCCCAGCAATTGGCGAACGTTCTTCGAGAAACAGCTATGCGAGTTCAGAAATGCATTGACGTTAATGGACAACATTTTGAACAACTGTTGTAATGTTTTGTGTTCATTTTTTGTATTCCAAAGCCACCTTATGTATAACAAGGTAATTAGAACCAAATTATATTTTCATATTTTCTTTTAGCTATTATTTTGTTTGCATCTATCGCACATTTTAATACGACATATGAATAAGTTTCTTATTAATAATGCTAATAAATGGTACCACGGTACCAATACGGTTCCATTTGAAAAAATTGAGTTTTCCCCCAAAAACCATTTTGATGAACTTTATTTGCTCATAAATCACGTAATTTAGTATTTTTGACAGGATTTCGATTTTTCTAGCATTACATGGGTCATTTAGAATAAATCGGAACTGTCATGGCACACTTAAATGGAAAACTAAAAATTATATTATAAAAAATATTGACGTTTGAAATGAGACTTATTTGGTATTGTTGGATTCAGAAAATTATGCAGAATTCAAAAATTCAATAATATACAGGGTGGTCCATTTAAAAATCGAAAGTTAGTGTCACTTCCGGTGAAACCGGAAGTGAAAATAAAATCACTTATATTTCAAAAAGTGCCGCTTGTTATGTATATGGGATATGGGATTTCAATCAATTATCTTCAAAACTAAAGCAGAAAAGGGTGGTGTACCATGATCCTGTTACACCAGGTATATGGAAAATATAGAATGTATTTTATTATAAGTCAATTGTCTTTCTAATACATTTTCAAAATATTCTTAAAAAATCTTGTAACTTTTTAATAAACTATGTTTGAATAGTCAGAAACGAGGTCAGAAATAACAAAATTAACGGGGGTGGGAGTCACATAAAGTTTCCTTCATATCTTCCTTAGTATTAAGGATTGTGTTTGTGAGAAAGCGTTCTATTCAAATATGTAAAAATATGTAGGATGTTCAATTTAAAAAATAAAATTAATACCTGTAGCCATTTTGTGTGAGCTTCCCTTGTTTCTCTGATATGGTTTTCAAAATCTACATAAAGAGTCGTATAACTTGTATTTAACGTTTTTTCTTAATAACAAAAAATAACACAATTAGGGGTGGGAATTCTCACAAAATCACCGTATACATCATGCTACATTATATTATATCTCTTGGGCAACAGATATACGGACACTGTAACTACAGGACGCAATTTTACCGGGCTTTCTTTCCATTGTGAATAATAAAGTTATGGAAGTGATTGCTTGACCTTAAACTACTATTTTCCGTGATATTATAAAGTCCCAGGCGATAGGTATCCCCTTCTATATTCTCCCATTTACAGAGCCCCTCCGGTAAAATCGAAGGTAAAATAGGACAGTCCCTTGTGATGTGCAGTTCAATAACATATACCTATAAACTTCAAGTGATATAATAACCGAAATCATTTAAAATCTCCATATATAGAGTTTATCAAAGCTGTCGCGTAATAACGTTCAATATTTGATTAATCTGAAAACTAATCGCTGTGCGAATAAAAGAATCTAAAATTAAACTGCATGTAGAATAATTATTTAAACCGAATTGCTAAACCTAGATAATCAATAACATGAAATAACGAATTTCCAACGGATGATTAAACGAATAAATTAACTAGTAGAAGTAATCGCATACTTTGATAGAGAATACTAAAATTCTATTTTTATTAGGTATGTTATAATATTTAACAATTATTTGACGTTTAATATTAAACTCGTCGATAGGAAGGTATTGTATTTTACATAGCATACAAATATAACAAAAAAAAAAACTTGATAATATTTGATTTACTAAATATATAATAGTTCTTATGATCTAACAAGCAATACTGTAAATCCGATTTTGCTCTATTATTTTAGAGTAGTAAAATGGACAATAGATGAGCTGCACCAGTTAGTTCAGAAGTGTCAGCAGGATGATGCATATTCACAGAAGCATTAATCTTGGACTGTCCGTTCCTCACGTGTAACTCCCACGTCAATAGAGGAGTCTTGAACCTGGAGCGTATACATGACGGTGTAGTACTTGATTAGGGCATGTAACATTATTAGGATATCGGACCTACTCATATGGTTTGTAAAACATGAAACCGCAGGGTTCGTGAAAGATTGTTTAAGGCACCAGAAAGATTCGCAGATGAATTCGGTTTCGTATTCTATTCTGGGCCAGGAGACTAGTGAGGTGTTGCCAAAGAAAAAAATCTGTCTGACAACACGTCGATAAACTCCTACACAGTATCTTCTATAAAACATAAAAGAACTGGGTTTATCTTTAAGACATTAACATTCGCCTTTCTAAGATTAACCGGATTTAAATCAGATACTGAGGGATTCATTATGACCTGTCAAGATAATGCAATTAACCCCTTGCCGCGTGATGATAGGTATATATATATATATATATATATATATATATATATATATATATATATATATATATATATATATATATATATATATATATATATATATATATGTATGTTAGCTTAGGTCGTCATGAGTGCTGCTGACAAGGATATGTGATCTAACTATAAACAAAACAGACTGTAGATATTAAATATCATAATCAATTTAGTATGTGTATATGTTTCAATATGTAAGCACGGAGTGGCGGTTGGGAGGATAAAAATTGAATAAAAGTGTATTTTTTGTGAAAACTAGTTATTTTATAAACTTTTTAAATAAAAAAGCTAACATCAGAAGTGGGATACCTCCCTTGTATTGTAAAACCAGGGAGAAAGGACCTAAAAAAATATTTTTTTTCGTCGGCACAATACCATAAAAAAAATGGCTGACAGTGAAGAAAACGCGTCGAATGTAGGCGATAAAGACGAAAGTGAACTCGATGTAGTAGAACAAGATAGTACTGTGAGTGACCAAATGTTGAAAATGTGGAAACTGCAACAAGAAAGTAATGTGCAACTTCAGAAACAAATGATGCAAGTTTTGTCTGTAATGGCCGCCCAGCATACTTCCGTCCACTCCATTCCAGCTAGTTCGCCAGTAGCTTCCACGCCTGCGCTTGATGTCGTCAGATCCGCTTTGGCGCACATTCGCTTATCGTCATTTGATCCGGATGACACGCCCTTTTCTATGACGGAATGGATGGATGATGTAACACGCATTCAGCAAGAAATTGGCATCTCTGATACACTAATTGTGTTAAAAACCGGTGACGCACTTCGTGGGCGAGCTGCACGTTTCTATAAACAATGGAAGCCGCTTGTGCGCGATTGGGTTTCATTTCGCCGAGACTTTGAGGTAGCGTTTCCTGAGCAAGGGACTCCCGCTACCAGAATACGTGCTTGTCTAGCTATTGTAAGTTCAAATTACACTTCGTTGGTGGAATATGGTAACACAAAACTGGCCGCCATAAAACGGTTCTATGCCAAATTTCCTTGGGAAATAACGCTCAGTCTCCTTGAGGACGATTTGCAGGATAAAGAGGCAAAAAACAGAATTTGTATCCAAGAACCAACGTGTGAGGCGGACTTGCTCAAATTACTGGCAGCCTGTGATGCTCGCAAGAGCAGCGAAAGGAAACAGCAACCCATTTTAACCCGTGGAACTACTGAAAATTTTCGAAAAAGACGTCGAGATTCGCCTTCTCGGTATGCACGTACTGGAATCCCGATGTTTCCTGGCAAATGCCGAAAATGTGACCGGTATGGACACAAACAGGCTGACTGTAAAGCACGGCAAACGACGAGAACCTCTGTTGAACCTACTGCACCTGGTCCATCTCAGGAAAAATTTACGGCAAATAAAGTGTGTACATATTGTAAAAAAACTGGACATACTGAGGACACTTGTTATCGCAAACAAGGAGGTTCAAAACGAGTTTTGTTGACACGGAAAACTCGTTTAACACGATTGTTTCCCTCAGGCGCAATAACAAACGAAAAGGCGGTTGCTTCAGTTCCGTATTTAATTGATACTGCGGCAGATGTCACAATAATCCACGAAAAAGTAGTGCGAAGCCTAAATTTGGAAATTAAACCAGGCGCTGACAACCTAATTGGACTGGGAAATAATGTAACTCAACCTATTGGCCGTTGTACTGCAGTTCTATGCACACCTTCGATAACTCTCGATGTTGATTTCACTGTCGTTCCAGACGGATCCATTCCCGGAGGTGATATTGATGTCCTTGTTGGGCTTGACATGTTACAGCGACCTGGCATTAAAGTGGAAGTAGGTGCAAACGGAGTTGATATAGTTCATGACCCATTTAGCATTGTTCGCGTTCTAAATATACAGACATATAATGAAAATGATGTGGATGTGTCAGGATTGGACGAGCGAGTGAGTACCGAATTAAAAGAAATTCTTCGACTAGCACAAAAACAAACACCATCAGCTGTGACCACTGGCAAGCTAAAGATATCCCTACGTGATTCTCAACCGGTGGCGTGCCGCCCACGTCATCTTGCTTATACCGAACGTTTGCAAGTTAAACGAATAATTGAAGAACAATTGCGGGAAGGCATTATTCGAGAAAGCGAATCATCATACGCTAGTCCAATAGTGCTGGTTAAGAAAAGAAATGGGGACATTCGAATGTGTGTTGATTTTAGAGATGTAAATAAACGCGTGCTACGTGATCACTATCCACTACCACGAATTCAAGACCAAATTGACAATCTTGCAAAAGCTGTATACTTTTGTACGCTAGACATGAAGTCAGGATTTTACCAAGTGGAAATCGATGAGTCATCCAAGCATATTACCGCTTTTGTGACCCCTGATGGTTTATACGAATATAATCGGCTCCCGTTTGGTTTTGTAAACTCGCCATCATGTTATCAGCGTGCAATTGATAAAGCACTTGGATCTCTGAAGGACAATATCGCTTTTGTTTATATAGACGATGTGCTGTGCCCAGCGCAGACAATTGATGAAGGCCTTGAACGCCTACGTGTGGTAATAGACACTCTATCAAAAGCCGGTTTTGTGTTAAACTTATCCAAGTGCAAGTTTTTTCAAACGTCTATTGAATATTTAGGTGTAGTAATCGAGGGCGGGACTATAAAGCCAAGCCCCCGAAAGGTTGAGGCTCTCGTTCAAACTGTTGCTCCTCGTGATGTAAAAGGTGTTAGACAATTTCTAGGATTGGCCGGGTATTTTCGCCGTTTTATAAGAAATTTTGCATGTTTGACCGCCCCGATAACTGTGTTATTACGAAAAGGACAACCATTCGTGTGGACAATGGAATGTGAACGAATCCGTTTAGAACTAGTAAAAAGATTGACAGAGTACCCTATTCTAAACATTTTTAACCCAGACCTAGAAACGGAGTTACATACAGATGCTAGTTCGGTGGGACTTGGCGCTATGCTGATACAGAAGGGGACGGACAATCTGCTACATCCTGTAGCTTATTTCAGCCGACGTACTACTGATAGTGAATCACGTTATCATTCCTACGATTTAGAGACGCTGATAATCGTAGAAGCCACCCAATATTTTCGTGTGTATTTGTACGGCATCAAATTCACCATTTTCACAGACTGTAATTCAGTACGTGCAACGGCACTGAAAAAGGAGTTGCACCCTCGTGTAGCTCGATGGTGGATAAAATTGCAAGATTTTAATTTTGACATTGCTTATCGACCAGGAGCAAAGATGGCTCACGTTGATTATCTTAGTCGTAACGGTCCACCTAAACGAGTTATAGTATCACGCGTGGTTGCCAGGGATGTGTCCAGTAAATCTATTCGTGAGTATCAAGCTGATGATCCATTTTGTCAGAGTGTGCTAAACAAAAAGTGTAGTGAGATTGGGTATAGCGTGAAAAACAATATGGTGTATTTTCAAAGCCCATGTGATGGACGTTATCGTTGTTTTGTCCCAGTACAGGCACGATTAAATGTTTTGCGATTATATCATGATGAATCCTCACATATAGGTGCCGACAAGATGTTAGCAAAACTTCGCGAGGACTTGATATGGCCTCGCATGGGAAAATCCGTGCGCAAGTATATAGCAAATTGTCGCTCCTGTATTTTGGGAAAGTCTCCTACTGGCAAAAAACGGGGCTTATGTCAGCAAATAGCCAAGCCATCAAGAAAAATGGATACTTGGCATATCGATCACGCTGGGCCCTTGGTGAAATCAAATAAATGCACTCAAATCTTGGTAATCATCGACGCATTTACTAAATATGTACGATTCTGTCCCATTCGGCAGAAAACTACTGATTATACCATAAAAGCTCTGAGAGAGATATTTGACGAATTAGGCACTCCGCAGCGCATTATAGCTGACCGAGGAACAGCTTTTCAATCCAGTAAATTTAAACAGTTTCTTACGGAACAATCAGGCGAACTACATTTAATTGCAACAGGAGTGCCACGTGGAAATGGACAGGTGGAACGTGTAATGCGTTCATTGTTTAATGCCATGCGAGCGGTTCTCAATGAAGCTGACGAAAAGAAATGGACACAAGTGCTTCCTGCTATTGAAGATGACTTTAACGTGACAATCAATAAAACAACTGGATTTTCTCCGAACGCCCTGATGTTTGGTGAAACCCGACGATTAAAGGCCGTTGAACAGCTGTTGGTTGATATTCCTACTCAGCCCGAGGTCATGGATGCTGACTTGGCGCGTGAAGACGTTATTCAACGATTGGAAGCAGTAACCAAACAGGCAACGACAAATTTTAATAAGAAGCGGGTACCAGCAGTGCCGTACGCTGTAGGCGACAGGGTCGCCATACAAGATACTCAGTTAGCTGGGGGAGGCAAACTAAAACCGAAATTTCATGGTCCTTTTGTGGTGACACATTGTTTGGAAAATGAAAGGTATGCATTAAGGCGCATAGGTGAGCGTCAGCGAACAACTGTCGCTGCTCATGAGCATTTACGCAATTGGCCTCAGTAAGGTATGTTTTAGTTGTATTTTTTTTTGTTTGTTTTTGTTTCTTTGTTTACATTTTTGTAGTTGTCTTTTGCGTAGTAAATTGGCTAGTACCGTAGCGTACGGAACCAATATAATATTAAAGGTCCCTGAATTAGATTCAGGCTTAAGGTCCCCGAATACAAATCGGGCTTTCTAAGGTCCCTAGAATGGTTGAAAAACATCATCCTAGGCTAAGGTCTCCCCCTATGTATCTAGACATGGCGGGACGAGAAATATTTCTCATTTGATAATATTTTGTTATTGTCTACCAAAAAGAAAATAAAGATTGGCAGACACGCCTATTCAAGAAATAGGCCTCTGAGCTGGTCAATCGAGTACATGTTATTTACTGATTGACAGACATGCTTATTCAAGAAATAGGCCTCTGAGCTGGTCAATCGAGTACATGTTATTTACTGATTGACAGACATGCTTATTCAAGAAATAGGCCTCTGAGCTGTGCAGTCGAGTGCATATTACTTAACAGACCTCAATATTTGAGTTTCCCTAAATTGGGTAAGAAAAAAAATTTTTACGACACCGCTACTGTTCTTTTGTTGGTTGTCAATATTCTATTTTTAATTTCTGTTTATCTCAGCATAGGTGCGAGGACGCCCCTACGTCAGGAAGGCCGTGTTAGCTTAGGTCGTCATGAGTGCTGCTGACAAGGATATGTGATCTAACTATAAACAAAACAAACTGTAGATATTAAATATCATAATCAATTTAGTATGTGTATATGTTTCAATATGTAAGCACGGAGTGGCGGTTGGGAGGATAAAAATTGAATAAAAGTGTATTTTTGTAAAAACTAGTTATTTTATAAACTTTTTAAATAAAAAGCTAACATGTATATATATATATTTGTGTGTGTGTGCGCGGGCGCGGGTGGGTGGGTGGTTGCGTGTGTGCGTGCGTGCGCGCGTGGGTGCGCGCGTGCGTGCGTGGGTGCGTGTCTGTCTCAATCAAAATGGGCAACATGTGGAGCACTTTTATAATTTTTTCTAATGAATTAGTTGAAGACACCTCTATTTTTAACACGCTTTTATTAGCTTCACCTGTATGTTTGCTTGTTTGTTTGTTTGTTTGTAACCGACTCTTTGGACTCGATTTTGACCCACTTTAAACGGACAGATTTAATTGAAACTTTGTACACTTACGAAGAACCGGTAACAATACAATAATTTGATAAGTTTATATCATTATCCTGATCAGGATCGCCAGTCCTTTCCTCACGTATCCTTTACGTGAGAGCAAAGGCTTAATATGTAAGTACATTCCGCGATTGTCAGCTAGGTCGCGGTGGTCGAGCGGGTTAAGGCAGTCGACGCAAGACGCATAATCGTGTTATTGACAATAGCCAATTTTAGTGTATTTTTTCGGAAGAAAAGTTGATTGAAGCGGAGAGAAGTAGTGTAAAAGGGAAAATAGGAGTAAAGAAAGACATAAAAGAGAAAAGGACCCCTCGGAAGAACAGGTCAGTGAAAAAATTTAAATCAATAAAAATTTCTAGAAAAGTGACAATGACAAAGACGTCAGATTCGACAATTAAAAACAGCAATGAAAACTTAAGTCAGTCTCAAGATGATATGATCGATCTTTTAAGAGTAAAGAAAAGGCGCATTATGGAAACAGAAAACCCAAATTTTAGTCATCCTTCAACAAATAAAAAAATCCACAACACAATTAAAATCTAGCGACATAAAAACAAATAATAAATTTCAGACCATAGCAGGACATACGGACACTCAAATGGACATAGAAACAAGCAACTCAACAAATTCGAACCAAACTGAAAATGAGGAAGTCATCGTAAAAATTAAAAAATCATAGACCACCACCAATTATCATTCATGACAAACTCGTCGACCACAAAAAATTAAATATATTTTTGAACAATAGTCTGGAAGGCACATATTACTGGAAACATTCAACGTACTCCACAAGTTTGCATCTAGAGAAATACGTTGACTGGCAAAATTGCAACGAGAATTTCAAACTAGGAAAATTAGAATTTCACACTTTTACACCCCGCCAAGAAAAAACACACGCATTTGTACTCAAAGGTATTTACCATAATGTAGAAATTGATGATTTAAAAAGTGAACTTATTCAAGAATTTACAATAAATGTTAAAAATATATTTAAAATGAGGGGCACCCGATATCCTATGTATTTAGTAATTACCGATGGTTCCATCACGATCAAAGAAATTCAAAGAAAAGTTAAATATCTCGATCACACTGCAGTTAGGTGGGAAAGGCACATTAATAATAAAATTATCATTCAATGTCATAGATGTCAGCTATGGGGTCATGCAACAACTAATTGCCACGCGGCCCCAAAGTGCTTAAAATGTGCTAAATCTCACCTAACCAGAGACTGTGACAGACAAGAAAATGATGCAATTAAATGTGCAAATTGTAATGAAAACCATACCGCCAACAGTGTAAATTGCCGAGTATATAAAAACAAAATTGAACAACTGGAACGACGAAATCTTCCCACAGTCCCCCCACCACCAGAGACGAGGTATGTTGCTGCACCACTTCCAAAAATAAATATCTGGGAAGCAAGAAGGATGGCCCATTCGTCCCAAAATCATCCCTCAGGTACATCAAACCAGGTAACTTCAAGACCTCCCCCTCTTCCTACATCCCCTGCTCTTTCCGGCCCCCAAACATCCCAGACGAATGGTGGTATGAGTCAACTCTCGAAGTTAAATGAAGAATTTAACAAGTTAAATCAACTTATAGATTTAGATAAAATGTTGATGCGAGTTAAATATTTAAATAGTAAATTAATCAACTGCAATTCTGAAATTGAAAAATTTGAGGTGTTTTTTAAATTTACACAAGACATCTCAAATAATGTCATATAAATTATCAATATTTTCTTGGAACGATAATGGTATACGAAACAAAATTTCCAGCCTCATCAATTTTCTTTCAAAGCATAAGATAGACATTATGCTTCTAAACGAAACAAAACTCACGCCACAAGATAAGTTGCGCGTTCGGGGGTACACAACTATTAGAAAAGACCGAAACAATAGAGGCGGTGGTGTGGCTGCACTCATTAAAACAAACATTCCACATACTTATAAATTTATACAGAACAGCACCATCGAAAACATAAACATCACACTATCCAATGGCACACAAATGACTACAGTATACAATACACCATTGAATAACTTCACAGTGGGTTGTCTTGATAATTTAATAAACGCGGGTCCTCGCAATCTGGTCATCGGTGATCTAAATGCCAGGCATCACTCATGGAGTAATTGCCAGCGTAATAACGCAAACGGCAACACCTTGTTTGACTATATCAATAATAATAATGTGACCTTGGAGTATCCAAATGCTCCGACTCATTTTCCAGATAATGGTAATACACCTTCTACACTAGATCTCATAATAAACAAGAATGTGGGCAACTCCACCCTCCCTGAGGTGCTGGAAGAGCTCACGTCTGATCATAATCCTATACACATAGTTTTAAATAACATGATAAGAGAAGACGCACGCACACGTATCACATCGTTCAAAAACGCCAACTGGCAACAATACAGACAATACATAAACACACACATACATTTAAATAACAATATCAACACTATTGCCAATCTGGAAAATGAGGTTGAGGTGTTTACTAAGATGTTGCAAGAAGCCAAACGGGGTGTTGCTCAGACTATCACTATTGACCCCTACAAGGACCAACTGACGGATGCGATCAAACAAGACATACTTACGAAAAACAGGTTAAGACGACGTTGGCAACGCAATCGTGATGTCCAGGCCAAGGAAGAGATGGTCAGATTGCAAGGACAAATTAGAATAGATATTACCAACTTAAAAAATCGAAAATGGAGAGAAAAGCTCGAGGCACTGAATCCTCAGGACAACTCATTGTGGAGATTAACAAAATCGCTCAAAAATAAGGACACACGAGACGCCATCCCTGCTCTCCAACTTAACGGTCAAACCTACATATCAGACAGACAGAAAGCCAACCACTTAGCTGACACTTACCAACAAATTCACAATAGCGACACACCCAACACAGACGAACAGGATCGCATAATACAGACGACTGATGAAATCATGAGACATGAAATTCAAATTACTCAACAAGAATTTTTGGAAAATATGACAAAACCCTCTGAGATTCTGCAACTTATTAAATCACTATCCAACAACAAGGCCCCGGGTAAGGATGGTATCGAAAATAAATTACTCAAGAACTTACCAAGAAAGGGTGTATTGCAGTTAGTGTACATCATTAACGCGATCTTGCGCCTTCAGCACTTTCCTAGTGCCTGGAAGAGTGCAGTTGTAGTTCCAATACCCAAGCCGGGTAAAAACCATAGGTTTGCGGTAAATTATAGGCCAATAAGCCTACTGTCAACTATCTCAAAACTGGTGGAAAAAAATCATCCTTAACAGGTTAAACAGGGCACAGGATGTCCTAGGCATCAATGATCACCACCAGTTTGGATTTAAAAAGGGTCACAACACAACGCAGCAGGTCGTCAGGATCGTTAATGATATCAAGCTGCAATACAACCTAAACAAAAGCACCACCATGGTGCTTTTAGACATTGAAAAAGCTTTCGATACCGTCTGGATATCGGGGCTTATATAGAAGATGCACACTTATAATTTTGCATTCCACTTAATAAAACTCATACACTCTTACTTAATCAACAGAACACTACAAGTCAAAATTAACAATACACTATCTCCACATAAGAGCATTCATGCGGGCGTACCGCAAGGTTCCGTCTTAGGACCGAAATTATTCAATCTATACATCTCTGACTTTCCTCACTTCCCTAATACTAAGCTGGCTATGTACGCTGATGATACGGCTATATATAGTCACTCGCATAGTGCACAAGCTGCTAACATGCTTCTAAAAGCACACATGTACAGAGCCACAGCGTACTATAGTCAATGGAAAATCAAACTGAATGAGGGTAAGACGGAGACTATAGTGTTTACCAAGAAATTCAAAGATACCAAAATTCTGACTCCAATTACGATCAACGGACACCAAATTCAAACAAAGACGAATGTAAAATATCTAGCGTACATTTAGACAAAGGACTCACATTTAACAAACATATTACAATGACTATTCGAAAAGCTTACGCACTAACAAAAAATTTATACCCACTTTTGGCCAAAAATAGCAGACTCAACCGGACGAACAAACGACTTATATATACAGCTATAATAAGACCGGCCTTGGTATATGCCGCTCCCGCATGGTGCTCTGCATCCGCGACTACGATACACAAATTACAAATACATCAAAACAAAATTCTTCGTCTCATTACAGCTTTAGACAGATACACGCCTATACGACATTTACACGAAATGACCGACATAGAACCAATAGCGCAATACATAGAAAACACATCCCAAAAATTTTATGAAACTCAACTCTCGAATAACCCACTAACACGCAGCATAACACAAGTGAGGGAGCATAATGCCCAATTCAGAATTAAACATAAACTTCCATATCAAACGTTGCCCATCTTTCGACAACCTATTTAGGCCTAACCCATTGACAAAATTCCAAATTATTCTTTTTTTTTTTTTTTTTTTTTTTTCTTTTTATGCGTTTTTTCACTCAAAATTTTCTCTTACAAACATTCTTTCAAGTTATAATATTTTTATATTAGAACATTTCTATATTCCGTAATAATAATATACAAACAGTCTGATATGACCGTTCCACATTCGAATTGCCTTAAGCGGGTTTTTGTGTTTGAATATTTTCCCGTGAACCAATAAACAAAATTTGTATAAATTTGTAAATACTCTAATTTTAAGTTTTAATATTATCATTAATTATTTTAAGCTAAAAATGTTCCTTTAGCGTTTGTTTAGAATAAGTCCAAATTAGTCATTACTTGACAGGAGTTGGTGTGTATAATTTTATAGTTTTAAATCCACACAGACCTCGCTCTGCCCAACCCGTCAATTGCCATGATGCTCTGTCGCATGGATGTCGGGTTGGCTCCGGAGGCGGGAGACCTATGTAGATGTTTTATTATTAATGTTGAAATAAATTGTGTTGATTTGATTTGATTTGATTTTGGCAGTCGACGCGAAACGACAGACTCCTCGGGCGTGAGTTCAAATCCCACGGCTGAAATAAAAAAATATTTTTTTTTTCAGAAATATCAGTTGGATGGTAATATGTTATAATATCAGCATCAATAAGCAATATAAATATAGTTTAAAACAACTAAAAAACACGCTTTCATAGCACATCAAACTAAAAAGTGAAAAATAAATATAGTTTAAAAAAACTAAAAAACACGCTTTTAAAGCACATCAAACTAAAAAGTGAAAAATAATTATTAATATAAACTGAAAACAACAATGAACGAAAAATACTAGTATTATTGTGAAAAAAGCGTGAGGCGCTTTGTGCCATATTTTTCGTATATCGAGCAACCCACGCTTTTTTCACAATAATACTAGTATTTTTCGTTCATTATTGTTTTCAGTTTATATTAATAATTATTTTTCACTTTTTAGTTTGATGTGCTTTAAAAGCTTGTTTTTTAGTTTTTTTAAACTATATTTATTAAGTTTATTCTTGAATTTTGTACTTATTGATCAGTAAAACGAAAATGGTTGTAATTAGTCATAGGGAAGTACTTACAAAAAATGTTCGCTTTTCATTATACATCACATCGTTGAAAAATATACAGGGTGTTCCATTTGGAAAAATTCAATTAAAAAAAGTTCCTAATTGAAAAGTAATTTTTGGCCACCCTATACTCATAAACATTAATTAGATGTCTCGTAATTAGTATTCATATAAGTTTTTCTTAACACTGATAATTGTGACTGGTAATTTTTTTCAATATGCATCTGCAGATGGCATTATTTCAACAAAAAAAATTAATTACATCCAAGTGGTTGGGAGAGAGTCAATAATAATATAGGATTGAATAGTCTCGAATGAGGCTGCAAAAGATGTAGTGATATACATAGCACTCCATTTAAAAAATGCACTTGATCGTGTAATTTCGTCTTGGCTTGTCCTGTATATTTGAAAATAGACTTTTTCATCCAGTTTACTTGTATTTTTTTAATTTCTAGGTATTGTAGAACTCGAGTTATCGAAGTTCGATGCACTACTGCTCCACCCTGTACACCCGTATATAAAATAAATCATTAAAGCTAGAAACACAGCCTGAACAAAACAAAATTAAATTCTAACTTGCATTGTAACTTGTAGATAACATACAACATAATGCATCACATAACATTCAATTATCTTCAGTATCTTATTCGCTAAAACTTTTGATTTGTAGAGTTTTCCTTGTACCATTTTATGTTCATAATATTTAAAAAATATGCCTTTTTTTCTAGACATTTTATATCGCTTCAGATAAAACTTAATAACGTATATTGTTATTGTATACTACTACCACTCAATTCACAGCATTAATCATTAAACTCTAAGCTAATTAACTACACACTACACAACGCATTAGGTGACGAGATGGGCAACAGCGCAGCGCGTCGTATCAGCAGCATGGATAATAAACATTTCAAGTTGTAATTTGGTCGTGTAATCAAATTACAACTCGAAATTTGGTTGCGTGACCAAATTACAACTCGAAGTTTGGTTGCGTGACCCAATTACAACACGAGATTTGGTTGCGCGACCAAATTACAACGCGAAATTTGATCGCGTGACTAACTTGAAATGTTTATTGGACTGGTGTTATAGGACGCACAAAACATGTGCAAAGTTGGTGGTTGCTTATACCCAATTTTCCTCCAATATTTATGAAGCAGGAATTAAAAAGCGCGAACGTTCGCGAATTTACCATAAACTTGTAGAATTTTGAGGAGAACGTTCTCGCACTTACACAAGTATATTCTCTACTATGCCTAAGAAACATTTGGAGCACAAAGGTAGGGCACTCTGAGCACGAACAAGAACGTTCCTTACCTCTAGGTCAGTAGGTGTAAGCAATTAAAACGCTTGGAATTAACAGTTCCGTTCCGGATTCCGTCCTTATTTCGAGTCATGAGAACACCCTTATTTCCGTCAAACGTCGAAATTTGTTTCTATTTGACTGGAGTAACATAAGGATATCTGAGGATATATCGCATTTTTCTTGATTTTGACATTGCTAATGGATGTATCTCATGCTTAAAATAGGCAACATAATGTATGCCTTTAGCTAAAAATTTAATAGAAAGGGTTTAACCCGGTTAAACCTGTTTTACACATTTGCCCCTCAACGTAAATGAGAATTTACCACACTATTAAATGTTATAATTAATTAATTATTTTACGTTTGGTTTGTAGGTAGATTTTCTCGATTTTAGTGTATCACTTTTTTAACATTTAAGTTTGATTGTTTCTTTGATGGCAATTTACTTTCTGAATAATTGTAAAAATTTGTGAATTAATAAATAGCATTCTGTACTACAAAGACGATTATTATGTAACTGTCGAACTGTCGATTATATAAGCTCTCTATTTGAATACGTTCCATGTAAGAAATAAATGTCTATTTTATTTAACATATCAACCGTTATGGAAATAAACAGCGTTAATAATGTATTCAATGATGATTGATGACGATATGTTTTAAAAATTCCATTTAACGTTCACAATTTCAGTTATTTATAATTTATAAATAAATGATTTGATTAGGTGTATATATTTATAAATCATGGTTAAAAATAGATTGAAATGATAATTATTATAATACAAATAAATCAGAATGATTTTGCCATATTCTTATTAAGATAAGTATGTAATGAAGAAGTCAGTAAGTGCAACATTATGTTGTCTAATTATTACCGAGGTTTTTCACTGTATTAGACCTTGTCCATTAGCCAATCGCTAGAGGTTTATTATTTTTTTCTCAATTAACCTAAACCAACCTAAAGAGAGGTAAATTTTAATTAGGAATATTGCACTATTTTTGTGTTTACGTAGATACTTAAAATTAAATCGGTCTCGGCTATGTGCACGTCGATAGTACTTTTTCATACTTATGTATAGGTATTCAATTTGGCATGAAAGAAATAAATTATTTTAATTAAAAATATTAGATAAATAAGATAATAAAACAAGACAAATACGACAAATAATACATAAGATAAACAAAATAAATACGATAAACAAGATAAATAAGACAAAAAAGACAAATGAGACAAATGAGATAAACGTAATGAGATAAGATGAATGAGGCAAATGAGAAAAATGGGGCAAGTGAGACAAATAAGATAAAGGAAATAAATAAGATAAATAATACAAACAAGAGAACAAGATAAACAGATACATTAGACAAACGAGATAAATAGGGTAAATGAGATGAGTAGGAAAATAAGATAAGACAAACGAACTAAACGATATAAACGAGATAAACGAGAGAAACGAAACAAACGACGTAAAATAAATTAATAATTTATTTTTCACTCATTTCAGATTGGATATAATGAGAAAATACTGTCGAGACACACTTTCCTAGACTTGTATTATTAATTTTAGACCGTTTTCTCAATAACGGTTAATCTGACGAGAAATTTTCAAGAGTTCCTTTCGGAACATTTCCTCATTCTGTACATTTTTTATTTGAAACATTTCTTGGTTTGACTCAATTTTTTTTCTGTGCCCCCTTGAGACGTGCCCTAGCTGGTGTACCAATTTCACTGATATTCAATAGTGTTCTTCCCTGGACCCCCTCCCCCCAGATAGTATATGTAAAGTTTCAGATTTATGAGACCTGTTTGAGAAAATGATAGCACAACGATGACCAGTGACATACAGACACACAGACGCACAGACATACAGACAGACAAACGACATGCTGATTCGGATAAATTTTCTAATTTCGGGTCTGAAAACGTTCATTTTCATTATAATCTAGAATTTGATTTTTTCTCACGATGCTAATACTTTTTTCTATCAGTATAGATAAATGAGAAAGTAAAATTACTCTTATTGCATGAAAGTTAATTTTATCTAAAATGTTTTGAAAATTTTTTTGTTGTATATGGTAAAAAGTGCTACTTTTATATATTATATGTATCTTACTATCCTTATCTTTTCTCTCACTTTTTTTTAATTAGACCCGAGATTAGACCTAGAATTAGAGTTTAATTATTGAGCCAAATACCGGAGATTGCGATATTTGGTCCATTCAAGGTGATATTTTTCTCTGCGGATGCTAAGAGTTTTATGACATACATCACCTCACCTCGGTGTGATTGTCGAAGAAGTGTCACACGACTTGTCGGTCGGCAATGAGTAATTTTAGTATACGACACTGTTCTCGACAACGAACTCTATATCTCCGGGAATGTGAGACAGCCCTGGGGTCTGATTCTCGAGTTAAGAGAATAGAACTGCTAGGAGAAAAAATGAGACGCAAATATATATAAAGATAGAGAAAACCGAAACAAAAGATTTGTTTCCTATAAGAAAAAAGTTGAGTATCGATTCCCTGGTGTCTGTTCTACTCCGTACGTGGCCTCTGAGAGTAACGCAGACTATGCAATGCCCCGTTATGTCGGTCAATATATGAAGAAATCGCGTATATTGGGTATGGATACAATAAGTGGATGAACGATTCCCGCCCTTGATGGCAGATCCTGTAGTCGGTAAAGGCAAATGCCAGTCTTGTCGATAAACCCAGTGTTTCTATGTTCTTTTAGAAGACATTATAAAGACATAGATAACCCCAGGATTTATCGCCGTTGCCGAAATAGATTTCCATCTTCGGCAGCTCTGAATCGGGCTTTTAGACGAATTAGTTGAAGGTGATTAACTGACCACATCAGTACCGCTCTTACCTCATCGTCTGACGTCGAATACGAAGTGGAATATGGAGTTCATTTGCGATCTTTTTTGCTGACTTGAACAGTCTTGCGCCACTCCTGCAGTTTCTTAATGTGTTACTATCCCCAAGAGAGGAAAAGAGCTCCTGAGGGTGTTACATGCCATATTCAGTACTACTCCAGGCTTCTTGACATGTAAGGTACACACTAGGAACGGACGATCAAGGATGATTCCTGTGAATATGTATCATCTCCGGGTATCTATGTTGTGTCAAATATCGTACGGTAATTGATCCATACTATTGATGGGAGAAACCACCAAACTCCATATAATTTTATACGGGAAAGTCTTTCATTCCCGCACAGTAGCGCAACTTTCTGTCTCTATCCTGATTCCACTGGTTGTATATGTTACAGGTATAAAAATAAACACACCAGATGAATTTTTGGTAGCCACGTTGTATGAGATGTGCGAAGTGAACGTAAAAAACATGCTCATAAATGCATTTTGTGTCATCCCTTCCAGTTTGGCACAGAACATATGGGATACCCTGTATAATACTTAATTTTTTCTGTGCATAGTCATAGTATAATAATAGCATTAAAAGTTTTTGACCATTTAAAACATTTGTTTTGGTGGACTCAAATAACTTGTTTAGATGAAGATTTCATTCCATAAGTTATGTGAAAATGACCAAATTCCCTCTAATTTGCATTTTAGACAAGGTCGTAGACAAGGTCTTTGCATAATAAAAAAACATTGACTTTTATCACTGGTCATTTAGAATGAATTAATTTAAATGAAATAATGCAATAAAAATCATTAGACATATTATTCTACAATTAGCGGTTTGAAATAGTACTACGAACCATAGATTAATACGTAGTCCGTCCTTATGTAAATATTTAGTGCTTTAATTATTTTCAACTGAATTATTTTTAAAACAAAATGTCTTCAGGTGCCCATAATTGCGTTGAATTATAAATAAAACCATAAAAAATTGGATTATTCCTTAAATAAATCAATAATTATATTGCATTTACTTAATTCAATAATAATGTCTGTTGAAGATAACGCATTTTTAAAGCTTGAACGAAAAGTAGACTTAATACTATTCGCTCGGTGCGTGACGGTAGCGCCACCAGAAGTATGAACTAAAGGACGCTATTTACTCAGTACACTTATGGGACTTAACAATAACAAGTTTTTTATTGTTAAAATAAAAAAATATATAAAATGTGAAAAAATCCTCAGTGACAAATAAAATCAGTTGCTGATTTATATTTACTGGAGTACAACAAAAAAATGTAAGTATAATATATAAACAAATTATTTAAAACTGTGAAGAGGTTAAGTAAAGTCAATTTAAAGCATAACAGAGACCAAAAATTAATAAAAAACAAGGAATAAAAATAAGGACATAACTAGATAACTATATCTTGAAGATATTGTAAAATGTTTATTTATTAACAATATACTGAAATATTTATTTGAATATTAATTTTTAATTTATTTTTTATAAGAAAAAATGGACGTCATCATCAAAACTGGGTTTCAAGCAATAAGTCATCAAATTAAGTTTCAACCCGAGACTGAAATGAAAGGTATAAATATAGTTTAAAAAAACTAAAAAACACGCTTTTAAAGCACATCAAACTAAAAAGTGAAAAATAATTATTAATATAAACTGAAAACAATAATGAACGAAAAATACTAGTATTATTGTGAAAAAGGCGTGGGTTGCTCGATATACGAAAAATATGGCACAAAGCGCCCCACGCTTTTTTCACAATAATACTAGTATTTTTCGTTCATTATTGTTTTCAGTTTATATTAATAATTATTTTTTCACTTTTTAGTTTGATGTGCTTTAAAAGCGTGTTTTTTAGTTTTTTTAAACTATATTTATTTTTAACTTTTTAGTTTGATGTGCTATGAAAGCGTGTTTTTTTAGTTGTTTTAAACTATATTTATATTGCTTATTGATGCTGATATTATAACATATTACGATCCAACAGATATTTCTGAAAAAAAAAATATTTTTATATCAGCCGTGGGGTTCGAACTCACGCCGGAGGAGTCTGTCGTTTCGCGTCGACTGCCTTAACCCACTCGACCACCGAGCTAATTAACAATTACGGAATCTACTTACATATTAAGCCTTTGCTTTCACGTAGGGATACGTGAGGAAAGGATTGGCGATCCCTGATCAGGATAATGATATAAACTTATCAAATTATTGTATTGTTACCGGTTCTTCGTAAGTGTACAAAGTTTCAATTAAATCTGTCCGTTTAAAGTGGGTCAAAATCGAGTCCAAAGAGTCGGTTACAAACAAACAAACAAGCAAGCAAGCAAACATACAGGTGAAGCTAATAAAAGCGTGTTAAAAAAATTAGCTGATGCAGAGCATGTACGTGATGTTGAAGAACATCGAAAAAATAACCAGAGTTATTTGATTAAATGCATCATGTGGCTTAGGAACCCACGGTGATCCATCAACACTACAAAATAAATTAAATACTGTAAATAAATATTTTAGAATCTAACGCACGCGAAAAATTACAAATATAAAAAGTATAAAATTTTTTTTTTGTTTATCAACTTCTATAAATATTAAAAATTAAATAATTCAATTTTTCTATTATTAATTTAAATAAAATACTAGCGTGAACACTAAATTACCAAATTTATCGATTTGTCTTAAAATATTATTCTCTGTTATTATTATTACTGAAAGTAAGGTTATGGCACTACTCACTTGCACCTTCTTACTGCAACTATCCACTTTTGTCTTTGAATTATTTTAAATTTCGAAGTTGGAAATTTATAAAACTTGCATTCACTTTTTCTACTGGTATTTTTGCAATCAACAACACAGCAACTACGGTTACTCATTTTATTCAAATATTATTAAATACAATAAATTTAAACTATTCACGTGTATTTATCCGATAGAATTTTAAAAACAGCGTCCTTTATTGTCTACATCAACCGCTGCGGACGCTGGTGTCGATTTGGCTCTCCCTACCATGACTTCGCTCCCAGCGAATAGTGTGCGAAACAGATATTGTGACGGGATGTCCGGGGTAAGACGCTACGGAACGCAGAGCCGGATTTAACTGTATTTTTCGCTCGTTTCCTTTTTCAATGTAGGTTTTGTGCTCAGTTTAACTAGCAACAATTTAACAATTATACAAAAAGGTATTAACCCTTTCGGTCATGAATTTATATTAAAATAGTCAAAATTTTGAGATTTTGAGTTAGTTTTTTTTTATTGTTTTTTAAGACTGTTTGCAGAGTGATAGTTACCCTTATATAGGGGTTGTGCGATGTACTCAAATGACGACATCGTGATTACATAGTTGAATTGTAAAGATTTTCCAATATCGAAAATAAAAAAGTTTACACGAAATCTCTAGATATTTATTTACTATAAAATGCTAAAAATCAATTCTTAATTTTTAATAAACACAAATGCACCTTGCACTTTTGGCACATTATTCTTGATGGCCTTTGCCACATTTTTGGAACGTGAAGCAAACTTTTTATCATCATGAACTGGCAAGTGGTTCAATCCATCATGTCTTACTTCCTCTACAGGCCGAACTTCTTGTAACCACTTTGAGTTGGAAGGTGCAGGAACAGCTTCCTCTTCTGCTTCATGAGAAGACGGTCGACTACACTTTCTATTATTAGCTACTTTGTGGCTAAGTATCAGGGCATTTGCAACATAGGCCTAAAATGCAGCAAATCCAGAATATTTTTCAGAGGTACATGCAACTCTGAGGCTTTTTGACGGTATTCAAACCATGCATTGGCACATGCTAGGTCAATTGCGTAGGTAAACATTCAAAGAGTCCACTTCTTAGATTTAATGAAGATTCTTAGATTTCTACCATGAAGTCTAACTTGTCAACTCCTCCCATATAATAATTATATGCCCTGACTACTTCAGGACGAGGAAT
>JANEYF010001320.1:0-23282 GCA_029963845.1 Rhamnusium bicolor
CGTACCTATTTATTATTATTATTAGTATTATTAGTATTATTATTATTCATTATTAATTTGCAGATTGGACCATATTTAATATTATAATCAAACACTGATTTAACGTTTAACAGTTGCAAACTAATGATAATTTGTGCTTACGTCTGCCATTTTGAACTTTTCATAAAATCTGTTAATGGAAACAAAAAAATTATAAAAGATAATCTAGAATCTTATTTTAGGCTGCCCTATACCTATCATAGATTAAAGAAACACTGAACATTTTTGAGGACGTTTTTATTTAAAATAATTTAATGGCCATTTTCCTCATCGTTTTTAACATAATATAGAAACAGTTCAAGTATACATCGACGCGTATATTAGGGATACTTTTATTATTAAATTCACAACAACATTTTTTAAGTTAGAAATCTTCACCAATCATTTCCTTCTAAGAGGGTGGGAAATGCTAAAGTAGAATGTTGTCTTCTGTTTAAATTTAAGTGCGTTTCCGTAAAGGTAAGATACATCATTTACAGTTCAAATATAAAGGAATTTGCACTGATTCGATTTATATCACACGATTTTTCCCAGTCGCTTTCAGTTTCACGCCGCTGCATTTATTCAGAGCCTTATAATGTTTGGAAATGGAATGAGATCTTTTGAACAATGGCTGTTGCCGAGACACGCCTCATGTCCCTCTTTGCTGTGACAACTTTTATATTCGAGCTTTTTCCTTTTAGCAAAAGCTGATAACCACACACTAATGTTTAAAGTTGTATACATCTGCGATGTGACAGAAAGCAGATTTAATAAAAGACCATAATTCTTCGCATTTCAATGAGTAAACCTTTATAAGAAACAAAATTAAACTTTTTAAAAGTTTTCTTGAGGTACACTGGTTTTACATCTCAAGTAGACTTATGCAGGAACATGAAATAAACGTGAATATATTTCGTAGCAACTTGCCGAATATTAAATAAGCGATTTTAGTACTAATCGACCTTATATTTTAATGTTACAAAAAACTGCTCGATGAGATGTTTATTTTAAGAATGTACATTTTGATTAATGCACAACCCACAGGTATCTAATAAAGTAAGAAGTAGATATTTATATAGGTAGGCGTGTTATTATTTATTAAAGTTTTATTGATTGATTTCCTTGTCATGGAGCTATTGCTAAGTTGTTGGTGTAAATTTGGTTCATTCGATACACCAAAAGAAAACCACGATACTTATAATTTTGATGTGTGAATCATGTCGTAGAAATTCAGTACACGAGAATTGTTTATATACCCCTGAAAATGTTTGATGTTGTCCAGTTTTAATCTGGCTTCTCTATGTTTTGGATTTGCAATGTGCGAAAGAAGGTAAAAATAAACAACATTTTGGACTATTTCGAAATAGCCCTTAGTATTTTTAAAATAATATTTTGGACACTGTTAATTCGAATATGAATATTTATAAAATTGCTAAAACTAACTAAATGTTAAACAAGCAAAATACAGATATTATGACAGCATATTAAAAATGAGATCTTAATGTGACTGTTAATTTTATCTGAATATCAAAAAGGAGTTTCTTATTTTTACCTATATATTTGCTTTTCTGTTTGTCCTCACATAACTTAAGAACGGCTTAACAAATTGAGTCCAAACCTTTTGTATATTGTTTAACTTCTTTCAAACAAAATTATGGACTATTAAAATCATTAATTATCTCTCCCCCTTTGTTGCGGGGGGAATATGCTCAAAAAGTACATAAAGCTATGCGAGAGTTTCTTCATTTTAGTTAGTAGATCTAAATATAAATTAGGGAAGTGGTACCCGTGTGAGTCCATAATACTACGATTACTGGTTTAAATAACAGGTCTTTTATCTCACAAACTCTTTATTAATGCTACCGGTTTCGTGATATTTATACTAAAGTATTACCACATCTTCAGGCAACAAGACTAAAAATTGTTAGAAAACATTAGAAGAAAATAAATTGAAGAAAAAAATTGACGAATATAAGGTTAAAATTGTAAATATAAAACTTACGTTAAAATACAAATATACAAAGATTTGTCCACATTTAAAAGCAATATACAGCCAAACAACAAAATACATCACTTTGAAAAATTAATTTTAGACTGTAAAGTTAAAAAGTTAAAACAAATTAAACTGTCTACAATATATTATCATCTGTTCATCTTTTGAGGTACTACACTTGGCTAATAGAGGCGGATTACTTAATAACTTGGAGTCTTTAGATATTCTTCGATATATCAAGTCAAACACAGTTACATCACTCAATTCACAGGTAACATCTGATTCCACTTCTACTTTTTCAGTTTTGTTTTGATGTTTGCTCTGTAACTCCACATAGTTTTTAGTTTTGTCTTGTGCCATCGATAATTGTTTTTACAATAAAACTAGCTCACCGAGACCGCGGTGGCCAACGCCTGGAATCCGGAACTTATTTTTGCAAAAAGAAAAGTTTTTGGGGTTTGAGTGTTGGTTGTTGCGGTTTTGTTGAGCTGTTTTTTTGAATTTTGGATGTACTTTCAATTAATTCTTATTAAATATAGTACTAAGAAACCTCACATGGTGACATATAACTGAAAGACCACTTTATATGTATTTTAAGATAGAGGTCCCCACATTCACCTGTCACTAGTCTATGAACAGATGATAATATATTGTAGACAGTTTAATTTGTTTTAACTTTTTTAACTTTACAGTCTAAAATTAATTTTTTCAAAGTGATGTATTTTGTTGTTTGGCTGTGTATTGCTTTTAAATGTGGACAAATCTTTGTATATTTGTATTTTAACGTAAGTTTTATATTTACAATTTTAACCTTACATTCGTCAATTTTTTCTTCAATTTATTTTCTTCTAATGTTTTCTAACAATTTTTAGTCTTGTTGCCTGAAGATGTGGTAATACTTTAGTATAAATATCACGAAACCGGTAGCATTAATAAAGAGTTTGTGAGATAAAGGACCTGTTATTTAAACCAGTAATCGTAGATCTAAATATAAGCTTTCCCTTTTTTTTACACATGGATTACAGAGATAGAGAAACTTTTGATATCCCATATGGACAAAAAGGTATGAGAAACTCGCGATCGTTTACCCTCGGCTAGGATCATGATCATCTGCATGATTGATGAAATTGTTTATCTTTCCCATTTCATACGAAGACAAGTGTACATATTTACTCACAATGTTTTTTTCACTGATTCAACCTTTGGTGGTATATGAATCCATAACCAGTGGCCTCCAGGATTAAAGCGAGTTGAGCAACTATGTCAACTATGTTTTTCTTTGGGAGACGAGAATGGAACTTCTTGGGCAGGAAAAATCAGGGGATCTGATGGATTACAGTCCTCGCTCAAGTCTTAAGAGAATTAAAGAGACTGTGGCAGACTCCATCCTTGAGATGCTGTCAGATCACGTGGCTCCCAAATACTCCTTGCATAATCCTTTCGAGGTGATCATACTAGATAGAGAGCTATGGAACGGAGGTACGGTCTTTCTTAACAGAGGACTGACCTGGTACACAGATAGGTTCAGGACTAAAAGAAGAAAAGAGTCTGGAACACATAATGAAAGTCCAAGGACAAACCTTTGCTATGCACTTGAGAATCACAGTCCAGTATTCCAGGCCGAAATATACGCAATCCTACAGTGAATTCGGGAAAACTTAAGGAGAGCTTACACAAACAAGTAGATCCATATTGTCTCAGATATTCATTCGGCACTGAAGGCACTAAAATGCTGTAAAGTGATGTACTAGTATGCGTAGTAAGCACAGCAGAAATCAAGGCAGAATGGATTACAGTAAAACTGATTTGGATGCCAAAACATATTGGCGTATTACGAAACGAAAAAGCTGACGAACTCGTCAAGCAAGAATCAGCTACAGCATTCCTTGGTCCGGAACCAGTACTTGCAGTACCAAAATGCACTGCAAAGAGGTGCGTATCAGACTGGGTCGAAAGAGAACACAATAGATACTGACGAAATGTACAATGACAAAGACATGACAAAGAATTCATAACCGAAATGTGCAGGAAAAGAACTCAGCAACTGCTTACACTAAGCAGGAACCAGCTGAGAATTGTAATAGGGTTACTTACATGTCATACACCTACAAAAAAATGGGGCTGTTTTAAGGCGATCTGGGCTACAGTTTATGGGCAGGCGTCGGAAACAGCGAAACACATACTCTATCAATGGGAAACGCTAGACTGTAAAAGGCAAAACATTTTTGGGGAAATGAGAACGGACCCGAGAATACTTACACACAGATCAGTTATAGAACTGTATCACCTAATCAGCAACACAGGATTCACCAAAAGGGTATAGATAACTAGGAAAGGGCACAATAGGCCGCTTCAGCTGCAATGTCACTGTTACTGTATCAAGCAGGCGGACCTGGAAAAAAAATTTGAAAACCGATTTTATTTCAATTTATAATTTCTCGTATAGGATATCGAAGGATTTCGTCCAGATGCACAATAGATCTGAGCCGAAATCAAGATGAACCCAAATTATAGTTCAAGATTTTACTTGTCTCTTACGTCTTTTCTCAAAATATTTTTTGTGTATTTATGAAATATTTATTTATACCAAAGAAATCATATTATTTTAAAGAAATACCAGCAAATAGGGAAATTAGAAAGAACTTGAGCTAAAATTTAAGCTGAGCTGGATTTTTTACCCATTTTCTCTGTCTACTCAAATCTATTTTGAAAGACACATTGAAAATCAAGATTCAGCATATAAAATAATAAGCCACTAAAAGAGTTGATATACAAATTAATTTAAAAGCAATTTAGTCGCCTTCAAAGACTAAAACAAAGAACATATAGTTAAATAAATCAATTCTTAAAATTATGTTCATCTGAATTTTTACTCCTTTACAAATAATGTTTGTATAGAAAAATTATTTAGTAACTAATTATAGAATTTTATCAATTATGCTATACAGGGTGTTTCACCAGGAACTGCATTGATCGATATAGGGGAAAAGTACACACCAGAAACTTTTGAAAATTACTAATGGCAGTGTGTTCAATACAACTAAAATAATTACAAGCATCTGGCACCTCCGGTTATACCGAAAGTCGATACCAACTTGCTTATTTTAAATCGAATACCTATCCTATATATTTTAGGATTTTCGAAAAGAGCACAAAATTCTGAGTCAAAAACATTAGGATACCCTATGCCTAAACCCAGCCGTTTCAGAGATAGTTGACATTTAAAAAAAATTTTGACAGGTGTAATGGTTTACAATAACCTCTATCGAGTAGCAAATGTACTACAAGTTCTTGATACTTCATCACATTCTGCATAAATAATAAACAAATTCAAACTGTCTTCGTGGGTGTAACTTAACGCGGTGGCATTTTTTGACATAGGAGATTGACTGACATTACTGATGGCTTCTAATCATGGCTAATTTGATAAAATTGTTACTAAAAATTCTTGAATTTCTAAGAGAATCGCAAATATTTCAAAAAATTGTAACTTAAACCCACACAATGCTTATATTAGAAAAAAAGGAATTTAATTATACATAACTTGTTTTAAAAAAATACAGGGTGTTCCATTTGACTTAAGCAAGTTTTCGCGGTTTGAAGTTTACAAAATGTAACTTCAAAAATGAAACACTTGGTATACTATTATTGAATTTCTTTAATCTGTAGAGCGTATCTCACCTTATAATCTTTCTGCATGCCAAAAAGCAAATGAGTATCTTTTACACGAAGAAAGCTATAAAGGTTATTGTAAATCATTACACCTGTCAAAAAATTTTTTAAATGTCAAATATCTCTGAAACTGCTGGGTTTAGGCATAGGGTATCCTACATGTTTTTAACTCAGATCATATGCTCTTTTCGAAAACTCTAAAATATATAGGGTATTCCATTTAAAATAAGCAAGTTGGTATCGACCTCCGGTATAACCGGAAGTGCCAGATGCTTGTAATTATTTTAGTTGGATTGACCACACTGCCATTAGTACTTCCCTAAATTTTTAAAATTTTCTGGTGCATACTTTTTCCTATATCGATCGATGAAGTTCCTGGTGAGACACCCTCTTTAACACGTAACAATATTTGCGTTATTTCTATATTTATTTTCAACCCCAATCCTCAAAACTTTTCTTTTTTATAATAAGAGTTGTTTCTTGAAATTAACAATTCAGGGTTAATAAAATTATACCAAGTTAAAGAATAACAAACGATAAACGAGTTAGGAAACGGCTTGCTCGATAGGGGAAGCCAGTAGCATCTCCTGTGGCCCAGTATAGCACAAACTATATACTCTGACTACAAGTGAAACAAAAATAGCAGATTGTTCACGTCCAAAAGTCAGAACCCAAGATATTCTTATCTGAATCCAAGAATAATTTGCAATTCTCCCATGTAACATCAATATATCCATGGAAAACGAAAGCCACCATCCCTGAATTGAATGCGCGCCATTCTCAGGGGTGCGATCGTGGTCGAGGCTGGCTTGATAGGCCACATAACAAAGTACCAACTAGGATGTGCGATACAAAAGCTTCTTCACGGGAAGCGATTACCATCTAGAAAGCTGCGGCCAGGAAGGACCCTTTCCGTCGTCGTTATGCCGATCTGTCTTGCCTCATAGAGTTCTTTATACTCATAGTGCAAAACATCAGTGGCGCTTCGCTGATTTCTTTTTATTTTATTAAAAAAAAAATAATAATTTCTGTTATTTTTTAAATTACCCAACCGAAACAAGCTACCAAGGATAAAATTTGTAATATTTTGTGCGCACAATGTAGCAAGTAATGTATGAAAATTGTAATTATCTTTTATTTAATTTTAAAATCATCCTTTTGAAGGGTCTACAATCCCTTAAAATGATTGTACATTTTAGGACATTAGTTTTAAGTAAACTGAATTATGTTTTGTTAAACTAGCATCTTTTGGAGTTTGACACACTACTTGTATATCACCCTGTGGATATATGGTGTTTCCGAAGGGTCTGGGCAAAAACTAAGTGGACAGTCTACGGACCAAGATATGTCGAATAAATCTAAGTTCCTAGTTATTTATTTATTTTATTTATACACTGTTCTACAGGTATAAACCCAACTACAGAACAGGAGGGTAAGAAAACTAGTGAAAAGAAAGAATATACATTATTAAGTATTTGTGAAAGCAGAAAGAAACAGCAAAGTAAAATGTTGAATTAAAGCACATTAGCGACAAAAAAGAATAAAAAAAATGTATAAACAGAAAAACAAGTCGCTTATTTCAAATAAATAGATCGAATATCATTAAGGCGCACAGTGGACGGAAACGCCGAAAAGCTGGCCAAAATATAAAGGCATTGAGCTATTTTACTGAAATTGTGCATACAGGGGTTTTTTGTGTCGCTGATCAAGAATCCGAAGTTGAATTTTGAAAAAAAACAAAATGGCGGCCATGAAATCCCCCAAAACGTACCAAAAATCGCCAATTATCGCTGCATTTTTACAAAACTTTGTATACAGTTTTTTTGGGTCGCTGATGAAGAATCCCATACAGAATTTCAAAAAAAATTACGGTCAAAAATATATACATAGTTCAAAAATTATTATTGAATTGAAGCGAATTCATGTGTTTTATTTGTTTCGGGAAAATTAGGATCTGGGGAATGGAATAAAAATGTGTAATGACTTTGAAAATTAATTTTATTCAATTACTATCTGAATTACATTCATCGTCGCATTCAAAAGGAGCCCACTTTATGGTGCACAAATGTGCATGCATCCGTGCATTCGCGCACAATTTGGTCAATATATCGCAAAGATGCAAAAAGATGCAGCTAATTTTTTATTCACTTTCGAAAAAATGTTCATTGAACACATTCCAATAAGTTTCAAGACCAACCATCACCAACCGCGTAACTTATGCCTTTTTTGTGGAGTTTATGAATCGTTGCATGTACAAAAATGCACTCCACTTCGATAATTATTTACTAATTACCATATACTGAGATATTTTAATGATACTTTCTGATGCAGAATCCATTTTTATGACACAGAAAACTGCACTTTGAGAATTTTTACGCTGTAGACAAAATTTATCGATTCTTGAGCGTTGCGAGCTGCCGAAGTAACGCGCTGCACGGTCGCACAATAAGTAATTTCCTCGCTCAGGTAGTGAACCCGGACCGGTATTAATGGTCGTTTCTAATGCTAGGGGTACCACTACAATGATTTAAAACGTTTCCATTTCAAAAAAGAAATCTTCATTTTTTTAATTTTGGCCAGCTTTTTGGCGTTTCCGTGAGGCGGCAAAAAAATATATCCAATTTATTACCAAGCAAATTGTTATTATTGCACATTGTATATATGGGTGAATGGTGAAGTATATTTGTACGCGCGTTGGAGAGAAAAAAAGTTTTGTTTTCATGTGAGGATGTTCTAGGAATGTAAAAATTTAATTGTTCAGTAATGTTTTGATAGTTTATTTTATGATTTATTATTTTATACAGAAATACCTGTGACTGATTCTCACGTCTGTGCTTAAGACTGGACATTGAATGTCTATCAAACAATTCTTGATGTGGAAAATCGAAAGATGGGTACACTCCGTCAGATTTGAGGCAAAGTAATTTGAGTAATCTACGCTGAACGGATTCCAGATGTTCAGTATGTACATTATAGTGTGGAAACTATACAATCGCAGCGTATTCAAGTTTGGATCTAACGAAACAATTATAAAGTATTTACGGTAGTCGTATCCGCAAAGTCACGAATACAACAGACAATAAATCCATAAGTTTTTTATGCCTCAGATACAATAGTTTCAATATGATTTACAAACAAGAGTATACTATCAAAAGTTACACCAAGATCACGAAAGTTATTCTAAAATCACATTATTCAGTTTATATTCAAAAGCCAAAATAAAAGATTTTAACGTGTAAGACATTACATTGCATTTTAGAGGATTTAGGGGTAAGTTGTTTAACTAACATCAGTTAAACTGAAATTTTATCTAAGTTGTATTGCATTAGTTCACAGTCGCTCATGCTTCGAATTACAACAAAAATTTTTAAGTCATCCGCATAAAGAAGACAATTGACATCCAACTGATCAACTATGTCATTGATGAATATGCTAAATAACAGTGGCCCAAGTGCAGATCCCTGTGGAACTCCTGATGTTGCAAGGTACTCGACAGACCTGAACCCATAGAAAACTACAGATTGCCTTCTATTAGATAAATAAGATGCAAAAAGCATTAGTAGTGTGTCAGAAAGACCAAACATTTTAAGCTCATTAAGTAGTATCCCATGATCGAGTCTGTCGAATGCGTGTAGATAACGTCAGTTTGAGCCTGCTTATCTATTGTTTCAGCAATGAATTACGTGATACACACTAGGTTGCTTGTGGTGAATCGACCTTTCATAAAACTATGTTGGTAAGGTGAGAGTCTGGTACTAATGTTGCGGTAAATATTACTGTGCAGTAAAAAATTCAAGAGCTTGGCAAAAATTACCAGTATGCAGATTGGACGAAAATTTGTGATAACGAGTCTGTCACCTTTTTTATATACGGGACAAATTTTGGAATATTTCTAGATTTCAGGAAAGTTACAAGTTTTCAGACACAGATTAAACAAGATTTTAAGTGGTGAAGCAAGAATGCAGGCACAGTCCCTTAGGATAAAAAAGCGCAGGCACTGCATCCGGACAAGTTGTCATTTTAGGTTTAATTTGTTTCAATGCGACATAATCTTCATTTTCGTCAAATTCACGAGTATGGACAAACAACTGTGAACTAGACGTAGACTCTCCATTGCTCAAGGATGCATCAGATATAGGAGAAAAAGATTTACTAAAAAAATCGGCATAAGAGTTTAAAAATCTATTAAAAAAAAATATATTTATTTATATCAAAAGAAAGTAAAATAACACAGATATACAAAAGAAAAGATCAATGAAATATAAATAAAGACAAAACTCACAAGAGCAAAGCCCGCGCGTGTGATTTTATACATATTTGTTAATCTAAGAAAAAAGTAATAATGACCGATTGCATTGAAAAGTGATGTTTTTTGGTTCGAATGTCTGAACGAAAAGTCCACCTTTTTATAACAAATATTATTTCTTGTTGCTAGACGAATACTTTTCGGACGGTAAACAATTATGAACAAAATAATGGATACAATAAGCAAAGTAACAAACTGTCATGATATTCTTATTAGATTGTGTCAAAGTGACGTTAAGTTAATTACGATCAGATTTTTCAATTAAAATAAATGTAAGACATAACGATTTATTTTCTTACAATCGAAAAAAACTGTGAACGAAAATGTTTTTCGTACTCATACGGCAATTTTCCGTAGTCGTATGAGAAACTTCATTTGTCGTCCTTGTGTCATAAATAACTATTATCCAACATCTTCATGTAAAAGGACGTTTATTTTGACGTTTTTAAATAATCAAAGTTAACTTTTGTTCACCAGTTAGTGAAAATTCATTTTCACTCACTAGTGGGTTCAAAATTTTCTAGTGGTTTGACCCACAATATTACTGTCAAAAATTTTAGACCAAATTCAATAGAATTTCTTAAGGAAAAACAGTACATTATTCCTTATTATTATAGAGAGAACATAAATTAGCAATTCCAACATCCTGAAAATTAATTACACCTTATTGTTTAAATATAAAATCAGCTGCCTCAGTAGAATCAGACACTCTTAAATTTAAATAATTATTCTCATATTGTTCTTCCATCATAAAGACTCATGAGCCCCTGATTTTTTTTCTCAACATCTATTTTGTTGGACACTGAATCTTGGATATAACCATAACCTTCAGCCACTGAGGATCGTCGAAAACAATAGCCAGTGTCAGTGATGGCTGGTAAAACTTGGGTTAGGTTATATCTTTGTACTGCAGCATGGGACCTAAGCGATACTTTAAGGCATAACTGTCGATACTAAATAAAGAAGTGTTGCAGAAAAACAATAGCGATACTTCCTTACAATAGATATAAGAGAGTGAAAAACGAAAATCCCTAAGCCTCTATATAACGCCTATCGTTCTTTCGGAACTTCTCAGGGGGCACTTAGATGCGAACATGTTATTTAAAAAAAATGTTCTAATTACATAAATCAAAATATGAACATTTGTTATTTTAAATTGATATATTGATTGATTTTTTAAAGTAATGTAAAAGAATGGGCTGTAACGAAGTGATTTTATTTTATAGAATTAAGTTAGGTAACTGGGTGCTATTTGTCTGTTTCGAAAAATATTTTAACCATTGTAGTACTGCGCTTTTAATAAGTGGTATTGTCAGCTGATCATTAATAACAGTTTAATTGTTAATTATAGATAGGTAGTATTGATATGTTTTTATGAACATTCCACATAGGCCGAGTGGCCGGCAGTACGTGAATCGCGAAACGCGAAGCGCGTATTGTGCCCCCGGCACCCTTGTGCCCGCGCTACCGTGAAGGAGCCCGAGACTGGAAACAATCAAGTTAGTTCCCGTCTGACCGCCAACCGAAGCACCACGCCGACTTGGATAGTAAGTAAACTCGTGAGTATAAAGACATTTTAAACTTAATGCGGAATTATTCTAAGTCAGTAAACTGGTGACGTAGTTGTAATATACCGCGCATGACTACCGCGTCTCATTCTACTTCTGCTTTTGGCAGTGTTTAGTAGCATGAGGATTTTGCAGACAAGTTAGTCCCCGTCTGACCGCCAACCGAAGCACCAAGTCGGAAAAGGTGACGTAGTTGCAATATTCCACGCATGACTACCGCGCTCATCCTACTTCTGCCTTTGGCAGAGTTTAGTAGCTTGAGGATTTTTCGAACAAGTCAGTTGCCGTTTAGCTGCTGACTGAAGAACCACGCCGACCAGCATAGTAAGTAATCTTGTTGTGAGTATCCAGGTATAGGTTTGTTTCAAATTGAATTCGGGTGACGTATTGCTATATTCCGCGCATGACTACTGCGTCTCATCTTACTTCTGCTTTTTGGCAGAGTTTAGTAGCTTGAGGATTTTTCAGAGCATCCGAGAACAGTCCGTTGCTGCCGCCCATACCGACCAGACGTGCCGACCCCAACCGCTCCAGAGAGGAAGCAGCCCAGGAAACGGAAGTAGGTAGCAAGGTTTGATAAAGGTTTGGTAAATAATCAGTATTACTTGGCTGGTGAGTACTTTCCGGACTGTATTTAGAGTTTGTGAACCGCGAGCGCTAAAACGTATCTGCCTCATATCCTTCCTTAGAACGGTAGAGCGGCCGAAGGTTGGAACTAGAACCGCGTTACACCGCGTGTTCTCCAGGCCACCTGAGCACGTAAAAATTCCGCAGGGTGACTTGGAGATACTAGCATTTGCCACCGCGGGTCCTCTAGGCCACCTGAGCACGTAAAAATTCTGCAGGGTGACTTAGAGGTACTTTCGTAACCGCGTGCCTGCCAGGCCACCTAAGCACGTACAAATTCTGCAGGGTGATTTGGAGGTACTGTCATTTGTCACCGCGTGTCCTCTAAGCCACCTGAGCACGTAAAAATTCTGCAGGGTGACTTAGAGGTATTTTCGTAACCGCGTACCTACCAGGCCACCTGAGCACGTAAAAATTCTGCAGGGTGACTTGGAGGTATCGTCCGTAACCGCGGGTCCGCCGGGCTACCTGAGCACATAAAAATTCTGCAGGGTAGCTTGGAGTTTGACCTTACCGTCGTCATCTTCAATTTGCCACTGTTAGGCTTGTCACTCCTTTCCTCCCCCTCAAACCAGAACCGCGTTATACCGCGTGCCCTCCAGGTCACCTGAGCACGTACAAATTCTGCAGGGTGATTTGGAGGTACTGTCAGTTGTCACCGCGTGTCCTATAGGCCACCTGAGCACGTAAAAATTCTGCAGGGTGACTTAGAGGTATTTTCGTAACCACGTACCTACCAGGCCACCTGAGTACGTAAAAATTCTGCAGGGTGACTTGGAGGTATCGTCCGTAACCGCGGGTCCCCCGGGCTACCTGAGCACGTAAAAATTCTGCAGGGTAGCGTGGAGTTTGACCTTGCCGTAGTCGTCTTAAATTTGCCACTGTTAGGCTTGTCACTCCTCTCCCCCCAACCGTAACCGCGTTATACCGCGTGCCCTCCAGGCCGCCTGAGCACGTCATATTCGGCAGGGCGCCTTGGAAGTACTAGCTTTGGCATATTATAAGTCCGGAACCATCCATCAGCCAAGCGATAGTAAATAACCGCTATAGATAGGCATAGTTTGCTTGTATTGGCGCTTGCTTCCCCTCCTGGTATCCGTCCGCCGTCTGCTCATGACCGTTTAAATTATTACTGTTTACCTTTTCACCGCTTCATTTCACCGTATTACCGCATCGCACCGCTTGACCGCCCGCTTACTGCCCCGCTCGCCCGTAGTTAAGACCGTTGTAGTATAAGTTGTAGTTACTAAGGTGTATATAAAGTGTAAATAATAATTAGTGTGTAGAATAAATGTAAATATATTGAATGAGAGTCTGTTCATTAACTGTAGTGTGTAAGTTACCTTTTTCCCGACCCCTGGCTTAGCCGTTTCTTCACTGTAGTTGCCCGGCCTCTATCGTCCCGCCGATAGAGTAAAGTGGTGTTTCTGCACTCTAAACAGAAACTGGCGCCCGAGATATCCGTACCGTGAGCACCGCCGTAGTGTTGGGCGTCAAAGTGACACTTCCGCTCTTGTGTAGTGCAGCGAAGTACGTCACAGGGCTTATACAGATTAGGTTAGATGTCATGAACGTCATTGTGGTTACCAAAATTACAATCAATCTATCAATTTAAAATGTCAAATAAATATGACAAATATTCATATTTTGAATTACGTAACTAAAATATTATTTTCAAATAACATGTTCGTGTTTAACAACCTCCTGAGGAGTTCCAAAACAATGAAAGACGTTATTTAGGAATCATATTTTAAATACAAAAATTATTCTTTTTGATTAGTCAGTAATTTTATTAATGTCAATATTTTTCTGCTTCTAATACTTATGTTTTTTATTTATTTATTTGACAAAATACACTCAACAAGCAAAGCCCAATTACAGGTATATACAATACATACACAAATTTAAACATAGTATTAACAGTACTTAAATCAATACATTATTTAACATGGATTTTAAACTTCTTAAGCTAATGTCAAATATATCACAATTGTGTTGTATCTCATTGTAAATACTACATATTCTATGGAGTGGGGAATTTATTTGGTAATTTGTACTAGCAAGTTCTAACTAATAAGTTCTGGATGCTCTGGTAGGATACATAGGTACATTTAAAGATATTAAGGACAGAAAGTTAAGATCATAAACAGTTTATGTAGATAAATAATATATCCGTTTTTTCGTCGAGTGTCCAGTGCTTTAAGATTATATATTTCCCTTAACATATTTTTTCTACAGTAAAGTCATACAAACCAGTTTCTTTATAATTGATGAATCTTAAAACTTTATTCTGTACCCTTTCTATACTATCCACATGTATTTGATAAAACGGATTCCAGACAATGGAGCAATATTTTAACACAGATCTAACATACGATATATATAATTGTCTAATAGCACTTGTACTGGTAAACATTTTGGTATTACGTATTATAAAGCCATACATTTTAACACTCCTATTCATCATGGAATAAATGTGACTATTAAATGTAAAGCGGGTATCAAAAGTTATACCTAGGTCATTCATAGTTTCAACTCTGGCCAAATTTGCGTCATTTATTGTGTAATGATATACAATCGAATTTTCTTTCTAGTATAGGACATAATAAAACATTTATTAACATTAAAATACAATTTATTTTGAAGTGTCCATTGATATATTTTATCCAAGTCATTTTGGAGCATGATGCAATCCATATTACTTTCAACTTTTACGTTGATTTTTAAGTCATCAGCAAATAATAAATATTTGGAAGATTCAATTATTTCTGTTAAACTGTTTGTATATATGAGAAATAGCAGTGGCCCAAGGTTGGAACACTGAAGAACCTCGGACAAGGCGATAAAATGATTTGACGCATATCCATTGACAGACACATACTGTTTTCTATTTTGTAAATATGAAGTAAGGAGTTCTATCAGGTTTTCGTAAAATCCGAATTCATTTTTAAATTTACAGAGAAGAAAATTATGTGATACCATATCAAACGCTTTTTGAAAGTCGGTATAGATTACGTCTACCTGACTACCATCATGTATTACTTGTGATATATATTGAGTAATATTAATTAGGTTACTAGTAGTTGACCTATGTCTTATAAAACCGTGTTGGTGTATGGATATTCAATTGCAAACTGAATTGTAAATAACATTATATACCTATCTATAATAGATTCATATAGCTTCGCTGGCACTGACAGTATAGCAATAGGCCTAAAATTTTTAATGTTAGCTTTATCGCCTTTCTTATGTACTGGACAAATACTAAGTTCTTTCCAGATTTCTGGAAATACATTAGTTTTTAAACTTAGGTTATATAAGAAATGAAGAGGGTATACAAGAAAGTCAATTCAGCCTTTAACGATGTACGAAGTTACATATCAGGACCAATAGCTTTATTTGCCTTTAATCTTTTTACAGCATCACGCACCTCATCTTGTGTAATAGATTGTATAACTATTTGATCTACATGCGGGTTAAGTTTTATATGCGAGTCATTTTCTTCAACATTATATACACTATTAAAGTGACTGGCAAATGCATTTGCAATTGCCTCTCCCCCTTTACAATCCAGATTATCCAAATACATTACATACGGAATAGAAACTGACCCCTTTTTATTATTTATGAATTGCCAAAATGACTTTGAATCATTACCAATGTCTTGTTGTATTCTATTTATATAATTTTTGTATACTTGATCAATGTCATTTTTCAGTTTAGCTCTTAGATTACAATATTCATTTTTTAGATCACTTGAATTAGAAAAGTTGTGCTTTTTACGAATTTTATCTTTTTCTTTTGAGATCATTTATAATTTGTTTCTTAAACCAAACTGGATATTTCTTGCATTTTTTTGTTTTTGATATACAGATATCAAAAATATTGTGTATAATAGTATAGAAATATTCAACAGCGTTATTGACATTTGACTTTTCAATATCAGACCAGTCTGTATTCATAAATAGTTCATATAAGAAATTAAAGTTTTATTTTTTATAGTTATGGGTAGACACTAATGGACAATATAATTGGGTTAGTTTATTTGTTTTTAAGTAAATTTCTATATACAAAGTTGGATGATATACATCCTCATCTACTATACAAAATGGGCTGCGTTAGAACTGTGCATTGTAGATTTCATAACACCAGATCTAATATTCGGTTTAAATAATTTGTTATTCTGTTATATTGCTCACAATCCAAAAAAAATATGAAAATTTACAAGCTCTGTAACATACAGATCATTCAATTCATTATTTATATAATATTGATTCAGTCTGGAAATATTGAAGTCACCCAGTGTTATAAAGTTATTTTCATTGAGAAATAGCAAGTTTTCCAGATAATTAAATAATTACTTACTGAATCAATGTTACAGGCAGGACTTATATACACTAAGATAACATATAATGAATTGGACTCGGAGGTATTTACTTTTACACAAACTGTATCAATAAATTGATCATTAAAGTTTAGATGTTTTTTTTTGCACTATAAATATTTTTCACTGCTAAGACTACTCCACCACCTTTAGTTTTTCCACTTGTTTCATAACACCTATTTTTTCTAAACACCAAGAAGTCATTTGGAAATACTTCATTATCATGTACACCATATTTCAGCCAACTCTCTGTTATTGCTATAATGTCGTACTTCTCTGAAGTAGCTCTAATGTTGTTTAACACTATAGCAGTCTCTGTATTAAGGCCCCTTATATTTTGATAAATTATTGATAAGTTCCCTAGAGACGACTCATACTAGTATTTAATCAAATGTAAGTCTTGCTCCTAGATAAAGTAGTTGTTTTAATAATTTCTATGATAAAATGGTTTTTGAAGTGTCGCGTTTGATTTATTATCTACTTAAAATTTTGATACTAACGCATTCTGATAAGAATGACAGTATAAAATGTAAGAAACTATAGGTATTAATTATTGTCATCATATTAGGTTTAAAAAGACGCTTATGTAGTACCTAATAATTATTCCTTTTTTTTTTTCATTTTGCAAATACTTCCTTACATTAGGTATAAGAAAGTAAAATATAAACAAAAAAAATTACGTGCAAGACGAAAAAAATTAAAAAATTTTCAAATTATTTGCCTGAGTGGAATTTAGTATCTAGACTTATTTTAACATGTCAAACGACTTCCTCTAATTACGATTTGCTCCAATGTTAAAAATAAAAATAGTTCTCTCTTGAACTAATTTTACATTTCAAGTTTTTGACCACTCGGTACATGTTTTTGGACTTCCAGCACAATAGTTTACTTTTAAAGATAACAAAAATTTCTTATGAAAAATGATTTATTTTCGATGATGATCGAAAATAAAAGTTTTCTTCTTGTTGCGTCCATCTGTGGGCATACTGTATTTGCTTTACGACTGTATTAGTTAAAAAATTATCGTTTTCCTGTAAATCTTTTTTGTGTGAGTGGTTTTTAACTTTAAACAGCAATACGTCAAGCATCACCCTGTAAAATCTATACAAAACTTCTTTTACCGCAGCTTGTGGTAAATTTCTGAGAAAGAATAAAAAGATATAGGCACTCGACGAATTTCTATTTTCTTTTGGAGCCCATCATAAAGAACCGAATTGAGTGAGTTCCTTTTCATGGGTGGGCATAATTCAAGAAATAACCGTAACCTCGAGCTACCCACGAGCTCTCTCTAATTCCTTTTTGTAATTCAATTTGCCTTTTGGTGATTTTCACTTTAAATAAACGTTCGTGTTTCTCACATCTATGCAAAATGGATTTAAGCGACCCATTGAATCTGTAATACTGGAGGAAAATTAACGCTATATAAGAAATAAGAAAAGTTGGTCGAGTTTTATCTGCTGGAAGTTGAAAGGAATTCGGATTTAATGCCACTTTATTGGATTTCAATTGATTTTTATCACCATTTTAAATTTATCACTGAATTTAAAAGGTAAATATATGGGATAAAACAAACTTAATTTACTTTTTAAATCAGTCTCCTTTTATCTTCTGCCATTGTAAATAATTAGAATATTAAACTATTTCATATTTTTATTTTAAAATTTAAAACCTACATACGTTATTTACAAATACACAGAATGTGCACACAACACTAGAAGTTTGATATAGAGGAAAGTATTTATTGGGTGTAACATTTCTATTGTTTACACACATAAAGTACAATGATACATATACAGGGTGTTTTTAAATGTCCGAAATATAATAACAAACGTTAAAAAAACGTAAGCGTATGTAAATGAAAACGTAAGGCTTATGTAGATCGATGTGTTTATTATTTAAACGTATACTGTCATTGTCAATAGCAGATAATTACAACAAAACATTCGTTAATGTAGGAAAAAATCTGGCTGAAAATATTATAGGAACTGCAATTATAAAGAAAAAATATAGTTTAAAAATACTAAAAAACATTTTTTTATTTCAGCCATGGGATTTGAACTCACGCCCGAGGAGTCCGTCGTTTCGCGTCGACTAAGACTTGCCCGCTCGGCCAACAACCGAACTGAGAATCACGGAATATACTTACAATATTAAGCCTCTTGCTCTCGTGCAGAGGATACGTGAGGAAAGGACTGGCGATCCTGATCAGGATAATGATATAAACTTATCAAATTATTGTATTGTTACCGGTTCTTCGTAAGTGTACAAAGTTTCAATTAAATCTGTCCGTTTAAAGTGTGTCAAAATCGAGTCCAAAGAGTTGGTTACAAACAAACAAACAAACAAACAAACATACAAGTGAAGCTAATAAAAGCGTGTTAAAAAATAAAAAAGAATCCTCTTTTTGACGAATTCACCAAGTTACTTCAAAAAAATAATATTCGATACAGACAAAATGCCGCCATATCAATTTGAGAAAAATTTTACCTGCACTGGCATAAAAAAAATGGCAACTTGTGGTATATCGTTGAAAAGAAATTGTTGAGGGCTATTAGACTATCTAAGAAAATGTAAAGGTTATTTAAAATTCTAAACTTAGACTCACTTTCGGGAAAATAGAGATATTCATTTGTTTTCTTAGGCAAAATATGCATCTCTGTAAACTATATCTTCAACTGAAATTTCAAGCCTGATATTTTTTCAAGAATATGGATATGACATTCCATATAATTTATATGACCTTTTGGACAATTTTTTTTTAATCGCTTATTTAACGTCGGTCTATTTCCGGTGCCTAGGCCAATGACCTATGCTAGGAGATAAGATCATCGGTGCTTGTGGAAAACATGGAAATTTTGCGAATCCCTCACTTCGTCATGAGGTAGGGATATTTACGTGCCCACATCGTAAATACAAGAAACTCACATTATCCATTGTCCTTCGCACCACCCAGCTGATTTTTTTGCCAAGAAAAGGTTATTATTATTACCAATTTAAATTTTATTTAATTTTATATTTATCTTCTACCAAAGAACATTTAGTTTCAATAAGTTATCGTAAGAAAACTTGAAAGTCTTAGCCTTAAAATTCTATGAAGAGATCATCTCCTGTTTTCAGAATCCATTCAGCTTAAAACAATGCTCTTGTCATCGTCTCGCCACCGCCTAATAAATTCATATTCGAAGCAATTATGTTTTTAATAAAATCGACAAAAACACAGCAGATAACGAATTCATCAGAGTAGATATTGATCACCTTTCCCTCATTTTTCGTTGGAAAATACAATTACGTATTAGGAATTCCGATTGGCCCGGCACAACAAAAGCATAAATTCATTTAAATAAACAAAGGAAGTGGCTGCGTATGAAAATAAGTAATCCATTTTTCATCATCCTGGGTTTGAAGCTGTCACAGAAGCTTTGTTTTAGATTGATGAAACTGCAGTGGATGCTGTGCTATGGAGATTTTATTATTATTGGATCTGAATACCTAATTTCTGTCTGTAATCAGTGTTTGGGTTCGTCAGTATAGTAAAAATCTATCTCATGAGTTAAGCGATTATAAAATTTATAAAATATTAGATAGAAAAAATTAGTTAATTACTGAAATAGACGTCTTTCTTCAAAATTATGCAATGTGTGTATGTATGATTTTTGCACTGAGAAATATCTAACTGGTCATTCATATTTATATACGTGGTTCCTCATATATTCAGCACGGGCCTAATTTCTTCAAAAATAAAGGTTTTTAAAAAAGTCAACATAATAAAAATGTTTCTGAAAATTATTTCCCATCGAATAACATACTCTGATATACTATGCCTTTGTTGATTTTTAGCTTACTATGTTATCCATGTTTTTATTGGCAACCATGTTTTTTGTATCCTTTCTTCAAGAGCACATGGTTTGCTTGACGATAATATGACATTTTTATATGTTTTTGTAATAATTTTTCATAGGTGACTTTCGCTGACTTGACAATAATCCAATCGACCTCTGAGGTTACGTAATGCATTGAATAACCATTTCAGATATATGTCTTAAACGCTCATCCAAACTAGTAGATTTGTTTTATAAATTACGAACTTTTAAGCTTCCTCAAAAAGGAAGTCAAGAGAATTTAAGTCCTGCGAACGCGGTAGCAACTCCATGTATCCTCTTCTGTACAAAGAGAAAAAGTTATTTCCAGAATAGCCCACGAATATTTTTGTGCATCTTGGAGAAAATAGAATTATTTTGCGTAACAAAGTATGGGAAAAAGATTGTATTTAATATCATAAAGTTTGTTACTCTAAAATAAAGACCCGACGAGAGTAAACACTAATACATTGATATTGTGTTATCCAAATTTATTGTACCAAACATTATTACTACATTTCAATTCACTACTGACTGGATACGTTTGTCTATAATGATATCCAAAAACTTTAAATATTAATATGTAAGTAAGTACATTATTGTCTAAATTATTTAATTAAATTCAAAAATCTGTTTTCCACTGTTTTTCACAACTATGAAACTAGAATGTTAGGAAATGAAACAATAGGAATTTCCTTATTCACAAAATATCATATTCAAAGATATATCACTTATTTCGCCCCAAAATTTTTTCAATGTTTTCCGTCAACAATAAAATCAATAATCAACAAACCTCACAAATTTAAAAATGAAACTAAATATTGCTTTATTGATAATTTCATAAAATATTACATGGCTCGGAAATGTTTCACGATTCTCTAATGAACTAATTTAATTTGAGTAGGTGGCGGTTTCAAATGAATTGCATGCGATACGTCAGCTCAGATATAATCTTAAAATTTAAATGGAAATAGTTAATAATCTACATTATATTTTAAAAAAATTGCAATAAGTTGTAAAATGAAGAAAATTGTGTATTTAAAAAAACAAAAAAAAACAGTTTTTAATTAGTGATAATTAATTAATATCAGTATTCGAGTTAATATAAATTGACAAACACCAAGGCAGACAGGCAAAAAAAAAGGATGATAAAAAGTACAAAGAAGGCGAAACAAGTGATATTAATATAAAAAACAATGCGATTAGTGAAAATGATAAAATGATATCGTAAGGAACACTAAATAAAATCCTGAAGTGTGTAGAAAAAGGTATTGAGGGTGTAGCCGAATTAAATAGCAAATTTGACAACTTAGACAGGGAAGTAAACAAACTAATAACTTTAAAAAACAATAATTTGTAACAATACACTAAAATGAATAACTTAGGAATTTTTGGGCTGCCAGAGAAATCGAATGAAGAACACACGAATTAATATTAAATATTATAACAGCCGAATTAAAAATAAACCAGGTGATATTGAAAAAGCATTTCGAATTGGTAAAATAAATAAAGAAACACCGAAGGCAATTTTTTGTAAAATTTAAATCTCACGAAAGGTAGAATTCAATAAAAACAAAAATAAATTAAAAGATACAAAGATAATAATACGCGAAGACTTAGCAAAGGATAGAATGAAGTTACTTAACGAAAAAATTAAGAAATATGGAAAAAGAAATGTATGGACACTGAAAGGACAAATAAAATGGACGATAATTTTTTTGTATCTTTTTTTATGTATGAACATCAAAAATTAATTATATAGCTATTTTAATTAATTAAGCATAATTTTACTTAAAATGCTAAATAAAATTGTTAACCACCCATTACGGTACAAATCGCATAATGCATTAATGATTTCTCACAATATAACTATGGTTTGTAAAAACTTACTTTCTTGTGTGGGCAGCTTAGTTAATATTATCATATAATACAATAATAATTAATAATATACCCTCTTCTTTTCTTATGTAATTAATTAGTATTCATTTATTAGCCACATAGAAATTAAGTATCATCCATACTAAAAAAATTATTTCTTTTTTTCACTTTTGTAAAAAAACTGAATTGTTGATTAATTTTACTAATAAATTGATTTGATTTGATTTGACTTAATATAATTACGGATTTCTGGTGAAATGTCCTCTATCTACCATCTCGTCGTGGTATGTACCTAGATAAGATTTTTATAAATTGTTCATCTAGTTCGTATTGCTGTTTATCATTATTTAAGATATTGTAGTAATAGGTATAAGCAATCAAAAAATGGGTCTTGTATTTTGATATTTCGGCAAAGTTGTTAGTTTAATAAGACCAAGGTTATTAAAATCGGTTAAGAAATGGCAGGCAAAATATTAAAGTCTGTTTCTTGTTCCAGATTTTAAAAAGTGGCAACTAGGCCTTTTTTGATTCGCTATATCTCCAGAATCAATTAACCGATTTAACTCATCGTAGTCTTAAAATGTAGAGGAAAGTTTATTCTTTCGAAACCTGTCATTGGTTTTGTCAATTTAACAACTTTCAGTTTAAAGAACGAGCGCAAAGCAATACGTATTTTCATTTGTATCTGCCATCTTGAATATTAATGTTCCGGTCATTTTTGACATTTGACCATTGTAGACTATTTAATCAGTTAACTAATAAAATCGACCGAGAAACAAAAATTTGGTAAACAAAAATAAAAAGTACTGTTTTTTTCGGTTCACCGGTATATTCCAGTATTCTGAATCCTTTGAAAAAATTTTTTGATGATTTTTTAACTCAAAAATTTTGCCAAGAAATCGAGTGAACCACCTAAATTTATCACCCTGTACGTGATAATACCAAACAGAAATGCATTTTTTTATTTACTTCTTCT